>OFHU01001629.1:0-76252 GCA_900245905.1 Lacerta viridis | reverse complement strand
CTGGGTTATTTGTGGGGCATAGGAATTCGTTCATATATTTTTTTCAAAATATAGTCCGGCCCCCCACAAGGTCTGAGGGACAGTGGACCGGCCCCATGCTGAAAAAGTTTGCTGACCCCTGCTATAGGTCGAGCATTTAGGTCAGGTATCCCCAACCTTTGGCCCTCCAGATGTTTTGGACTACAATTCCCATCACCCCTGACCACTGGTCCTTTTAGCTAGATCATGGGAGTTGTAGGCTAAAACATCTGGAGGGCCGCAGGTTGGGGGTGCCTGATTTAGGTCAATATCTAGGGCTTTGGCTAGTTTGTGTGCAGAATGCATGTGTGTACAACTAAACTCATCTTCAGAAGCAATGGTATGTTGGTTCAATCCTAGAGAAAAACTCTAATCAAAATGCCCCCTCCCCAATAGAAACACACACACACACATATTGCAAGGAATCAGTTCCTTCAATCTTCTGTTCATCTAAAATGAGTAAATGCACACAAATTTGGAGCCTACCTTATTTTAGGTGGGGGTGGGGGAGTCTTCATGCTACTAAATTACCCTTCCCACTCCAGTTGTGCTTCTGACACAGTGGGTCGTACAACAGCATCACTTCTTATTCAGCATCACTCACCCATTGGGGGAAGGGGGAATTCATAGGCAGTGTCTATACAACCAAGATTACAATGGTCAAAACATGAAATAATGACTTCCCATGGTGTATATTGTTCAATTCCAAAAAGACATGCGTGCGCACACACACACACACACACACACAGCCAGAAACTACAGTGATTTAACTTATATTAGGGTGAAAGTTTGTAACATTCAAATCAAGCACCAGTGGTACAGCCATTGACTGCAGCAATTACCATTTTTGGGGGGAGAGCGAGAGCGAGAGCGAGAGAGAGAGCGAGAGAGAGAGAGAGAGAGAGAGAGAGAGAGAGAGAGAGAGAATCTTGCTAAATAATGCTAACATTCTTGTAGAAATGGATCAGTAGCTGGGTTAATTAATTCCTCTTAATGTGTATAAGCATTCCTGCCTCTGTCAGGGCCTCACATGTGCTTTGCTATAGTTCAGTGAAGATCTTGAGAGGTAGAGATGTGCTTGTCTGGCTAATAGTTCTCCATATTTTCAGTTTTTGTTCTGAAGACACAGTGATGTGGAGGCAGAGCTGGATGGGACTGATTCTAATTAAGGGTGCATTTGGATGTGGTGACTATTGCATGAGTTTCCTAGTTACAATGCAAAAATTTATCTATGTTGATGTTAGTGTTATGTTTTCCTAGTAGGTGAGAAGGAAATTAAATGTATACAATACTGCCTGGCAATTGCACCACCGATTGAGCATTCACAATAAACATAGGTTTCAAGGTCCTCTGCCCTATCTTTTCAGTTGTTAAGGTAAAGGGACCCCTGACCATTAGGTCCAGTCGTGTCCGACTCTGGGGTTGCGGCGCTCATCTCGCATTACTGGCCGAGGGAGCTGGCGTACAGCTTCCGGGTCATGTGGCCAGCATGACAAAGCCGCTTCTGGTGAACCAGAGCAGCGCACGGAAACACTGTTTCCCTTCCTGCCGGAGCGGTCCCTATTTATCTATTGCACTTTTGACGTGCTTTCGAACTGCTAGTCAATGAAGGCACTTGGGATTGCTTTCCTTACTGAGTTTGGATCATCTTAATGCAAACTTTTACAAGTTGTTTGTATCATTGAAAGCTCTGTTATTGTGTTCTTCTTTTAAGAGAAAATATGTTAATGTATGAGTTGTTGTTTTTTTTCCTCTAACCTCAGTATTCTGGTTAAATTGTCATGTTGGCACTTTGCGATAAATAAGTGGGCTCTGGGTTGCAGTTTGGGCGCTTGGTCTATAAAAAGTTTTCGCCATCACTGTACTATATGAATATTGCATTCAAAATCCGAAAAAGATGCAAGTGTCCATAAAGGGTTACAAACGCTATCTATCAATCTTTCCAAATGCCTATCTCTCTAACAGCTTGGGAAGATCGATACTGTGACCCAACATTTTATTGTACTTGAACTGAATTTTGGAAGGACTTCCAGGGGCCAGACAGCACAGCTTGGGGTGGCCTACTATCCCGGAATAGTGGCATTCAGTTCTTAAGATGCATCCCTTTCATTTGTATGCCTGCATGGCTTTGCAAAATAGTTAAATGGGTATTGTTTCCATTTTATGAGGCAAGGGAAAGATTTGAGCAGCCTGTCAATGGGTACTAGAAGCAAGCTGTACTGGTTGAATGCTGGGGCTATAATTTTTCATTATTTTTCATACCGTTATAAGGGGGGGGGGGAAACCTGCTCCTTTTCCCTTATGGTGTACCGAAGAGCCCATATAGAATCCTTATGTAGGTTCTCTATCGGTAGGAGAAAATAAGAGGCCAGCTAGAGAATACTGAGAAGCAAAGCAGCTAGTAAGCCTGATCTTTATTAAACCATGGTGTGCAAGCTCTTATATAGACTTTTGAAATTGCCACCCTGTAGCTCAAAGCCAACCCCAATACACCATACATACATCACTGAAGGGGCGGTCTACAGCATAAAACCTGTCTGCCAGGATACCTGATAATGGTCACTGATTGTTTTTAGCTGGGCATCCTGGCCATTCTTTTGTGATGGTAAATACTCAGTTCCTGAATCCAGCTCACAGGCTCACACCCTATTCACACACAGATACGCCCTTGTGAGCAAAGAGACAATGGGGAGTTTTTCCCATTTGCTTCCTCCTTGCAGAGAAACATTTGAGGTCAATTTGAGAGAGTCAAAATGGTTTCAGGACTGTTTTCCTGTACTGTTTCAGACATGTAGTTTATATATTCATGTATGTGTTTGCTTGGTATATTTATGAACATTTATTTTATATCTTAGACCTTATAATTCTTATAACAATACCATGAAACTAGCCACAGATCTGACTAAAATGTAGGCTCCTCAGATGAGTTTTTGACAGGCACAAGTGTAAGTAACCAGCAAGTTATAACTCCAGGGGACGTCATTCATTTGTATACCATTGATTTCACTTAAGGCAAATGTGTTTGAGATTGCAATTTGTGGGATACAGGTTAACCTTTAAGAGATAAGGACAACTGGGATTTGTGCAAAATTGCTCATGAAGCAAGAGTATAACCTCGGTCTTCTCAGTCACTCAAGTGACTGTAATATAACAAGCATTCAATGAATGTATATCCTTTATGAATGAATAAACCCAGAGAACCAAAAGTACAGTTGCATGCCATAGCTTTAATGTTACCATCCTTCGCAGCTTAAATTTGGAAGCTAATGCAAGGTTGGTTTAACCTTCTAGAAATAATAATTCAGGATGCTTTTAAGCAGAGTGGACTTTCCTGGTATTACCCCCTTAAAAGCAGCAATCATACACATGTTGTTTTGTGAAGTAATAAAAGTAGTATTTACTCACATAATCTAGGTCATGAAGCATCAGTTACAGGAGCAAAATGAAAGACAGGTTTATAAATACTTGTGTAAGTTAAAGAAGTACAAAATGTCCCTGCTCCTGGCAGCTAATGTGCTCAGGATTGAAGTCTAGTCACCCCTACGTTTTGTCTAAAGCCCATTTCAAGGCAAATTTTGGAGGTTCCTGCTTTTGGCAGAACATCTAAGAAATTTCTAGGGATGCAAAACAACTCAACGACAACTTGATGCATAGGAAAACTTGTCGGGACAGTTCCATACAGTAGCAAAGTGTTATTTGGCCCTACTGTGCTGAGTGAAAAGTTAATGGTAGAATGGGATACCTGGCTTCCATAAGCAGGAAAAGAGAACCCCCTGTTGTTGTTACTGTCAGGGTATATTTAGGCCTCAATTATAATTTATACTAAAACAATTTATACTCATTCATAAGAATTGAGGTCTTGGAAGCCCAAGGCTAGAGGTGGGTGATTCTGTCAATTCTGGTTTCTCTCAGTTTCTCATATTTTTTCCAGCCTTAAGTTCAGTTCTCCACATTTCCACATCAGTTAGCTTTAAAAAAAGAAACAGTCCTCATGGAAATTCATCAGAATTTCAGTGCAAATTTCTCCAAATCTATAGCTGTTTGCATGCCATTTCCCCTAATGTACGCATTTTTGCAAAGCTATTTTTCCTAATGTAATGCATTTTTGAATTCTAGTTTTGCAAATACTTACATTTTTATGGACACCTCACGCCCCAACAGATGCATTTTAGACATATTATTTGGCTGGATAATTGCATTGCAAAATTTGGAGAAGTATGAATTTCAATGAGTGACTCTGTTTTGTTTCTCATATTGTGTCGGAAAGTGTGAATTAGGTAGATATACTTTCAAATGAGAGCTGAATCAAATTTTGCCCCTTCCTTAACCCAAGGCCAGTTCCGGCTGTCTATTGCAACACACACAGCCCTCCAAATAGTGTGACAAAACTTTGAAACAGACAATGGCTTATTAGCAAGGGGCGAGAGACAAGTTTTCACAAGAGCAGGTAAGCTGTAAATAAGGATTTGTTGTGTTCATCCATGAGAAGAAATAGGAGGTGCTGGTCTTGAAAGATGCTAGTATAGTATGGGGCTTCTAGGAATTTTAACAACTGCTCTGCAAAAACTAATCTTGTTACACTTGATAAGAGTGTGTGCCTGACTTGGCTTCCTTCCTAAAGCAAGAGAAGGCCTGCCATGCCATTATTTTCACTCTTCATTACTTCAGGAACATTGCTCACACTTTAGCAAACTTCTCTTTTATCTAAAGCTGAGAAGATTTATCCCCCTGGGTTTGCCTCTCAATCAGCAGAGGCAGATTTTTTTATTTTTTTTAAAAGGAGGAGGAGGAGGAGGAGGAGGAAAGTCATCTTCTCCCTCTGGAATCCGATAAAAACAACATTTTACAACCTTCACTAAACCCACAAATGGAAAGCGTGTTGCTGACATTAATAAATTAATTCCCGAGAAGCTGCTCGGCAATAAGAACCTTGGTATTATTTAAGGGGGGGCGGGCACAGAAACATAGAACATACCCTCCAACATTTCTTTTTTTTATAATAACAATAACAATAATAATAATAATAAATTTTTTTCCAATTAATTCCAAATTAAAATACATGATTAAATTTTTCCCAACTCCCCTTTCTCTCACCAAGGGGAGCATACCAAACAAACCCCCCTCTCACTGGGGTGATCAACAATTCTTTCCCAATTTAACCACTTGCTTTACACTTATCATCATTACTTTTACAGACTTCCCCGATTCCCCCCCCCGTTGATTTCAATTTAACCCTAATTCACAGTTATTGCCAATTGATCCCCATATTACTTTTTCTCCTTCTCACATTTTCCTTATACACTCTTTTACTAAATAATTATTCATCTTACACATTTTATTTATCATTTTAACCTATCCTCTGCATTCACTATATTCCTGAACCTCCCTTACTTAATTCCAAATTTCGTTACAACATCCCATTTGAAATTAATTCTATTCAAACTCTTCCCCCCTTCCCTCCTACACTCCCTAAAATTAAATTCTTATTCTATAACCGTTATCCATTACCAAACCGTATGTCTATACCATGACACAAGGAGAATTTCCATAAAAACATTCATTCTTCAACCCACACCCACCCTCTCAAATTCCAAAATCCCATAGTCGTGGGAAACTGGCTTCTGCTCCTTTCTTATCTCATATGTCCTTGAGATTTTTTCAACATTGTCCAGACTCTGTACAGCTTTCCGTTGAACTCTCTTCTTTACTGCAGCACCCCCATTCTTGCTTCTTTTTGTTTTAACCCTTCTGCATTTTTTCTTTTTCTTTCGTGGGTTGAATCCATAGATTTTATCCTGGGTTTTCTCCTCTTCTGTAGTTGTAACCTCATAGCTTTCACAAAAAGTCATAAATCCATTTTCCTGCAAAGCCAATTCCAAAGGTACCACTGTCCCCGTTAGCTGGTTTAGCTGGTTTACTCTCACTGTTAAATTGTACCAAAGTTCCAAAACCTTTGTTTGAAAGTCCTTCGACCCTTTCCTTTTACACATCCTTAAAGTCTATATAGCTTATGCAGTCCAAATATTTTTCTTCGCTGCCAAAGCAGCCATCCAAAGTTTCCTCAAAGAGAGGGTAATAGTATCAAAGGTTTCAGAAGTTTCCTTGTCACAAAGTTAGTCAATAGCTTCGGAATTGAAAGTTACACTGTTTCCTTTTGTTTCAACGCTCAGGGAACCGACTTCCATTTTTAAAGTTCCCAAAACAGCCGAATTTTAAGATCGCTTTTTTTCCTTTTAAAAAGTCATACTTACAAATCCAAATTAGCCGAATCTTGGAAGAATTGGACGCTCTCTCTGTCAGCAGCCGCTACTTCTCGCTGCGAGGCTAGTGTTGAATCCACAGCCCCCACGCCTCAACCTCGCCCGTCACAGCAGCCCTTACTAGGGCTTACCGGAGAGCAAGGGAGGCGCCCCGGGGGACCAGCCGGATCCCATGGCTCCAGGACGCTCTACCTGGAGTTTCTTGGAGGGTCGAGGCGCAGTCTCGACTCCCCCCTCCCCCGCAGCGACATAGAAACCTCGGAGCCGAGGCTTCTATCGACTGAGCAGAATGGCGTCCAACCGGAAGTCCCTACCCTCCAACATTTCTTAGGTGAAAATAGGGACATCCTATTCTATAGTAACAATAATTTTGTTACTTGTCCACCACCCATCAAACTGGGTTGTCCCAGCCACTCTGGGCAGCTTCCAACATATATAAAAACATAATAAAACATTAAATATTTTAAAACTCCCCTATACAGATGCCTTCTAAAAGTTGTAGTTACTTAATCTCCTTGGCTTGGGAGTCACATAACCCCATACCCTCCAACTTTTCTCTGATGAAAATAGGGACACCCTGAGGACAAGCAGGAAGTTCCAGGATCAAATCAGAAACCAGGATGGCTTCTGCAAATATGGGACTTTCCCTGGGAAATACAGGTGAAACTCGAAAAATTAGAATAGCATGGAAAAGTCCATTTATGTAAGCAATTGTTTTCATTAGCTACTGGAGTTTAATATAATGAGATAGACTCATGACATGCAAAGCGAGATATGTCAAGCCTTTGTTTGTTATAATTGTGATGATTATGGCGTACAGCTGATGAAAACCCCAAAGTTGAAATTGTTAATTTGGGGTTCTCATCAGCTGTACGCCATAATCATCACAATTATAACAAATAAAGGCTTGACATATCTCGCTTTGCATGTCATGAGTCTATCTCATATATTAGTTTCACCTTTTAAGTTGAATTACTGAAAGAAATGAACCTTTCCACGATATTCTAATTTTTCGAGTTTCACCTGTAAGGGCAGTGGAGGGTCAGACAGAATGCTTAAGGATTTCCATAATAAATGCCTTTAGAGGTGATTTGGAAGATGGCTGCAAAGGAGAAGATTCTGAGAAATTCTAAAGGAAGCAAAAAGCATCAATCTAGTTTGGGAACCTGGTTCTAGAAATGGCCAGGCACGGAGCCAGGGGTCAGCAAACTTTTTCAGTAGGGGGCCGGTCCACCATCCCTCAGACCTTGTGGGGGGCCGGACTATATTTTGAAGAAAAAAATGAACAAATTCCTATGCCCCACAAATAACCCAGAGATGCATTTTAAATAAAAGCACACATTCTACTCATGTAAAAACACCAGGCAGGCCCCACAAATAACCCAGAGATGCATTTTAAATAAAAGGACACATTCTACTCATATAAAAACACGCTGATAACCGGACCATCCGCAGGCCGGATTTAGAAGGCGATTGGGCTGGATCTGGCCCCCGGGCCTTAGTTTGCTTACCCATGAGCTAGATGCTTAAAAGCAACCCATAAGCAGGGAATGAATGGAGCAAATCTGTCAACATTTTGATACTCATAGAGTCGTATTTTGATGTGTGGATAGTTTAGTAGGCTATACATGCATAGGCAAGAACCTATATTCTTCTGGTAGGATTTTTGCAACTCTGAGTATGACCCAACTCCATGTTTTGTTTTGTTTTCTAAAAAAATATTTAGGGGTACTCTCATTTTGAGTCAAGAAAATCATCATTTTATAGTTCAAATTGGAAAAAATAAATGGACAAAAGTAAAAAGATTCACCAGATCCTGTAGCTGAGGCTCCAATACTTTGGCCACTTCATGAGAAGAGAAGACTCCCTGGAAAAGACCCTGATGTTGGGAAAGATGGAGGGCACAAGGAGAAGGGGACGACAGAGGATGAGATGGTTGGACAGTGTTCTCGAAGCGACTGGCATGAGTTTGGCCAAACTGCGGGAGGCAGTGGAGGATAGGGGTGCCTGGCGTGCTCTGGTCCATGGGGTCACGAAGAGTCGGACGTGACTAAATGACTAAACAACAATTCAAAATTATGGCTCAAGTTCTAACAAAATATAGCAGAGTGAGAGGTGGAACTATCGGGCTTCCCATAGACTCTGCTGAGCGAACAGCAACTTTTGGTTTCTCCTCTCTTATCCATTATAGTTGGTTGTTGGAGAACACTGTAGCTGTAGAATTAGTCTTTGGGTTTGCTGTTTTCCTCCTCCCTCCCAATCCCCTTTCCTCTGGCATTCAGTCTTTTAGACTGTGAGTGTGTGGGTATGTACCATCTTGTACATTGATATATGTAAGCTGCTTTAACTAAATCACAGTAGATAAAAAGATTGAAATGATAACTCAAGTCTGTATACTATATACGACTAAACAACAACAACAATTCACAAAATGTTTAGGGGTATGTGTCCCCCTGCATCCCCTCAGGAAAAAAGCACTGTCCCAACTCATATGTGTTTTTCATCACTTGATGAGTGCAACATAGCAGAGAGAAGATCACAAAGGAAATTTATACACAATATTCATTAATTTTTAGTGGGCCTACTCTGAGTATGGCTTGGTTGGCTATAACTCAGTATATTTTATTTTTAGTACCGTAGACTTGCACAGCAAATAGGACTTGGAGAATTAAAGATTTGGGTAACATGGATCTAACCTCATACATTTGTTGAGGGAAATTATAATCAAGTGGATGTCCTGATTGCTTTTTCATAAAGGATAGTGTTTTCAATAGCATTTTGAATGACAATGAACACTAAGTCCGAAGAGCCCTGCACCACATTTGTTTATAATTAATAGTTTTACGTCCGATACCACCTTTTCAATTTATGCTTTATTTTTTTCTACTCATTTATCTACTTATTTGGACAAAAGCCATCCAGATATTTGATTTATTATGCACCATATAGTACTAGATTCTACCAGGTTACAGCCAAGCCTGCATTATTTGACACCATTCATTCATTTCAAGGTCCAGGAAAGAAAGATATGAGAAAATGCTGCATACCCACACTAATCAATTTTCTTGTGTTAACTCTATGGATTTGAACTAAAACAGGAGAGACCCATTAGTCATCATTATAATTTAATGGCCTGGAACATTTTGAGTCAATAAGCGCACAGAAGAGTAAACTCTGCCTATTATTGCACTCTTGTAATTTAGAAAGTGACATGATCTTTTCATGAAAAGTTAATTTAAAAAGTTCAGTGTTTCATGTCTGAGGCACATTTCCCGGTGAAAGCAACCATAAAATTTCAGGTTTCAATACTCTGCCAGTATGTAATGCATCTAGATTTTTCTATTAGCAAAAGCGTAGCTCCAGTGGAAAATAATACCTCTTTGGGATGTATCCTAAATACGTGGATTGTGGGAAAAGGGAAAGCTTTACCTTCCAAGTTATAAGGGCAACCCAGTAATCAAAAGGCACAATGGAAGAAATTTAAATTGTATTTCAAAAAGTATAGTAAGATTGAAATCTAGAAGGAACTTGGAAGAAAAGTTAGACTGCAGATTTAGAATTATGTTAAGTGATAAGGAAATGTGAAATAATGAATTAGGATAATAGTTGAAGAAATGGATAAGATTTTTTTTTTAAAAAAAAAATACGGTTTGTATAATGTAAATAAATTACTAAAGATGAATGACAATGAACGCAGGAAAGGCAGACGAAAGGAAGTCACATAAGAATGTTAAGGGAAGAAGCAGTTTTTAAACAAATAATTTTACGTAATTAACGTTATGTTAGGGCTGCCATACGCCCAGATTTTTCCCCATTAAAAAATAAATAAATTGTGGTTTTGGGGGTGTTGTGTGTGTTTGTAATTTGGGGGGCATCCTGATTTTTACTTTTTGAAATATGGCAACCCTGTGTTCCAGGGAATCCTATGTTTTCTTTGATGTAAAAGCTTATCGGGGGTTCCTCAGAGTGAAGATTAGTAATAGCAGACAAGTAATAAATAAAATAAATACTAGGTAAAAAGTTAAAGGACCCCTGGACGGTTAAGTCCAGTCAAAGGCGACTATGGGGTTGCGGTGCTCATCTCGCTTTCAGGCCGAGGGAGCCAGTGTTTGTCCACAGACAGGTCATGTAGCCAGCATGACTAAACCACTTCTGGCACAATGGAACACCGTGATGCAAACCAGAGCGCACGGAAATAGCGTTTACCTTCCCACCGCAGTGGTACCTATTTATCTACTTGCACTTGTGTGCTTTCGAACTGTTGTTGTTGTTGTTGTTAAATCTTATTTTACAGTGTGCAGTCACAGGGGGGCATTAGTTGTGTTCTAGGCTATGTGCTTCCGTTACACAAAGCAATGGTGAGATCCAACAGCTACAACCAGTTCAGTGGTACCTCGGGTTACAGACGCTTCAGGTTACAGACTCCGCTAACCCAGAAATAGTACCTCGGGTTAAGAACGGACCTCCAGAACGAATTAAGTTCTTAATCCGAGGTACCACTGTACTGGCATGAAAATGTGCTGGAGGGGGCTCAGCAGAAGATCCTAAGCTGAAAATGTTCCCTGAAGAAAGAAACTCTGAGAACCACTGAAGCTGGAGGGCCTGAGCAAAATTATTAATGGCTATTCTTTGCTCCTTAGGCAAAAAAAAAAAAAAAAAAAAAAAAGCTTAACTGTTCCTCCTGCTGTATTTCCAGAACACCACAAATGTATTCAGATTTTATGATGAGTCTTGTTCATTATGTATTATGGAGCCCTGCCTGGGTCAATCAGTTTCCTGCAGTCAATCCACTTATATTTTATCCCCATGATTTTTTAATATTATGAATATCCTGTCCAGAGGAAGTGCAATAATCCTATTTATTAAACTCTAGTGGGTTTTTGTTTTGTTTTGTCTATAATGGAGCAATAGTCAGGAGACCTAAAGCTACTATATCTTGAATATTTTTTTTTGTGTGTAGGAAATATGTGCAGATAAAAGTGGCATTCATTGTCAAGTTAAAGTTCCCAGCAGGAGCTTGGCACAAATGATGATAATTGGTAGTGCCCCATTTAGGTGTGAATTAGTGGGAAGTTTTTCTTCATCAATAGATTCACTAGAGAAAAGACTATCACACGGCAAGACTTCATTAAATAAATGCCATGCTGTTCCAGTTTCAAGTTAACCACTGCATTTGTTGACTATACAGTACCAAGGAAATTTTGTGCCTCTCAATGCCACAACATTACAATGGCTTGTTGCATTTTTAACTTGAGTTTTTTTTCTTACAGCCACCTTTCTATCATTGCTGACTTTGGGGAGCCAGGGTATCAGAAGGGCTGCCATTTTTATTTTTATTTTTAATGAGAACGGGGAGGGAAAGTTGTAGGTGGACTCTTCTAACTATGTGTGTGTGTGTGTGTGTGTGTGTGTGTGTGTGTGTGTATATATATATGTATATATATATGTATATGTATATATAGAACATACATATATATATGTATATATATATATATATATATATATATATATATATATATATATTGTTGTCTGATAGTTTCTATTCACACATGTAAACTATTCCATTTCAGAAACAACATTTCCCACCAGACGTTTCATGGTCATTATAACAAGTTTTACATGCTGTAAAAAATAAATTAAGGAATGGGGATTGACTTATTAATCCCATGCCCTTCAACATTTCTCCAATGAAAATGGGGACATCTTATTCCATAATAATAATTCTATTATTTATACCCCGCCCATCTGACTGGGTTGCCTCAGCCACTCTGGATGGCTTCCAACATATATAAAAACATTTGTTGTTGTTCAGTCGTTCAGTCGTGTCCGACTCTTCGTGACCCCATGGACCAGAGCACGCCAGGCACGCCTATCCTTCACTGCCTCTCGCAGTTTGGCCAAACTCATGTTAGTAGCTTCGAGAACACTGTCCAACCATCTCATCCTCTGTCGTCCCCTTCTCCTTGTGCCCTCCATCTTTCCCAACATCAGGGTCTTTTCCAGGGAGTCTTCTCTTCTCATGAGGTGGCCAAAGTACTGGAGCCTCAACTTCAGGATCTGTCCTTCTAGTGAGCACTCAGGGCTGATTTCTTTAAGAATGGATAGGTTTGATCTTCTTGCAGTCCATGGGACTCTCAAGAGTCTCCTCCAGCACCATAATTCAAAAGCATCAATTCTTCGGCGATCAGCCTTCTTTATGGTCCAGCTCTCACTTCCGTACATTACTACTGGGAAAACCATAGCTTTAACTATACGGACCTTTGTCGGCAAGGTGATGTCTTTGCTTCTTAAGATGTTGTCTAGGAAAAAAACCTCCTTATATAGTGTTGACTTCAGGGGTCTTCTAAAGGTTGTATAGTTACTTATATCCTTGGCTCAGGGGCCACATAACTCCATGCCCTCCAACATTTTTCCAACGAAAATGGGGATGTCCTAAGGAAAAGTAGGACATTCTGGCATCAAATCAAAAACTGGGATGCCTTCTATAAATCTGAGACTGTCCCTGAAAAAGAGGGACACTTGGAGGGTCTGAACACCTCCCATAGGATATTTTCAAATGTAGATGCATATAAATCCAGGGAGGCTTCAGAAATGTTTACTGGAATGGAAAGGGAAAACCAGACACTGCCCTTGGTCCCCCTCCAATGTTAAAGTAAGCTCAAAACCCCCCAGAAATTTTAAAATGCCATGAGAACGAGGCAGAAAAAATTAAGCCTTTTCACAAGGAAAGGAAACTTTTGAGAAACTAGGTAACAGATTTCAACACAATAAGGTATTATTCACAATACATTATTAAAGCTGCTGTCTAGATTATTCAAAAACTACTCCCAACCACCTTGTGCTGTGCCTAAGTTTGAAACAAATTGGGCCTTCATATGCCATACCCTCCAAGATTTATCCGATGAAAATAAAGACATCCTATTTAATAATAATAACTATCGTTGTTGTTGTTGTTGTTGTTGTTGTTGTTGATTGTTTATACCCCCACACATCTTATTGGGTTGCCCCGGCCACTCTGGACAGCTTCCAAATTTATATATGGTATATAAAAACATAGTAAAACATTAAAAAAAAAAACCTTCCCTGTACAGTATTGCTTCCAGACAGCTCAAGAGTCGAATAACTCCATACCCACCAACATTTCCCCAAGGAAAACCAGGACATTCCAGAATCAAATCAGAAACATGGACAGCTTTTCCAAATCAGGGAAGTCTATGGAAAATAGGAACACTTAGAGGGTCTGATATTCAAGCTTACAATTTAGACCAGGGGTCAGCAAGTTTTACTTCGCCTGGACCAGTTCATGTGCGCACGTGAGCACGCACGCCCATGATTTCTGGCATCTACGCAGAAGCAATTTTCGGCGTTGCGGAAACGAGTTCCTGGCCCACACTCCACCAGTTTAGCGCAGCACGGGGGGACTTGCTGAGCGGGCAGCTCAGTTCAGGGGCAGCTCGTGGGCTGGTTAAACGACCCCCTTGAGCCACTTGTGGCCCATGGGCAGGGGCGTCGCTAGGGGGGGCGGTGGGGGCGGTATGCCCCCAGTGACAGGGGAGGGTGGGGGTGACAAGCAGCGGCCCCTCCCGCCACTCTGCAGCTTAAATGGGGGCTGCAGAAGCGGTGGCGGCACTCCGTCGTGACGTCACAATGTGACGTCACGACGCCCCACCCCCGGGGCATTTCCTTTTGCCGCCCCGAGTAGCGCAGAGCCTTCCTCCGCCACTGCCCATGGGTCTTAGGTTGCCTACCCCTGATTTAGACCAAGCCAAGAAACACCTGGGGCTTCTTTTTGGCCACATAGGTAACTTGTAGGAGGCAGACAACCTTACTGATCCTCATAGCATTGAATTGAGAATCAAACAGGAAGTAAAACTGCAGAGGGTGAGATTTGAAGAGATTACATGGGAAGGAAAAAGAGATGAAGGTTTTGCAAAAAGAAAGAAAAAGAAAAGAAAAAAGAAAAGAAAAAGAAAAAGAAAAAAGTGAGAGAGGCCAAAATGAAAAGCTGTGTTTTAAAACTTGAATACATGGACAGAAAAGGTGACTCAAATAGAATCTAATTCGAGCAGTAAAGAAGGTTAAGGGGCAGGTAGGAAATATAGATGGTAATCTTAGATTTAATTAGGCAATTGATACTCATGGTGTGTGGCCTGTGGAGAGGAAAGTGTAGAGAAAGAAGGGGATATTATGGAGGGAGATTATGAAGTGTAAGGAGCTGAAAGGGAGGATGAAGAGAAAGATGAAGGTAGTGAAGAAAAGACAGTGGCAGCCCAGAATACTTTGCCTCCTGAGGTGGAGACCGCTGTTTTAAGGCAAATATTTTAAAGCATTGCTTCACCTTTAAGACACCAGTTCTTGCCTTCATCTGGCTCCAACACACACCACCTGGAAAAGGCTGCTTCACCTTACAGAATCAACCATTAAAAATAGTACAAAATGATCTGAACTGTGGGTGGAAAATATCAAAAAGGCTTCGACCATGCCTCTATACCAGAGTTGGTAGCCAATTGCCCTCCAGATGTAGCTGAACACCAGCTGCTATCAGCCTTACATCCAGTGACCAAGGGTGATGGAGATCGTAGTCCCACAAAATCCAGAGAGCCAAAACTTAGCTGTCCTTGCTCTAGAAAATGGAATCAAATGGCTTTGATGAAAAGTTTCTGATCTATAACCTGCAATTTCCTAAATCTCACCACAATTGGCTTTCCAGGAGGTATTAGGTTAGCACCTTGACTACCATAGAGTCTTTATTCTCCACACACCAACATACTTTGTTTAAATATGCAGTGTTGAACCCGAAGCATGTCTGCTCAGCAGTATATCTCATTGAATTCAGTGCAATTTATTCCAATGTAAGAATGCCCAACACTGCAGTTTTAAACTGAATTCTATGCAAATACTACATCACCTCTTCTACCACTATTTCCTATTTTGTAAACCTTATTTTAAATTTAATTTTCTGGTAAATGACAACTATTTTCTTAAACTGGTTAGATTCACACACCAGAAGGTAAGTTCCATTGAACCTAAGAAGGACTTACACCTGAGTAAATATGCATAGGGAGCATGCACTTTGCTTGTATCCCAAACACACATTGGATATGGATTAGATACGGTGGTGATGTATGAAGCACAGTACCATTTTAGTAAAGGTAAAGGTACCCCTGACCGTTAGGTCCAGTCGTGTCCGACTCTGGGGTTGCGGCACTCATCTTGTGTTACTGGCTGAGGGAGCCAGCGTACAGCTTCTGGGTCATGTGGCCAGCATGACTAAGCCACTTCTGGCGAACCAGAGCAGTGCACGGAAATGCCGTTTACCTTCCCACCGGAGCACCTATTTATCTACTTGCACTTTGGCGTGCTTTCAAACTGCTAGGTGGGCAGGAGCTGGGACCGAGCAACGGGAGCTCACCCCATCGCATGGGATTTGAACCGCCGACCTGACCTTCTGATCAGCAAGCCCTAGGCTCTGTGGTTTAACCCACAGTGCCACCCGCGTACCATTTTACATTTGGGCAAAAAGCTTGCTAGGAATGTCTACCTCTGTTAAATCAGTCACTGGTGATTCTAGATAGCATTCCACTGGTGCAGAATGGCTACTCTTTCTTAACCTTTGCAAATCTCCCCATGCTTATTTACATTGCAATGTATGGGTTATTTGTATCTCTTTTGGCTTTGCTATTTCAAATGCATGTCAGAGACAAACACTGTATCTATTACAGTTCCTTGTTTGGGGTCAAAATATCCTATTTGGCATGTTGCAATCTTTTGCTTTGACATCTCTGACAAGTTTGCCCCAATATACTGGTTAGCTCTGGGACATGAATGGAACAGGCTGAATAGCAAGCGTTCCATGTTTTACTAGGTAGCTGTGTACAGTTTTCTGACAAATGAGGAGGATTTGCCAAATTATTATATCAAGCAATCGTGCCATCTATTGTTTCAGTCCAAGTTCTTTTAGCATTTGTTTCTATTGCACTTTTTAAAATTTGGGCTGCCGCTTTCAAAGCTTATTAAAGGCTGGACATGGAAGGAATATAATAACAAAATGTGTGTCAGAAACTATCTTCATACGTTTTGAATTCTCCACCATCTCCATCCATACACACCCTCCCATCAGATGTCAAGGGAATAAACAACTACCGGTATCTGACTTTTAGAAGACATCTGAAGGCAGCCCTCTTTAGGGATGTTTTTAATGTTTGAGGTTTTATTTTGTTTTTAATATTCTGTTGGGAGCCGCCCAGAGTGGCTGAAGAAACATACGTCACCACCATCATCAATATATTCCTCCTGAGTTTGGGTCTGGCTTATAATGGCCTGCAGTGTTACCATGACTACCCCTTTTCTCCACCCCACAGATCCCTCAGCTCTCAGCAGTGGTCATAGTAGGAAGGGTTCACAGGGAGAGTCTGTTGAAGCTTTGATACTTTTCTGAAGCCTGTGCACCAGCCTCCAGAACATCAGGTACCCTGGGAAATGTAGTTCCCAAAACCTAGTCAGGAACCAAGGGAACTACATTTTCCATGGCTGTTGCAGCAGCATCTAGGCCAGGTCCTAATGGAGTCCTAGTGTGAGCACCCGCCACACAGAAAAACAGGGGGGGGGGACACCAACAGCATGAAGGGGTGATGGATGAATGTTCTGTTTGTGCAAGCCAGGCTTCCTCAAACTCGGCCCTCCACATGTTTTTGGCCTACAACTCCCATGATCCCTAGCTAGCAGGACCAGTGGTCAGGGATGATGGGAATTGTAGTCTCAAAACATCTGGAGGGCTGAGTTTGAGGAAGCCTGGTGTAAGCTTTTAGAGGGATATAGGTCCTTGCTCACATTGAATAGTTCATATATGTAACAATTAAGTGTACATGAACGTGAAGTTCACTCTCACCATGTGTATATGCCACACACTTAGAATCATAGAGTTGTAGAGTTGGAAGGGACCCTGAGGATCATCTAGTCCAACCCCCTGCAATACAGGAATATGCGGCTGTCCCATACGGGGACCGAACGACTTCCAAAGGATGTAAAACATTTGGCCGTCAGTTATAGTTTAATGGCTCCTTAGAAGAGCTAATAAGCAATCTCAAGCAGGAATACATCCTCTGCTAATGTATTCATGTTTGCTTCATGGCAGTGGAGCCCACTCCTAACCTGAAAACTTAATCCTTCTAAAATTATATTCCCATTTTAATTATCCAAGCCTTTAAAAAAGAGGGGAAGGGTCAGGTTTCATTTTTAATGGTATCACTTAAAAGGTCTTCCTACCCAAATCATTGTTGTTTTATAGCTCCTCAACACATTCCAAGCCATTTCACATCGGTGTGCTGCAAAAATTGGTGTTTTAATTCACATTACAAATCTGTTGCCAACATACTGCTTCTCACCTGCTCCTTTAAACTACATATTGCAAACACGGTACAAATATTGAAGATTAGGTTGGATAGGATTCTGGGAATGGCAGCGTTCATCTGCCTGAATAGTTTAAACAAACACAGATTCTGCTTGCATCCGGATATGTTGCATTTATACCACACCGTTTTTCTCCAAGCAGCCCCCCCCCATGTTTCTCCCCTTCCTCCTGTGATCTTCCACAACAACCCTGTTGCAACTGGCCCAAGGTCAGAAAGTTTCATAACTGATCAGGTACTTGAACCCTGTTCTCCCAGGTCCTACTCTGACTCTTTAACCACTATACTGCACTGGTAAATAATCTGCTTCAATTCGAACAGTCTTAGACACTTAAGGTAAATAGCATGCACACACTCTCTGCACATTCTTGCAGACTCAGTCATTCAGCCACATACGTGAATACAAGTATAAGCACACTCAATGCTCATGGTTGATGGATGGTTAAAGATAGGAAAAGGAGGAGAATCACGCTTTTCTCTTTTCCCCACTGCCTTTTGCCAGCTGTTTCTTTAACTTGGAGGTAATAATAACACAGTGGTAACTTGGTTCTCAAACGCCTTGGTACTCAAACAACTTGGAACCCAAACACTGTAAACCTGGAAGTAAGTGTTCCGGTTTGCAAACTTTTGCGTGGTCAGAAGGACTCCCCCAAACCCCAGGCAGCCCCTGAGCAGAATAACGACACAGGACAACTTGCTATGGGATTAAAATTAGGCCACAACTTGATTAAGATTCAGATGTAGGGAGACCTTGGCTCAGACACTGGGCATTTATCCTTCCCAGCTCCCCAGCCAGGGACTTGGGTAACTTCAGGGTTATCCAGAATGTGAGGGAATTGGGCTAGCTCTGGAGAACATATGTTCAAGCAGAGAGCCCGCTCCCCTGTTCACCGCTGCTGCAGGGGGAGGGCAATGACAACCTCTGGGCATATGGCCAATGCCTCCCCCCAAGACCCCTTTAATGGGAACCCTGGTATTGACGCCAATGAATGGGGCATGGCATGGGGTCACCACCCCAGCCCCCCCCAATTTATGAAGATGACTAAAGGATTCCGCCCAAGGCCTGCAACCACCAAAGTTGTGACGTATTGCTACAGGAAAGGCGAAACCTGCCAATGCAGGGAAATTCCTTTCCGGCCCTTCAACAGCGGCCTTGACGTAGCAACGCCTCCGTGCCTGTGTGCCTGTGGAAAAGAGGTTAACCTGCAAAATGAAAAGGTTAATTGAGGGAGTGGAGGGTGGGAGAAGCTCTGGAGCCCGAGTGGTGCTTCCCAGGTATGTAACACCTTCTATTGTGTGGGTCTGTGTTCCCTCCCCTTACCTGGCCAATCCCCCTGGCAACACCTCCCCCAGGCGGGATTGGGCAGCTGACTGGGTAGGCGGAGACCCCAGGTATCCAGCCCAGGAAGGTGAAGCCAGCCCGAACTACCAGGAGCTGCTCTGGGATCCAGGCGGCTATGCACGACCACACAAAATGCACACCCTGCTTGATGCGGGGAATGGTCATTCTCAGAAGTCGAACGTGCTCCGTTCTGAGTGCCACGCTTCCATTTTGAGTGTTACACTGAAGTCTGTCTGTTTTGCACCTTTTTTGTTTTTTCTTTGTGACTGTGTGGAATCCAATTCAACTATTGATGGTGTGACAGCAGTACATTTTTTATTGCTTTCATTTTATGGATCATTGGTCTCCTAAGATAATAAAATTCATGTTAAATTGCTGTTTTAGGGGTTGTTTTTAAAAGTCCGGGGCGGATTAAACCATTTTGCATTACTTTCTATGGGAAAGCGCACCTTGGTTTTGGAACGCTTTGGTTTTGGAACGGACTTCCGGAACGGACTGAGTTTGAGAACCAAGGTGCCACTGTAATAATTTCTGCCGGCTGTACTAGAATGACCACTGTGTGCTAAAGCAATTTCCTGTGTGTCTTTGTCTAGGTGCTAAGGGACAGCTAAGAGAATGAAGACTCTAAGTCCCCAGCGGAAGCATGATATGGCGATGCAGTGCTGGTGCTGAATTGTTCTCTCTGATGCAGTGCTGGTGCTGAATTGTTCTCTCTGATGGCTCTATGGGAGTGGATAGCCCTGAGTCTTCATTGCTGGGTTTTAATGGTCGCTGCTGCTTCGGATCAGCATGCCACAAGCCCCTTCGACTGGCTCCTTTCAGATAAGGGACCCTTCCACCGCTCTCCGGAATACACTGATTTCGTGGACAGAAGCCGACAGGGATTTAGCACAAGATACAAGATCTACAGGTATGAAACAAAAAGGGATGGTAATTTCAGAGGGCGCTCTTCCAAGAGCTGTTTAGAAATAACACGAGGGCACTTTAAGAAAAACAAATCACAGATGGGGAGAGCCAATGGGTAGGTCTGGTTTCATTCCAAAAATATACACCAAGGTTCCTTTTCATGTTGGGAATAGCTGTGATGCCTATTGAAAGTGAAAGGAGTTGATTGATTAAAGAGAGATCTGAAGGTGACCACCTGTTGACAAAATCTTTCAGCTTTGTTGAAAAGCTAATTTTAACTCCTAGTTTTAGCTCGGCTTGCATTTTCTTCCCTGAATTGCAGGAGATTAATGAGGCACGGTTCAGAGGTAGAGCATGCGTGTTTACATGTACAGCATTCCCCGAATCATGGAAATGTAAAGTTGGAAGGGACCTCAAAGGTTTTCTATATTGCAGCCCCCTGTTCAATCCGTGGCAATATGGGTGCCAATGGAGGCTTCCCTTGAAATGTAAATAAGGGCAGTTTTTGTCAGGACTGTGGTGGAGAATGAGGTTAAATTTCCCCACCCCTCACTCCCAAGGTTCTATGGATAATATTTGCATAACAAAAATGAACACACATGAATTGCTTTCAGATAAGCATCACCTGATGAATATCTGTCTGCCATGCACTCGCCTGATAAAAGTGCAGAGGCCCTATAAGAAAACAAAAGGGCCCTTCGGCAAGAATTAATGTGTTTGCTGTAGTTACATAGTCTCATCAGAAAATGAGAATATCAATGATGCTTCCTGTGTGTTGTTTTGATGGGAACAAACAATACAAATAATGAACCAGGATTTATACGGCAAAAGTGTTATATACATTAGCAGTACTAAATGCTATGAAAGGATCTTGGCTTTAAAAAAGAGAAAACCATGACAAGTAGGAGGGATGCCTATCTCTGTGTCTTCAATTATTGACCCTGGCAGGTTCCTCTTTGCCAGTCAAAATAAGGAGCTGCAACTGTAGAGCATGGAAGAAACAGATTGGCAATTTCTGTCACTTGACCAATTTATGGCCGTGAAATCATTTGAACAGGTGGTCCTTTATTTGCTTCAGATTGTTTTGCTGTCATTCCAGCTTTTTCAGCTATTGGGTCCATAATAAGGGGCAAACTCTTGCCTTTTCATCCTGTTTGTGCCTCCGTGCAAATTGATGCTGGTTCTTAAATACAGGTTTGGGAGAAGGTCTGAAGTTTGTCTTGTGTTATGAATATTTATTTTCCTGTGCCGATTCTCTGTGCACCAGAGGGCACTGTGTTGCAGGTCAATTTTGCATCAGTTTGTGTTGCCGTAGGCCAACGCATTGTGAGGTCTGTTGCACATTAACTGTGGTGATGAAATATGCATTGGGGGTGTTTGGGAAGCTCAACGGATCAGAGGAGACCATTGCTATTAGCCGGGGTTTAAAAGCCAGCTGTCAATTGCAATCATCTATTTATTTATTTTGGCAGGGGAGGGGAATATAAAAGCAATAATATATAAAGCCTGAGTCAGCATATTTTACTCCCCTTTGTTTTTATATTGCTCAACGAAACAGAATTATATCCACCGCAAAATGCAACAAGAATGATTCCCACTGCTTCTGGTTTCAGTACTGTTAACCAAGACTGAAAGGGCCACACATTGCATCCTGCATTCTAGGGTCTGTATCACTGCTGCTTCTTATACCCCACAAAAAGCTGCCTCTGAAAATTTCAGGACCCACCAGAATAATGGAGAGCTGCAACCAAAGGGAGAATCAGTTCGTGGGTGTGTTTACATGCACACCTGACCACATGCACAGAAGCTCTTTGGGGCAATTTGTACTGCAGGAAGCTTGTGTGGAGCTAGGATAAACCTATACACATTGATTAAACACTATATGGAGAGGGGAAACAATATAGAGGTACCAGGTGGATGTGGGTTCTTTTCCCCCTTTCAAGTTGATCACATGGGGATTCTAGGAAAATGTTGCCAAGGTGCAAGCATTTGTGTGAAGAGCCCCACAGTGAACGAGTGTGAGGATTTTTTAAAAAAAGAGCTTTGAAGGGGAAATGTCCCATTGACACCTTTTACAAGGTACCGGTAAGCACAACCCAAACCAATCTTTATTTCATTCTCTTCACATGCTGTTTCAATGCTCAATACACTACGCCCACTTGAATTGCCAGAAAAGTAGCGTGTGAAAAGTTTGGCATAGCACGAGACTTTACCATTTCCCCCTCCAAGAATGTTCTAACCCCCACTTCAACTCTTGGCTAGTTTTCCTTGTATATGTATTATTTACACTTGCCCCCGTACCCTCCAACATTTCTCCGATGAAAAGAGGAATGTCCTAAGGAAAAACGGGACATTCTGGGATCAAATCAGAAACTGGGTTGCAGTGGTGGAGGAAGCCTCGCCGCCACCCCCCTGGGGGTGGGGCGTCATGATGCACGTCGTCTGCACTACGCGTGCCCGGAATTTTGTAGTGCAGCCAGGCCGGCGCTGCTGCTCCCGCGGCGAGCCGGCAAGCAAGTGGCAGGTCGTGGGGCTGCCCCGGCCATCCGTAAAGAAGCACGGACGGGGTGCCGGGCAGCGGGGGAGTGGTGGGAGGGGCCGGGGAGTGTCACCCCCTCCCCTGGAACCCGGGGCAGCCGCCCCCTACACCCCGCCCTTCCTACACCACTGCTGGGATGGCTTCTGTAAATCAGGGACATCCCTGAAAAATAGGGACACTAGGGGTCTGTTGGCCATGCACCACTTTTAGGCCCATCAGCATGGCTGTTTTGCTCATTTATGATTCCTATAATTTGCTCAGTTTCCCCCTTTCCCCATGGTTTGTGTGTGTGTGTGTGTGTGTGTTTTAATATATATTTCTTCTCTGCTTTAAGTTACCATTGTTGGGGGCCAGACGTTGGACACTCCTATTAAGCTGATGTTTTAATTCATCCATAACTATAAGTTTCTGCGAGTAAAGTTTTTGAATGATAAAGTTTGGACATTGGTTTAATTTCCAAAGAAGGGTGTCAGTCATATATATGAATTGAGCTTCTTTGCTGTGGTTTTGCTACCCTTCCTTCAACACATACTCCAAAACTTTTCTTTCACCCAGACTGGATACTTCAGGGCCACCTCTGGACTATTTTGGGTTTCTTCAGGGTCTCAGTTGTACTGGGGTTTCCTGTAGGTTTGCAGGCTTTTTTCTCAGATGTCGCCTTCCCTTGGTCTGAATTAGGTAGGATCCTGAGATCCACATTAAGTGGGTTCTGTGATGCTGTAGGGTTAGCGTAGGGAAGGAGGCATTCCAAAGCCATTGTAGGCTCATTGATCAAAACCAGAACCTTGCAAATTATCCAGTCTAACCATAATATAGCTGATTGTCCTATTGTTTGCTGAAAAGGTTTTTCTTTCTTATTCCCTCCATTTTATTGAAATTTCATTGACTGAAATGGCAAGCTGTAGGAAAACAGCATAGGTGCGAAGCTGAGAATGTCAGATAATGTTGAGTAACAGATAATAGTGATTAACAGTGCTTGGAAGGGCGCTGCGGTTTTTCATGTGAACTCGACAAATGTAATTGAGGGAGGAAGGAATAAAAGAACTGCTACAGGCTTACTGGGAAAGCAAACTCTACTGTACTCGGTCTATGCATTGCAAAGAGGACTGTTAATGTACTTTGAGGCTGCCCTGGGAAACAGCTAACTTCTCCTGTGGCTGACTATGCATTGCATTCCATTTATGGGGCCACTTTGAGAGTCAAGATTATAAATGTGCTTGAAGGGAAACCTGTTTAGCTTTCACCAGAGCTTCCTCAGTTAGGGAGTAAATAGCAGAAACAGTCCCATCTGCTTTCCCCACCAATTTTTCAGTGATCCATAAATTGCTTTTGGCTAGCGTCAAAATGGGCTGCTTTCCTATAGAGATTTGTTTCTGTGGGCAAAAAGGTAATATAGTCAGGGGCCATCATCACTCTCCTGAAAGGAAGATCCTTCCGTTGAATGCAGAATGCCCTCATTTCAAATTGATTCTGTCACACATCAGAACGCATGGAAAACTCATTCTCCAGAAAGCTTGTGGAGAATGTTGAAGATGTGAGGGCCCCTTCTGACATTACTGTTGTGGCAGAGAAGCTGCTATAGGATGGTGTATTCCTGATTCATACAGGTTACGTTGGGAACTCTGGCGTAAACAGTAGCAGCTCCTTCCCATGCCAGCTTCCCCCACCCCCTGAAACCAGACCAATACTGACTGTAAAACCATAAGAAGATGCCTACTGGATCCAACCCAAGGCCTATCTAGCACAGCATCCCATTTTCCACAGTGGCCTATGGGAAATCCACAATCAGGACATTGGTACAATAGCACCCTGACCACTTGTGATTCCTCAGCAAGTGGTATTCAAAGGCATGGTGCCTCTGACCCTGGAACTAACATATAGCCATCATGACTAGTAACAACTGATAGCTTTACCGTCCACAAATTTGTCTAATCCCCTTTAAAAGCTAAGTTGGTGGCTATCACCCATCTTGTAGTGATATAAGGAGTGATAACTTGTGAGGCTGGAAGCAAAATGCTGTAGTACATGGACTGTCAAGGAGCTGTCAAGGAGCCAGATCATCTGCAGGACAGGCGCGCGCGCGCGCGCACCCACACACCCACACACGGCATGGAAGACAAATAGCTTTTTCTTAGCAGAAAAACAACCTCAGTGTCCCTGGTTCATCTTAACAATGAAGGCTTTGCTGAAACTAACCTCTAGGCATGCCCCTGCCCTCTAGTCTCTCATTCTAGATCCCTCCCAAGCAGATGAAGGCTGCATCGAAGGGGTGAGCTCTTTCTCTGGGCATGTCTGGCATGTTGCTCAACAACATGCTGGCCCCTCCTTGAGCGGGAAGTCAGAGGGGGAGGAGAGCCTGTAAGACTGGGACTGTCTGCATGCACACTCTGACTGTGAACTTCTAATCCTGTCCCGGAAGGTCCTCCATCTCCTGACCTCCCTTTATCTCTCAAGTCTCCGGCTTCTATCAGCTCCTAGCTCATCCCTTCTGGTGACTGCTCCTCAGTGTCCCATCACCAGGCTCCAGGCTCTAAGCTGACATTTTCAGAGCCCTCCTGGGGGTGTGTCTCGGGAGACAGATTCCCACAAGTCTTCTTCATCCAGCCAGTCCAAGCCCTCCCTGGGGGAGGAGGGGTTCTTGGGCTGGTGTCTCCCACCACTACTCATCCAGCCAGTCTGTGACATGAACCTACCAAGTTCATGTCTGACACCCAAGGTCCACCACCAAGGTCATGTTCCTACAAGACTTAATATGACTACTGACACGTTTATACTAGGCCTCTTGGGTATTATTAAAATGTAAGCGTGTTGGAGGAGTGGCACCAGCAGGGGTGAAGCCATTTGTTTCAGGTGGCAGATGCAACCCCCTGACCCTGCCGTTGTGCCATTGTCACATCCACCTGGGCTTCACCCGTGGTGCTGCCACTGGTCTGTTGCCCTCACCACTGCTGCAGTGTCATGGCAGCAGCACGGGCGTAGCAGGTGAAGTTGGGATGACAGGGCTGACAGCAGTGCAAGCATGACAACAGGGTGTGAGGAACCCAGCCTCCGGCTCGACAACACAGGGAGCGTACTTACTTAGAAAGAATGATTTATTGCTCAAGTACACAGATAACTCCGGGCAGCATTAACCCAACTTCTGCAATTATGAATTACAGTAAAAAAAGGAATGGTTGTACAAAATGTTAGAATACATAGAGCTTGCATACCTCTCTGAAAAGATAAAAGATAATCCGAGGGGGAAATTCATTGAAGAATGGAATGACTTTTTACAATATCTATAAAAAAAAAGATGTAATACCAACATAGCTTTAGCTTTAGAACAACCCATGTTATCTTAGAAAATGGTATAGCACAAAAAGGACTTACGAAATTAAATCATCATCAAATAGAAGTTATAAAGCAAATGAGGTCGACGTCATAAATTTATTTATGGTGAATAACCCTTATGTATAATTTAATGAAGAAATGGATAGGGAAGTCAAAGAAGGAAATCACTTAACAACCTAGCCGCACCATAATAAACGGAAGGCTAGAAAAAACAAGTTTATATATATATATATATATATATATATATATATATATATATATAATTTATGTAATAAAATATATTCTGTCTAGAATGAAATTGGAAGATATAGAATTAGTTTGGTATATATGTATGTATTGGTATAATGTACTGTACTGTAAATGTCCAAGTGTAATTGTGTGTGTGTTATATATGTAAGTGTGATTCATGTGTAAGTGTTAAATATGTAAGTGTTAAATGTGTATGTGTTTGTAAATTGTTAATAATAATTTTTTTAAAAATAATAATAATTATGAATTACGGTGACTCTTCTGAAGAGTCATTCCCCTTCCACCAATTTAAACAGAACGTATGACCTTTAGGTCTTTGCTTCTGCCTCCTGTCAAACACCCTCCCCCAGCGACGACTCAGTGGGCTCATTGGATCCCCTCCAATTTCTTCCTGAGAAGATGGACTGTCAATCTTCTCTTCTTCACCTTTTTCCTCCCCCTGAGATGCCTGGTGGAGATTCTGCTCACTCAAGATAGTTCCCATGGCAACCTGCATTCCTAATGGCAGGGAAGTGGCCCTCGGCTAAGCTCCCCTTTTCTGGTTGTTGTTGTTTAGTCGTTTAGTCGTGTCCGACTCTTCGTGACCCCATGGACCAGAGCACGCCAGGCACTCCTGTCTTCCACTGCCTCCCGCAGTTTGGTCAGACTCATGTTAGTTCGAGAACACTGTCCAACCATCTCGTCCTCTGTCGTCCCCTTCTCCTTGTGCCCTCCATCTTTCCCAACATCAGGGTCTTTTCCAGGGAGTCTTCTCTTCTCATGAGGTGGCCAAAGTATTGGAGCCTCAGCTTCAGGATCTGTCCTTCCAGTGAGCACTCAGGGCTGATTTCCTTCAGAATGGATAGGTTTGATCTTCTTGCAGTCCATGGGACTCTCAAGAGTCTCCTCCAGCACCATAATTCAAAAGCATCAATTCTTTGGCGATCAGCCTTCTTTATGGTCCAGCTCTCACTTCCATACATCACTACTGGGAAAACCATAGCTTTAACTATACGGACCTTTGTCGGCAAGGTGATGTCTCTGCTTTTTAAGATGCTGTCTAGGTTTGTCATCGCTTTTCTCCCAAGAAGCAGGCATCTTTTAATTTTGTGACTGCTGTTACCATCTGCAGTGATAGCCCAACTGCCTACTTCCTTCACTGGAAGCTGGCTGGGCTGGCTCATTCATGACATCAGGGCATGGCAGTAGTTCTCCTGGATCTGCAGGGGTGCAGTGTGGGGGCATTTTACCTAGAGCAGCAAAACATCTTGAGCTGCCCCTGGGCATCAGACCACTCTCAGTGCAAGGTCTGAAGTGGTCTTGTAAGCATGTTTACTGGAACATGTTTGCAAACCTCCCTGCAATGAAAAATCACAGCCTTCAGTCATGGAGAGGTTTGTAGGTGTGTTCAGCTAAACACAATTATAAGATCCTTTCAGATTTGGCTGCTGAATGTTGTGAGGTTGAAGGTGGAGAAGGTTGTGCTGTCTTGCACAATCCCATGTCTCAAACATTTCAGTAATATCTGAAGAGAGCTAGTGCAACATTAGGAATTGTAGTGCTTGCGTTCTAACATATTCCACATGAATAGGGAGCAGGAAAAAAGAAATCAGCTTGCCACCAGTGCTAAAGAGGAGCATTTTAGATAGTGCTGTGTCATCTATGTTGGTTTTGCCCCAAAGAATGGTCTGAACATGCATGAATAGCATGCTGGAAAATTCCCAGCATTTGGCATGCTAGTTCTATCCTAAAGTGTGTTTGTGTGCATTAAACCTAAAGCTGTTCTACAAATTTCATGCCCACTGTTCATTTCAGCAACTTGCAACAGGAACTGGAGCTCAATACAAATACAGACCTTTTTGTTTACCCCTGCACTTGTAACAGGTACCCATGCAATGAAAAAGAATCAAGCACAGAACTAAGTGGTCTGAGATCACTGATTTCAGCTGACTCAAACATGTTTAATGCAAGCGTTCATGGAAGTAAGCCCTGCTGAATTCAGTAGGACTTAATTCTGAATATCCATGGTTTGGATTGCAACATGAATGAGAGAGCGAATGAAATTCATGAGACAATGTGCATTCTTGATAAATAGGCATTCTTACCTTTATTCTTTTGGATGCTATCTTTTTAAATTTTAAATATAAGTTCACCTGCACTCAGGGCAGGATAAAGAACCAATGATGGGTGTTGTTGTTGTTGTTTTTTAAAAAATTAAGCTGTACTGAAAGATTGTATATCGTGTTATATTTTAAAAGTTCTTTTTATGTGTAACTTCATTTCCCATAGGTTGATAATTATTAATAAGGTCAGCTGCAGTAAGAATGTTTATTTAGAACTGATTATAGATGTTTGTCCACTCTTGGGATTGCAAAGATGCAAGATGTGAAATGAGGCCATTATTGCTCCTTCTTTGAGGATTTTAGATGTGTGACTTTGCTCTCTCCATTTGGCATTCCCTTTCATTTGCTTTTCAATGCCCTGTCTGTTCTATCATTTAAGATTCAGGAAG
The DNA here is from genome assembly GCA_900245905.1 of Lacerta viridis. Taxonomy (NCBI): domain Eukaryota; kingdom Metazoa; phylum Chordata; class Lepidosauria; order Squamata; family Lacertidae; genus Lacerta; species Lacerta viridis. The sequence continues at coordinate 47,709 of OFHU01001629.1, read as the reverse complement.
AGGTAATAAGGACAGTCACATTCAGCGGAGGAAACTATCACTCAGGGCATTTATCTTCATCTTTGCAGTGATCCCCCCCACTTTTTGGTGTGGAGAGTCTAATTCTTATATTCATCTGATGCTGTTATGTTTTTCCTGCAGTTATGCCAGCTGTCACTTTACAAATAACATTGCTATAATTTTGAAGGACTCTGTTGTTTCATGCTTTTTGCTTCTCTGAGTGGTAGGGAGTTGTAGGGCAGGCTTTTACAATTAGTTGCCTTGCGAGACAAGAGTCCTGGAGATGTGTGCCTGTGTGTATGTTTTGTAATACTGGTTTATTTATAAACTGAGCAGCAGGAAGGTTCAGACAAACACCTAGATGGTCAGCACTGTGGGAATGTTTAGGAGTGTGGATGATGATATATTATTTTATATATCTCAATCCCAGCTTGAGTTAACAAGCTCCAAACTTAGCAGAGTTACATTCCCTTTTAAAACACACACAGCAGACGCGCTTGCACAGGCTTGCTAAAGCCTCTATAAGAAATATATATTCCTGGTATATTCCCCTTCTTCCCTCTTAAAAGTAAAGACACAACACAGTACTGATTATAAGATATAAAAGAGTTTACTTACATTACTTCCTGAGAAGTACAGGCTCAGAGAGGCAGATAGGCTTAGATAAATGTATTTACATGTAGTGAAGCTGATTCCATAGGGGAACAGGCTTCACCTCTGCTCCTCTCAGCTGCAAGCTGAGAGAGAGCATCCTGCTTGTTCAAAAGACGAGGCAAAATGGAGAGTGATCTTTGGGATCTTGTTCCCAGGTAAGACCACACCTACTTCTGGTTCCTGTAACTCAGTCCAGGTAAACAGGAAGTTAAGCCTGGAGGACTGAGTTACCTTCATGTCCACTCTAGCAGTGTTGGGTTTGGCTGCTCTGTGTTTGCATCCCATAAGCATTACTCTGAAAAAGAAGCAGCAGCATGTCCTTGCAGCTCATTGAGGCTGCAAAATCTGGACTTCTAGATCTTGCCTGGCCAAATGTTCCGTTCAGAAGTGCCTCCTTCTTACAGGTCGGTGTGGTATAATCTGCATTTTTAGCACACAGAAGCCCAATTCACACAAAAGTCCCCCAAAGAGCCTCGCTGACAGGAGAAGCCTCCAGCTGACTGTAGCAGCTATCACCTCTGGCAGTTGCAACAGTTACCCATGGAAAGGTCCCTTCCAGCCCTCTTTCATTGCAATTACAATCACCCATCTGTTTCCCTGGCCACCCCCTAGCATTGCCTGCTTGCTTCTTTCAACAGAGAAGAACAAGGGTATCTTTGCAGCTGTAGAAATGAATCATTATTTGTTGTTAGTGACCAATACACTAAGCAGATGCCCTGCACTCTTATTTTAACATCAGGGTTTCCAGACTGTATGAAGATAGGCTTAGCACAGGTTCGATTTGGTCAGCAGGGAGATGTGAACGTAAGAGTTCTGCTGCATCAGCCTGGTGACCCATCTAATCCAGCTGTGGAGGTAGAACATATCCATCAGGGTTAGTACGGTAGCTGTTCAGTATGCTGATGACAATGTAGTGGATGACGTCCAAACCGTCCTAAGTATCTTCACAGAAGCTTACAAAAAGCTTGGCCTATCGCTCAACACCAAAAAACAAAACAAAAAATAAAAAACAAAGTGCTGCACCAACAAGCACAAAACAACCCCTCTGCAATGCCACAAATCCAACTCAATGGTGTAATGTTGGAAAGTGTCAATCACTTCTCCTACCTGGGCAGTTATCTTTCCACAAGGGCCAACATTGATGCCAAAATCCAGCATTGCCTGAGCTCTGCTAGTGCAGCTTTCTCCCGATTGAAGTGCAGAGTGTTTGAGGACTAGGACATTCACAGGGAAACCAAAATGCTTGTTTACAAAGCTATTGTACTACCAACCTTACTGTATGCTTGTGAAACATGGACCACTTATAAACGCCATCTCCAACTCCTCAAAAGATTCCATCAACGGTGTCTCCAAAACAATTTACACATCATTTGGGAAGACAGGTAAACTAATGCCAGTGTACTGGAAGAAGCAAAGATCACAAGTGTCAAAGCAATGATTCTTCAACATCAACTTTGTTGGACTGGTCATGTTGTTCAGATGCCTGATTATCGTCTTCCAAAGCAACTACTCTATTCCGAACTTAAAAATGGAAACGTAATGCTGGTGGTCAACAAAAGAGGTTTAAAGACTCTCTCAAGCCAAATCTTAAAAAATGTAGTATCAACACCGACTGTTGGGAAGCACTGGCCTACGAGGGCTCCAATTGGAGAACAGCCTTTACCAAAGGTGTCATGGGTTTTGAATTACAGGTAGGTAGCCATGTTGGTCTGCCATAGTCAAAACAAACAAACAAACAAAATCCTTCCAGTAGCACCTTAGAGACCAACTAAGTTTGTTCTTGGTATGAGCTTTCGTGTGCATGCACACTAGGGCGAAAGGGAGAAGCATGCTAAGAGGAAGGCATGTTTGGCAAACCCTCACCATGATCAACTCCCGTCCGGAAACCTATGACCCCACTGTGGAAGGATGTGTGGATCCAGAATTAGCCTCCACAGTCACCTACGGTCTCACTGTTAAGACTGTGTTCATGGAAAACAATCTTACTCTGCTACAAGTGATCGCCAAAGAAGAAGATAGCTTCATCTTCCATGAATTTGTCTATTTTTTTTTCCAGGCCATCCAAGTTGAAGGCTATCACTTCATTTTGTGGGAGCCAATTTCATAGTTTAACTGTGTGCTTTGTTTGTCCCGAATCTCCCAATATTCCTCCTCCTAGATATCCACAAGTGCTAGTGTTCAGATATTTGAAGATGGCCATCATATCACTCCCCGTCTTCTCTTCTCCAGCATAAACATACTCAACTCCCTCAGCCACTGACTTAGTTTCCAGATCTTTTATCATCTTGATTGCCCTTCTCTGCACACATTCCACCTTGTCTACATCCTTCTTACTCTTTCTCTATTGTTTTTGTCTCTTACTAGCCTTTTCTCTATTCCAAAAACTCCCAAGGGCTGCAACCTTTCTCAACAGGGGAGCTTCTCCATCCACTCCATCATCCTGGCTGCCCTTTTCTGGACCTTTTCCAGCTCCACAATATCCTTTATTCTCCATTTCACCATAAATTTGGCTTGTACTGACACCATTGATAGCAGAAAAGGAGAGAATCCCCCCACACACCTCTATTAGAGGTGAGTTGTTTAATCCATAGAATTTTCTGTAAGATGTGGGTTTGTATTTGAAAGCCCTCTTTCCCTCTGTGATGCACAGGTGCTGCTGGGAGAGAAGTAGGGTCCTGAGAGGAAGATGAGATTGATGGGCATAAGAAAAAGCAGTTGCCAGAGTAGACAGGCTGAGGATGGATGCAGGAGTTTTATCAGGCCTGGAGACTGAGGGAAGGACCAGATAGAAAGGACTATCTGGGGCAGGAAGCAAAAATAATCAAGAGGTCCAGGGTGAGGAGTGCGGGGTGTAATCCTTGTAGCTGTCAAATACAACATTCCTTGTTTGCCTAGAGTTGATCCAGCCAGCTGAACTTCCTGTTACACCTGGTCTGGAGCATCCTTCCCCCTGCATGTGACCAGGTAGGTGGGCGTGCCCCTTGCAGACCTAACGAAAGGTCCAGTCTTGCAGCCATCTTCCTCTTCTTCTTCTTGATGCCATGCTCTCTTGATACTGATGTATTTCGCCGTCTGCTGGCTCTCAGCAGCCACCAGGACATAGGCTCATTCCCATATGGGATGAACTCAAACCCTCTTCTGTAACTCTAAGCTCAAGCCTGCCTTCAGGGATCCAACTGTGAACTGAATGTGAGTAAATCTCTTATTACTTTTTTTTAAAAAAAACAACAACTGTTGTGTCTTTGTTCTTTTTAGGTGGGATAAAAGGGGACTTGCCAGGAACCAAACCAAATTTGAACAAAGCCAGATTGGATTGCTTAAGTAAAGAGATTCAAGTGAATCTACCAACTAGCTTCCTGCTATATATTGTGGAATGTCGCTCTGCTGCTGATTCACAAGCGTGAACGAGGAAGGATACTATTAAATCAATATATCTTCTCCTAGTATCTACAACATACCCACAAGGAGAACCATTTTATTTATTTTTTGCTAGGAGAGTGAGGTTCCAAAGACAGAGACTTGCTTGTAGGCTTTCTTCCTCCCTCAGGCTTTACATCTGTTGGAGTTTTTTGCTACTGGCTTTTGCCATAGTGTTTTTATGGCATGGCTGTTAGTTTTATCCTTTTATCACCATGGATAGCTCAATTGGTTAGAGGATGGCGCTGATAACACCAAGGATACATGTTTGATATGGGACAGCTGCATATGCCTGAATTGCAGGGGGTCGAACTAGATAGACGATCCTCAATTCTATGATCTGTGTCCTTCTTGTGGTGAGTATTGGATGGGTAATGCTGTCTTTTAGTTGGCTCCTCATGGGTAAGGGAATGACACAACCAGTTGTACGCTTCCTGTATACGAAAGGTTTGTCAGTCAAAATATCTACCATTTCCTTTCTCCCCCTTTAGGTCTTTGTCATTTCCTTCTGGCATAATTGGTTTTAAGGCAATGGTCAATGCCTCAGAATCCAAATCTTTGTTATCTTCCTTGGCTTTGATTGATTTCTTCTGGAGGCACTGATATTGTATGCTGGTCACGGGCTGTTAGTGTCTAGCTTCTAATGCATTAGTAACACTCTTAGCAGACAAGCCAAGTTCCTTCCAATGAAGGCCTTTGTGAAGCAAAACAACAGTCCCCTCCTCCATTAATTTCTGGGTTCTCAGATTCCCAACATGCTTGTTACTGAAAGTAATAGCACTCTGCCGAAAGCAGCAGGAGCTCAGCAGCCCTTCTTGCTGTTTAATACAGCCAATTTTACACAGTACTCAAAGTTGTTTTGACCACCAGTCCTTCCTTAGATTTATATAAACTCTGGGCCCAGCATGAAAACAACAGAGCAGATAGGGTAGTTGCAGATGCCCTGAATTCTTTGGTGAATTCACAAGCCGTTCTCTCTCAGTATCCTATCTGTAGTATCATTCCTTTAGGTAGTTAAGTGCCTGCTGATTTGGAAAAGCATAATGGAGACACCCCAAAATCAGGTAGTTAAAGGAACATCTCCACCCCCCATCATTCAGTCTGGATGCTGAGATTCAGCTCCAAGGGCCTTTCTGGCAGTTCCCTCACTGTGAGAAGAGAATTTACAGGGAACCAGGCAGGAAGCCTTTCTGGTAGTCTCACCTGCCTCATGGAATGCCCTCCCGGCAGATGTCAAAGAATTAAACAACTATGCAATTTTTCGCAGACATCTGAAGGCAGCCCTGTTTGGAAAAGCTCTTAATGTTTGATGCTGTATTTTGTTGGATGCTGAGGCAACCCAGTCAGATTAGCTGGCATAAGTAATTTATTATTATTATTATTATTATTATTATTATTATTATTATTATTTACCTAAGCCTCCATAGCCCAATGAGGACTGTGTCAGGATTTGTCCTACTTGCAAGTAGGACCTTGGGAGAGACACATGCCTGACTGGCATGTTCCCTCCCTCCTGGACGATCATTCAGGAGCTTCATAAGCATTCCTTAGCCCGAACATCACAGCGACTGATGCCAAGAGATATCAGCACACTTAGGGACCCGCAGAGGTTTGTGCAATTGCGTAACAGAACTCAGCAACTCAGCATTTAGGCTAATCTACTTTACTTACATATAAACACACACGGAGCACTGCAACATGGCTCCCTCTCTCTCTAGCATCAGACAGCAAAGAGAAAGAACAAAGGACAACAGTCCCACTTCAGGAAACACAGTAACACAAAACATCTGTCTTCCTTCACATCCCGTTCCTGTGGAATCAAAACACACATTGTCATGTGATAAACAATAAACCCATGACTACACACGGGGAATGAATCTCCAACAGACTGAGCATGCACAGTGGTCACACTTAGATAATAGATAGATGATAGATAGATAGAAACCTGGGAGAAGGAAGAATGGAATATCCTATCTTTTTAGAGGTCATAGCTGGCAAGTTGGTGTGCTACAACCTACCACATTTTATTTCCTGTGTTGCTTTTTACTTTAACAGATAGAAACATATATCATGTATGAAAAGAATGGAAGGTTCTTGTGAATAGGGTTGCTAGTGTACTAGAAAAATGGCCTGCTTTCCTCTTGCACTTTTAGCCAGTCTCTTAATTCACAGAAATTGGCAGGTGCAACTTCTCATAGCATGGAGATCAACAGGATCACCCGCTGATGCCGACAAATCAAGCAGCTGTTTAAAGCACAGCTCCAGTGGCGTGTTAACACAGCTGGAAAATCTACTTGTGGGTTGTTCATTGTTTAGGAGCATTCCTAATATAATATCCTTTATTAGCAAGGGGGAATAACACTGAGCTCATTTTGTTGGCTTTCTGAGTTTTGCAGAAGTGAATATGGGGAAAGGGTTGTTTCCCACAAACAACAACTCAAACAGCAGCATATGATCATGCACGATGTAATAAACAGATCTCTTAAGGAAGATGTAGTATTTGTACCTAGTTCTGCTTTCCTGGCTCTCAAGTCATGATAAACCCACCCCCTGCATTTTGTGTATCTGAAATTGAGTGTCATTTCTAAATACCAGGGCTGTAAAGGTAAAGGGACCCCTGATGATTAGGTCCAGTCATGGACGACTCTGGGGTTGCAGCACTCATCTCGCTTTACTGGCCGTGGGAGCCGATGTACAGCTTCTGGGTCATGTGGCCAGCATGACTAAGCCACTTCTGGCGAACCAGAGCAGTGCACAGAAACGACGTTTACCTTCCCGCCGGAGCGGTACCTATTTATCTACTTGAACTTCGTGCTTTTGAACTGCTAGGTTGTCAGGCGCAGGGACCGAGCAACGGGAGCTCACCCCATTGCAGGGATTCGAACCGATGACCTTCTGATCGGCAGGCCCTAGGCTCTGTGGTTTAACCCACAGCGCCACCCGCTGTACATTTGTCTTTCGTAGGCCAGTTTAGGATAAAACGTGATAACAAACAATATGCTTTGAAGAGTCACTGTGTTCAGGCATAGAGTGGAGAGAAGGCGGGACAGAGAGTGTTTTTGCAGGGTTTTTGTGTCAGCATCACATGAGTAGGTCCTTATTTATATTTATTTATGTTGGCACTGCAAGGGATTAGAGAAAGTTGGCTGGTTGCAGTGTGGTTTCTTTCTATGGGTGTTTGCGAACAAGGGGTTTGTTGGGTCAAATTAGCCATATCGATTTGTACGCTGTTGGGGAGGGGGTAGGTCTTGTTGTGCTGTATATGTGATAAAGGGGCATGTTTTCTTTTCAAGTTGAACGATCCAGTTATGTCGTAAGTGCTATTTTTTACATTCTTATTAGCCTGTCCCTCTGCGCATGCAGCTCAACAGTCATCTTGTTCGTAGAGTTCAGGGCAGATTTCTGGCGAGAAAGGGAACGGCAGAGGATGAGAAAAGAAGCAATTCCCAGGATGCTGTTTGAAGTGCACGGCTGCCTATCTCATCCAGAGATGCTGTGAATATCTGTGGCTTTTGATAAGAAAACTGTGTGCTTATGGTTGCAGATAAGTGTCTTGAACAACTTTGAGAATATTATTATTCAGGGCACCAGGTGACGGGATGTGACTCACTGAGCTCATTGCAATGAAGTGTGATTAAACTAATGTCAGATGCAATCAGCAACAAATATTCATATTAACATCAGGGGTCACCAAACCTCTGGAGTGAACATTTCTGAAGGGTTCGTGTGTGTTGGGTTGGGGGGCTGCTGCTGTTAGTGGTGATACCCTTAGTCAGGAGGGGGCAGCAATGGGACTTCTTTTGGTGGTGACTGGCTGACATTTTTCACAGTGAACAATGCTACATTATAATAACCTAGCATTCTGGTGGTACCAAATGTCGGTCATCATGAGGAACTCTATTTTTGACACTCCTATCATTGCACACATTGCAGCAGCCTTTGGCTATAAGCAATAAACTTGATACCGACACTCCTATCAGGGTGACAGCGAAGAAGAAAAAATGTGGTCACCAAGTGACAAGGTTGTCCTATCTAAATGTCCAAATTGCAGGTAGCAAAAATGCAGGGGGAGAATTGCAACAATTCTCTCATTATACTGTCAACAGGTCTGCACTTTAAAAAATAAAAAAATAAATACCAACCATAATTTACACTTAATCCAGTTACAGATAGCTGACACAATCTAGTATCTGTGTTTTCCTTAAATTACTTCTATTTTTCAATGTCTATTCTGCACTCTCGATATTTCAGACATTTTCTATTAAAGACTGCTAAATGCTTGGATGCTAGGAGCAGTTTTTCAAAAATTGCTAAGGTCTGACTTAAAAGATAAAAGTTATTGAACTATGCAGGTCCTGAACTAGCCCACAGAGCTCAGCTCAAGGAGGTTCTTGAGTCTTGGAAACAAGGGAGCTGTACATACAGTTTTGAGGGTATGGTGATCATTATTATTTTTTAGTTAAGCAGTGTATAAATTTTATGAAATGAAATGAAATTAATAAAAGGTTCTCTTCCTTTACTCTTTGAACGTGCAAAATCTGCTGCAAGATTTCAAACTCACGAACATTCTTCTTGGTTTTAATAATGTGCTTGCAAGAAACAGCTTCAGTTTGGTTTTTCCTTGCAGCAATCACATTTCTGCTCTTAGGGATAGCAATGGGTGGTGCCAGCATGTGGGGAAAACTCTCTGTGGATTTGAAATAACACATGTGTGTGGTGGGAGAGAGACTTCATATTTCAGAGGGGCTGAAAAGACTCCTTAATTGCTCATCTTTGTCACCCATTTCTCTAAGTAGGACCTTACATTGCATCAAAAGTGCTCTGCAACTTTATAAAGTGGGGTGTGTTTGTATTGGAAGTGTGGTGCTATTCATACGAACCTTAATAGCATAATTGTAATGCATTTTCCAGAAAGCAGATTCACAGAATAGCCTGCAGAGCAAGATCTTAGCTACTTAACAAAAGGCCTTACCTTTTAAAAACTCAAATCCAATTTCTGTTCAGTGGCTCTGCAATTTTTCGGTTCTTTCTTTGATGATGCCAGATGCTTGGTTTCAAGAGTTAGCAAGGGCTTGGAAGAAGGCCATCAAATCCTGGTACCTTTCCTATCTTTAAATATTTTATATTTTTAAAATATAATTTTTCCAGAGATGTAAACAGCATATCATACAAAAGTAGTTCCTTCAAATTAGGCCACACAATGGAGTGGGAGAAATTTTATGGTTTGTTACAAATATTGGGGGCAAAAAAATGAAAACTTGTTTTCTCCATACATAAGCAGAGGATTGTTGAGAAGAAATTTTGTAGCTCCTAAATGTTTATGGTGGGTTGTTCTCGGTCTTCAGGTGGGTTTATGCTCTCCCCTCCTCAATGGTTGGATGGGACACTATTCTCAATTATTCATTTCATATCCATTTTAGGAAATCTGCACTATAGGTTGATTTTGAATTGACAGATTATTTCATGAGCTCCTGGGAAAGAATTGTTCTGCATTAAATTCATATTTTAGGATTTTCTTTGGATATTCTCATTACCTTTTGTTTTAAGAAAGTGAAAGCAGGTATCAAGCAAAGAATTACATTGGCACCTTTGGTATGGACAGGATCCATTCTGGAGGCCTGTTCACAACCTGAAAAGCCCGCAACCTGAAGTGCCATATCTGCGCAGGTGCGCAGTGCGATTTGGCTCTTGTGCACATGCGCGAAGCACGATTTAGTGCTACTGCACATGCACGAGAGGCGAAACCTGGAAGTAACCCTTTCCGGTACTTCCGGGTTGCTGCAGGATGCAACCTGAAGAAAACACAACATGAAGCAAATGTAACATGTGGTATAACTGTAATAACATGGATTTTATATGGTGGAAAGCTTCTTCTGTTGGAACTCAGTTCCCTAACATAGTTGTTTTCTGGTTAATTGGAAATGTTATCTGATGAACAAGTACAGGTGAAACTTGAAAAAATTAGAATATCATGGAAAAGTCCATTTATGTAAGCAATTGTTTTCATTAGCTGCTGGAAAGTTCACTGTAGGCAAAAATCCCATTGAAGCAAAATTCTCTTTGTGTGAAGAGTGCAGAAGATTGTATGATCACAGTTAGATCAACCTTGCACAGTGAAAATGCTAGAGAAATCCAGAAGTATATTTATCACATGGAAAATGTCTTTGTTTATTGCTGGTGATGTTTGAGAAAGAATATACCCAACGATGTGGGAGGAGGGGGTAAAATAACTGGCAAGATAAATGCAATTTTGCTGGCTGAAAATAATCAAAATATGAGGCTTTGATTTGCTGCAAGTGAGCAGGACTGCCGATTTGGCAGAAATAGACAACAAAACCTCAAGCTGAGTTCCAGTGGAGCTATTAGCATATCTGCAGTGTAAGCTACACAGTGTCTTTCCTTGCTGCTTCAAAGTGTCTTTCACACCTAGTTCTATAAAAGAGTTTATTCTGGCCACAGTTTGCTGCTTGCGAGCATCGGGTGCACGTACATTTAGACCTGACAATTTTGAACAAGTCGCTGTCTGCAGTACTAATGAAGGAAAGAGAGACAGTGGTGTTTATATAGTGTTCAAGTCACTCAGTATTCCTTTTAACCGTATTGTGAAGCAGGCCACTGCTACTTTACAAGCCTTACTGCTAATAATAATAATAATAATAATAATAATAATAATAATAATAATAATATATTTGTACCCCGCCCATCTGGCTGGGGGGACCCAGCTCCTCTGGGCGGCCTCCAACAGATATTAAAATACATTAAATATCACAGGTTAAAAACTTCCCTAAACAGGGCTGCCTTCAGGTATTTTCTGAATGTCAGATAGTTATTTATCTCTTTGACCTCTGCTGGGAGGGTGTTCCACAGGGCGGGCGCCACTACCGAGAAGGCCCTCTGCCTGGTTCCCTGTAGCTTTGCTTCTCGCAGTGAGGGAACCGCCAGAAGGCCCTCGGCACTGGACCTCAGTGTCCAGGGCTGAATGATGGGGGTGGAGACGCTCCTTCAGGTATACAGGACCGAGGCCATTTAGGGCTTTAAAGGTCAGCACCAACACTTTGAATTGTGCTCAGGAAATGTACTGGGAGCCAATGTAGATCTCTCAGGACTGGTGTTATGTGGTCCCGGCGGCCACTCCCAGTCACCAGTCTAGCTGCCGCATTCTGGATTAATTGCAGTTTCCAGGTCACCTTCAAAGGTAGCCCCATGTAGAGTGCATTGCAGTAGTCCAAGCGGGAGATAACTAGAGCATGCACCACTCTGGTCTGAGAGAAGGGTATTCCAAACATGCTAGAGGTGGAGGCAATTTTGCCCCCCTCCTCAAATAGGAGGTAATGGATGCATGGGAGCTTCATTTATTGCTTGAAATGGAAACATGGAAACCCAGGAAAATACCTGCTATTAAAAATGGTGGTAAGTGGTCTTCCCAAGGGCATTGATTGCATCCCTTTGTCTTCTCCTAAAGAATACTTTTTTTTTTTTAAGTGCATTCCTCTGAGGAAAATCACAGAATAATTTGGAGACAAAATTGCTTTGCACACATAGTGTGCCTCCTACCCCTGGATGGTCTGTTGCCTCTGGCAGGGAGTCAAAAGAAATAGAGGCACTTTTTTTCCCCTATATGGAGAGCATATGCAGATTCATCTCTGCACCACTTTCCAGGGTCCTCCATGAAAAGGACCATGAGGTTGGATGGCCATCTGTCATGTAGGACCCTGCTGAGATTTCTGGATTTCAGGACATTGGGCTAGAAGACCGCCAGGGTCCCTTCCAGCTGCACAATTCTATGATCCTGTGATTTAAGGAGATTGCATTTATGTTTATTGCAAATGTACCCAGGGCCAGCCTATCATAAGGCAGAATGAGGTGAATCCCGCAGGTGGCAGAGGCCGAGGTGGCAGTGGCAGGAACTGCCTGGCTGTTGCTCCATAGTCCCCTCACTATACACTTCGGCTGGAGAAGAGAGCTCTCTGTGCACCATATATATATGGTCGGTCCTTCAACCCCAGCCACCCCAATAACTAGCATAAATTTCATGCATCCCTTCTCAGGTCATTACTAGGACTTGTGAACTCAGTAAGATACGAATCAATATGTTGCGAGTTGGGAATACTTCCCTTATCAGTAAGAGCATGGTTGAGAACCTTGAAATATTGGATCTTCCTTCATTACAGAGCCCTAACTGCTACCTCTCTCCTTTACGATCTTTTAAGTGATAATGCAATTTACAATCTGTCTGTGATTAGTAGGAGAAAACTGAGTTCCATAGGGTTTAACTTAATTGGCCTCGAAAATTCTGACCCTAAATATATTTGGGCAATTACCAGGAAGAAGCTTTTAGAAAATAGTGTTCTCTCCACTCTTGATGTCACTAAGTACAGCACTTGCTCCCCCCCCCTTTTTAAATCTCCCTTTATGCAGAGATTTCCAAAAGGGATATATTACAAATCTTAAGAACCACGAATCCTGTAGATTGTTTTTGTTAGCTAGATTTAACATGTTTTTCCATGATGGTAAGAGGAAGGTACTTAGCTCTCCCAAAATCTGAACGTTTCTGTAAATGCAGTAAGAATGAACTTGATACATTGGACCATATCTTCTTCTCTTGTAATTTTGGCACTAATGCTAGAAGTCAACTATTAAATGCTTTACAAATGGACAGACCTACCTCTGCATTTCCAACTATTCAAATACTATTATCGGATAGTAATGATAAAATCACTTCAATAGTGGCTGAATTTCTAAGCTCAGTCCATGCAGAAAGATTAAGCCATCACAAAGAGGATTAGGGGATCTTAATTAAATAGTAATGCGGAATTGATATATTGTTATATCATTTATACCAATTGATGTTTTAACTTAGGTTTGTTATGAGAAGTTTGAAGTTATTTTTTATGGATTAGTAGTGAATTTTAGTGTTAAAGATTTAATTAATACAAACCTTATTTTGCTGAGTTTATAGCTTAAATATTTTATATACAATGTCTGCTCTGAAATCGTCTGGTCTGTTATGCCTACTAAAGGTTATTGAACTGAACTAGCCTGCGCAGTGAAGAACACAATCCCATTGCCAGTACGGAAATAGGAGTCAACTGTCAGTCTTAGAATCGTAGAATTGTAGAGTTGGAAGGGTCATCAAATTCAACCTGCTGCAATGCAAACATATGCAGCTGTCCCATATGGGGATCGAGCCAATGACCTTGGCATTATCAGCACTATGCTCTAACCAACGGAGCTATCATGTGCCGTTTCAAATCAGCTTCTGTTTGTGTTATGCTGGGGCTGCCATCTTGCCCTTCACCTCAGGCAGGAAAGTACCCTGGGTTATTCTACTACAGCCAATCAGGTGGGGCAGGGCGGGGGGTGTTGCTGGTAGCATCCATTTGTCTCCTCATGATGTAAATGCATGTTGACAGAAACAATGTCAAACATGGTGTTATTTACCACAAGGATCGAGAGAGGACTATTTCTTACCTAACGTCTCTCCCTTTAATGCAAGATAGAGTGTAGCTGTTAGTATGGAAATAACAGCCCCAGCCTCTTGTTTGGGTCAGCTGCTTGCCAAAGGGAGCCTCATTTGCATGAGATTTGAAATTGAGGTCTTGACCACTTTGGTCCATTAGAGATACTCTGACATTGCTTGGAAGAGTTGAGGTGATAGCCTCCCCCTCCCTCCACATCCCCACTTCCTGGCGATGTTCCAGTAAAACCATTAGATTCTCCTCCCCGTCTTCTCCTTGAATTGCTAAGTGCAACACAGTACTCCTTCCTCTCCTCTCCAACTGAAAATGTGATATTCGGTTAAGCTACCCCTGCAGTTGGTCTTAAGATTTAATTATTGATTCCACAACTCTTCCGTCAGCATAAATAGAGAAGTGGAGAACACCGGAGCTCTGCTCTTAGCAGAAATGTGGCATCTTTGATTGTGGCACATGGACAAAATTCTATCACAGCCAATTTCCCCAATTTCCCCAGTGGGAAATAAGGGTGCAGTTGTGCTTCTGAAGTTATCTAACACTGAGTCACTCATTCAAGCAAGTGTAAACTCCAGGACTTTTAGTGGATGAGTAGCATAAAAGGACTCTCTTGAGAAGATTTATTTACACTAGCCAAGAACTAGGAGCCATGAACAAAACTCATAGTCGGGACCAGGCCTTCTCTGAGTTCCAGAGAGTCTTGGCCACTTTCAGGTTCTGAGGCCCCTAACCATAATAAAAATTAAAAGATAATACACTGAAACAAAGTAAGACACACACACAAAAAAATGAGAGAGTGAGACGTAATTTGAATATATTTTTTAATTTATCAAATGTTTTTTCTATGAAGGACTTCCGGCGGCGACGCCATCGCTGGGTGGTCGAAGGCTGCTTCGGGTCCGAAGCGCCTTGTCCATCCCGGGGGTTAGGAGTCGCGCTACCGCAGCGCGCGGCTCCGGTTGGGGTGCGGGAAGAGCGTCCCGCACCCTGGGCTCCCCGGCTGCGCCCGCGGAGGCTCCGAACCCTTCCCTTGCCCCTCCTGTAAAGGAGGAGTGGGGGTGAAGGGACAACGGAGCTGGGCTTACGGGGACATGCCCCAACCGGGATGCAAATGCGGCGGCAAAGCTCGCGGTGAGCGTCTAAGTTCTACCTGTGAAGAATGGAGCTAAAGGAACCCGGTGGTCGTGAGTAAAAAATCTTGGCAGAAATCGTGTTTTCGGAACGATCCGGGGGGAAGGAGAAAGGCAGCCTGCCTCTTTCCCTTCGAGCCTAAGAAATTAACCAATTTGAGGGACTGCTGCCACAGAACTAGTTACAAAGTATTTAAAATTGAGGCAAGAGACTGTCAAACTTTTTTCTTGGGAAACTAACTAGCGGAAAATATCTCCATTTAAAGTTGCGGTGTTTGCGCTCCAGATTAGAAAGATGGCGACGAACAAAGAGACAGGAGAAGAAATATGATACCCACTTCCTCCCCCTCTGCCAGTATGTTGGGTTTCGTTTTTGAACTGGTATTGAACTCCGGATTAACAGATGAACAAAGGCTCACTGCCTTGAATGTGGAAATACTCTGGAGAAAAGTCAAAGTCTTGTGTGGGGGTCTGAAATGGAACCAAATGCCCACAGAGGAGGCTTACCAAACTTTTGATTCTTTGGAAGAAAATCTTGCCAAAGAGCTGAGAGGGTGGATGGAAAGATGGAAAGAAATGAGCGAGCAACTCCGGAGAAGAAATTCGCTTTTTGGGGGTGGCAGCCCCAAGGCGATGTCAAGATTTGTTATATCCAGTCCCCGAGGTGTGAGCTCGGGGGCCAGGGACAGAGAATTAAGGTATTCACAAGAAGAAAAGAAAGGTTATAAAGAACCGGAGAAGCTGAGAAAGGAAGAGATGGATTCCTCGGAGCTCGTGGCAAGGAGAGTTTTGGACTGTGCCTGGATCTGTGGACGTTTGGAGAGGGAAGCTGCATGGAAGTTCAGTACTGATGTCATCAGGAGAAGAAAAATGGACAGAGGGGGTGTGGGGTGAAGTATTAAGTAAAATCTAATACTGTTATGGTATTTTGAAATCGGAGGGTGAACACTGTCAACAATAGTTTGTTTTATTATTTTTTTTGTACATGAAAGGAGATATTTCAAGTTTATATGTTATTGGCAGCAGCTTAAAGGATAGAAGAGATAGATTCGATGAGGATGATTTGTGAGGATCTATGAGGATGTAGTATAAACAAAGTTAATTTAAGTGGTCTAAGTTTATAGATTAAGACGATTAAGATTAAGATGAAGATTAAGATGAATGTTTTATTTTATATTTATAATTAAGTTTAAATTTTTAAATGAAGAGGTTAAAAAAGTAGATTATGGATATAAACTCGAAGGCGAAAAGGCAGGGGAAGTCAACTGTCAAGATTGGAAAAAGAAATTTTTTTTTTGAGAAGTCTAATTAAGAAGAAAAATCATGGCAATTTTTGTATTAGGTGTGTAAATTGTATTTGTTTTGTATGTGTATAAATGTAGGTGTGGTTAAGGTTGTATGTCGTTATAAGTAAAAATGTCAATAAATTCTTAAAAAAACAAAAACAAATGTTTTTTCTATGAAAATGCACCAGTTATTAAAACAGTAACATCCAGCCAGTAGCCTGCATTGGACATGGTAGAAAGCAGTGACATTATGTCCACTCAACAGTACAAATTGAGCCTTGCCAGCTTGCAAACAAAACATGGGGTATAGTTAATTTATTCATTCTTTCCTTGCCCAGAAAGCAAGATTTATTGGCTCCCCGCTAAAATGGACACTGTTTGAGAAGGAAGTTTTATTGCCACCATTTCGATTTTGGCCATTTACCTTAGATAAAGTTGCAAATCAACACTGTTTATGTCTAGAGGTTATTGATTAGGAGATAATTCTTGACGTGCACACATTCCTAAGGTCGTACAAAGGTTTATGTAACTTGGATGGTGAGCAGTTTTGTCAATGGGTAGTTCTTTCCACAGCTGATTATCCAAGATTCTTGGGGGATCATTGCATATGCTGCACATTCTCACCTGCCTGTGATCACAAAGGTAAACTGGCAGAACAATCCAAACCATTGATCTGCCATGCTGGGGGAGTTAGGATGGAGCAAAGGGGTCCTTCTGCCCAGCCCTCCCCAGTTCTAACAGCCTCTGTCAGTGGGGAGGAGAGCCACCAATGTTCATGGGGAAATCCCACCAGTGAAGAGTATCCCAGTGTCCCAAAACCTGGGTTTGCTCAGTTTTGTCTGAGCTGCAATAAGTGTCCAAGATTTGGTTGAAAAAATAGATGATTTTTGTGTGTGTGTGTGTGTGTGTGTGTGAAGGCACATCCAAAAATAGAGCAAATTTTGAAATAAAATATAACTAAACTGTTCTAGCTTAGCAAATCACTCACACCTTTCCTAGTTGTGTATCTACCATATTGGGAGACTATGTATTTAAAATACACAGTTCTTTAAACTGCTGCTTTTCACCAATTCCATAAGGCATTCATCCCAGGACGCTTTCTGCACTTGCAGCGTAATTATCCGCATTTGTTATATCATTAGTTTTAACAACTCTCGACAACCGTGCCAGAAACATATTGGTTGGAGGAGGGTGGTGTGGAGGAGAGGATTCTTGCGAAAAGGAAAGGATGTTGTGAAGCGATGAGTTCACACCTTGCTTGACAGCTGAAAACTTCTCCAAAGTTATATAACCTGAGAAAATAAAGTAAGAATGTTACAGAAGCATCAGCCATTTGAAATGCATATTTCCTTTGAAGGAACTTGTCAGGGAACTGTCCCCGATGCAGCGCAAGGTGGTGGAAGGGCTCTCTGGATGCTACAGAGAGCCCCAGTCCCACCTGGCCAGCAGCACAACTCTGGCAGTGAGAGGAGTGGCGAGACATCCAGCGAGGAGGGTGATGATGTCATATAGAGGAGGGCGAAAGGTTGTTTTCTGCTGCTCCAGAGAAGCGGACACGGGGCAATGGATTCAAACTACAAGAAAGAAGATTCCACCTAAACATTAGGAAGAACTTCCTGACAGTAAGAGCTGTTCGACAGTGGAATTTGCTGCCAAGGAGTGTGGTGGAGTCTCCTTCTTTGGAGGTCTTTAAGCAGAGGCTTGACAGCCATCTGTCAGGAATGCTTTGATGGTGTTTCCTGCTTGGCAGGGGGTTGGACTGGATGGCCCTTGTGGTCTCTTCCAACTCTATGATTCTATGATTCTATGATTCTATGTTTCTCAGGGGAAAGGGAGTCGAGGCTCTGGGGATGCAAGAGAGACCCAACACTCCCACAGTCCCGAGGACGATACAGGGGGAACGCAACTTCCGTCACCCCAAAGGCATCGTGGGGTGAAACAAAAGGATGGAAGGCGGGGTTTTCATATCCCTAAGCTCTTTTGTTGGGGTCAGAACTGGAAGGGGCCATTCCTGGATTCTGACACCGCTTGATACAGACATGAACTTTTTAGCTCTGCACTGTAGCTTTGCACAATAAAATCTTTAAAGGAAACAGTGGAGTCCTGGCTGCTTACTCATGAACAACTAACTGAGAACCTTACAGCACTCCTTGGTGGTGATTGCTGTCAACTAAATAGTTTGCAATTGTGCCACTGGCAGGGTCTTTCTGCTACCCAGTCCTGTGCACAGTTTTCATACATCAGCCCCCTCCAACAAACACATTTAAAAGGGTATAGGATGCTAATTAGCCAAAAGGCCTAGGAGAAGAGGAGTGTTTTCACCCAGCCCTAAAGATATGTAACAAATGTGTCAGGTGAGCCATTGCAGAAAAGGCCCATTCTCATGTTGCCACCCTCCAGACCTCTCATGGAGGAGCCACACCAAGAAGGGTATCTCTCTCTGTGTTGCTAAGCTAGCCACATAAACACAGCAACCACCTCTGGTCACCATATCACTGCAGAGGAGTGGCATAGCATGGGTTGTCAGTGCCCTGGGTCCGGGGGGTGGGAGGAAATCGAATAGAGTAGGGATGCACATTCAACTGCCTAACAGTGTCCGTGTCATCCAGGAGATCACAGCCACAGAGATAAGAAAAGAGTCATTCTGTTGTCTGGAAAGATCACTCCCTGGTTCACACGGAGAATCTGTTTCCACTGGAGTCCAGCAACAGAAACACACAGCTGTACTGAGACAGCAGCAGGTGTTGAAATTTTGTGCCCGGGGCAACCGTCCCTGTGACCCCCATGCTACGCCACTGCTGCAGAGCACTTGTGAGGGTGTTGTATGGCTGAGAGCTCTTCTATAAATGAAATTAGTACATTCTTCTGAATCCTGGTAGCAATGCCTTAGACGCCTCCCCCCTCTGATGCTGGGCTGCATTCATATCGGTCAGCATCACCACACATGGGCAGAGGCCAGTGATAACATCAAGCCACACGTGGGTGCTTTATACTGCCTTTAGATGCTTTTCTACATGTGGGTTGCAAGATCCAGATATCTGTATTCTGACCCATTTCTCCCCTTTCCCCCCAAAAAGACAGAAAATCAGCTTCCTACTGCCTTCTTTGATTCCTGCCTTCTTTGTTTGTTCTTAAAGTACAGGAAGCTGTTCTTTGTACCCTGGAAAGAGTCTCCATTGTGCCTGGGATTTTTGTTACCAATGAGAGCAAAACCAGTTCCTTTGCTCCATCTATTATTATTATTATTATTATTACTCGTGTGGCATAGGTGGCATAGCCGTGTGTAATACCACCGAGTCATTGAATCTCGGCAGCTCTCAGAAATGCAATTGCAGAGGTTCCCTTTCTCTATAGTAGAGGTTGTTTTACATTCTGCAGACAGAGCGCCATGAATAATTCCTTTGGAGGATGCGCCTGAATGTTTAAGGGATGGCAGGAAATACTGCCACCATAACCGCTCTGTTTCAATAGCCTGATTCAGAGACTGTTGACTGGTGGCCAACAATTCATGGGCTTCATGGAAGGCACTAATAGTATGGAGGCCCTAGAAGATGAAGAACAAAACTCAGCTAAGGGGACTCTCTTCACAAAGCTGCTTCTGGCCTCTATCCACCAGTTAATAGGTATGTAAATTTAAGCACCTTCTCCTTTAAGCACCCCACTCACATTTAGACTTTGATATCTCGTTCAGGTCAGAATGACAATCAACTGCCAAGAACACAATGGATAACAATTGCCATTGGAAACAAGGCCTCTCAATATTGCTTTAAATTCCTTGTTTTGCCCTTTCTTTCCACTCATTTCCTGTGTGTGCAAAACAGCTTTTGTTGGTTGCCAAACCAAAAAAAAGAAACCATTGGGTAACTGGCAGGGTTCTCTGCCAGATAAGTGGAATTAAATACACTGGCGAACAAGGATATTTGTAGTGAAGGGAACTGCCTGAATGTTCTCCTCCAACCCAAATGACCCATATGTAGGAAACAAGCAGTACTTTTAGCATACTGTTGATTCTCCAGGTAGCAGGACACATACTTGTGGTACTTATCCATATATATATATATATATATATATATATATATATATATATCCCTGATAAATTCAGAGTAAACCCAGTAATTAAAAGTGGGAAGAAAGAGGGGGAACAGTCTGAGCCATAACTGCATTTACTAAGAAAAAAAGTTTTATTGGAATCGATTGGATTGCTGTGTAATTTGTTTAGGATCAGAGTAACAGGCAGTAAATAATGGCATTTACTTAAAGCTCCCGCTACAGAACTTTTTACATTAATCATAGAGAGGGCTGTGAATGCCAACTACTACAACCCCTTGCATGGAATTCAACATAGTGCTATTGCAAATGTTCTGTCTGCACAAGCGTTACAGCTCGCTCGACAGAATGATCACCCTCTCTTTCCCTTGCATGATGTTGTGGGTCTTCTCCCAACACTCCTCCTAAGGGGTGCACAGTGGGGGATGGGGAAAACCCCATTGTGCAATTGGGAGTCCTTGTGCAGGGACTCCTTAGATGAACTCTGCCCTCTGTAAGGATAACCAGAAGTGGAGCATCCTCACGTGATGATCGCTCAGCCTGTGGCTGAAGACCACTGGTGAAGGAGAGTCCACAGGTGATTGGTTCTGTTCCTAAGCTGCTCTCCTAATACTAGACATCTCCTAACGCTCAATTGGAATCCGTTGCCTTGTAAATTAAGCCCATTGTTCCTGTCCTTGTGGACAATCCAGCCAACATTAAACCCTGTTTCGAAGTTATGCATGCCAATTGTAGCAGCACTGGGATGTGAAGCTGATGAAGTCCCCACCCTTGTTCTGCCATAATTATTTCTTCTGTTCCAGCTTGGAGCCCATGGGGTCATGTTGCTAGGTGTAGCAGGGTGCAAGTCAGACAACTTATGGAAAACTCCCTGTGGAGCAAGCTCTTTTCTACACCATACAGCTGAAGCATATTTTAAACTACTATAACAGCCATGACTTCCCCCAAGGAATCCTGGGAACGTATCTGAAGAAGTGTGCATGCACACGAAAGCTCATACCAAGAACAAACTTAGTTGGTCTCTAAGGTGCTACTGGAAAGAATTTTTTATTTTGTTTTGACTATGGCAGACCAACACGGCTACCCACCTGTAACTGGGAACTGCAGTTTGCCCCCTTTTCTATCCATGTAGGTCCTTGTGTGATTTAGAACTATGGAAAATCTGGTTATTACATTCTTCAGAGAGCCTACACGGATGGAAAAGGCTCCCCACTTTAGAAATTATCCCTCAACACACAAGGTACTGAGAGGAGTTGTACAAACTTGGGGTGGGGATAAAGGCGTGGTCCTGCAGATCCCCTTGGATCCATATTTCCCCATTGTGTGACTAAAATGTGAAGAGGACTCCTGGGATATAGGGAAACTGGAAGGGTTGCTCCAGCATTTGGCCAGTTTTCTTAAAAAAAAAAAAATGCAGACCGAATGAAACACTTCATCCCTTTTGATGGCACTGAGAGGGTAACAAAAGAAGGGTTAATGGAAAGTGCCAGTGTGGTGTAGTGGTTAAGAGCAGTAGACTTGTAATCTGGTGAACCGGGTTCACATCCCCGCTCCTCCACATGCAGCTGCTGGGTGACCTTGGGCTAGTCACACTTCTTTGAAGTCTCTCAGCCCCACTCACCTCACAGAGTGTTTGTTGTGGGGGAGGAAGGGAAAGGAGAATGTTAGCTGCTTTGAGACTCCTTCGGGTAGTGATAAAGCGGGATATCAAATCCAAACTCCTCCTCCTTCTTCTTTTGTAGTTCTCTAATTTTAAGAGCATGTATTCCACTAATTTTTATACCTCCAAATAACCAGAATTACAGGTATTTACAAGGAATGATCATATGTTGTGTGAACCATATGCTATGTGTCAACTGCCCTTCCCCTCCCTAAACAACACTCCTGCTTTTGTCACTAATGGTGATACATTCTTAAGGTGTCATCTGATGAGGTAAGAAATGCATTTGAAGACTCTCGTACTTTCTGCTGCTTTCTGCAACCTTATTAATTTGTCTCCTGTGAATAAGAAAGACACATTTTCTCACAACTATACCTGACAATTAGTGTCAGTAATGGGACTGCAGAGTCTTCTGGCTTCTCAGAGATCCCAGCTGTTCTGTCTTTTCCTCCCTTTTTTTTCTATTTTTGCGGGCCTAAAATTTGCAGTGAAGTGTCAGAACATATGATGTAGGTCTTAAGGCAATGCAGCTGCTCTTATTTCAGAATCTGAACGTACTTGTTCATGCGCTGTCGTAGATGGAGCGGTGCAGATTGAATAATCATTTAATTGGGAGGGATGCAAACTAAATGTGACACTTAGGGATTGTTACAAGAAATGCTCAAGCACCCAGAATTCCACCCAAAGAGGGTGACATTTCTGCAAGCATTCAAGTCTGAAACTTCCACAAATCATGAGCCTTTTGAAACGTGCCCAGCTCAAGTGCACCTGAGAGATTCAAAGATACTCAGGGAGCATTTCATTCTATTACTGCTCCCATTGCACTCCACTCCCTTCCCTTTCCTCCAAGGGCCTGAGGGTTCATGTGTGGTGATGGGGAAGGCAGGGAACCCAGCTCTTGTGTGGAGAATTTGTTCTGGGCAGTGGGGGAACTGGTGCTAAAAAACCCTTGAACTTCAGTGGGAAAGTGATGGTATTCATGTCCACTTCTGCTTGGGATGCTACAATTTGTTGTCCCAGTCCGCAAGTGGGAATGAATGCTGGAGTTCCTCCCAATGTCACCTTCCTTGTCAGTGCAGGAAAGTCTGGAAGCAGGAGAAGCAGATGGTGGAGGTGGCAGAGGATGAAATATTGGAGGTGGGCTCTCAAGTTCCCATGTCAAGCAAGCTGTGTGTGCAACCAGCTGATCTTTGAATCTTTGAGACAAAGGGCTAACTGGGTGCTCGCTTCATTTGATTTCTCATAATGTCCCTAAGTGTTAGGTTTTGTCTAACACGCCATTGTTATGTGTTGTTGCCAAGATGCAAGAGAAGCAAGCTCCTGTATAATTTGAAGCACTTTCCCCGAGTAGAGATAAAAGCAGAATTGACTGCAGCTGAATATTTGTTTGCCTAAATTTCCTCCAGCAAATTCCAAATTCAGATATTTTGGGGTAATTCACCTCCATTTTTCACATGGCGATGTTTAGTGTTTGACAGTAGCTGACCACTGACAGCTCATGAGGTTTAATTTCATGTTTAGTGTCTGGTGAGATTAAGCTAGTCAAGAGATTCAAATAGGTCCACAGCACTCATAAGCCAAGGAATCATTTTCATGGGAAACATTTAAACTCAAATTTTCAAATTCGAGCTTTTGCATTCAATACTAACATTCTGGTCAATTTAGGAGACTTGTTTCAGCCCTAAAGGCACCATTCACATTTGCGCTTGCACTCCTGTTAACAATTCCTGAGGATAGCATCTAAAAATCCAGCAAAGATGCCGAGGGAACCTGCCCAGTTGGGAAATCCCTCCTCACAAGGAGGATCTCTGCCTGCATACATATGTACAAGCATGAACTGTGCATCAAGCATGGATCCCCAGTTTTACTTCCCACAAGGTTGATAATTTTAGGAGGTAAAGAGTGTGTCCCCCAATTCAGCCAGCCTCCCTGTAAAGACTATTACTGATGCATCTCCAGCAAGATTCATTTGTGCAGGTGGTGAGTTTATGTGGGATAAGGAGAACCTCTTTTTTATAACTTAGAGCTAGAAGAATCTTGGCTAGGGTGGGGACAGGATGTTCAGAAGGACGGGATTCATATAGAGACCTGAAGCTTGCAAGAATTACTTGGGTGTGGCTGAGATTTTTCAAACTGCATTAAGAATCCAGTAGGGGTGTTCAGTCATGACGAGCGGAGAGAAAGGGCTTCTTTCTCGCCACCCCCAACTCGAGTATAAGCCGAGGGCAGCTTTTTCAGCACAAAAAATGTGCTGAAAAACTAGGCTTATACTCAAGTATATATGGTAAAAGCAATGACAAACCTGCTTCTTGAGAGAAAAGCAATGACAAACCTAGACAGCATCTTAAAAAGCAGAGACATCACCTTGCCGACAAAGGTCCGTATAGTTAAAGCTATGGTTTTCCCAGTAGTGATGTATGGAAGTGAGAGCTGGACCATAAAGAAGGCTGATCGCCGAAGAATTGATGCTTTTGAATTATGGTGCTGGAGGAGACTCTTGAGAGTCCCATGGACTGCAAGAAGATCAAACCTATCCATTCTGAAGGAAATCAGCCCTGAGTGCTCACTGGAAGGACAGATCCTGAAGCTGAGGCTCCAATACTTTGGCCACCTCATGAGAAGAGAAGACTCCCTGGAAAAGACCCTGATGTTGGGAAAGATTGAGGGCACAAGGAGAAGGGGACGACAGAGGACGAGATGGTTGGACAGTGTTCTTGAAGCTACTACATGAGTTTGACCAAACTGTGGGAGGCAGGAGTGCCTGGTGTGCTCTGGTCCATGGGGTCACGAAGAGTCGGACATGACTAAATGACTAAACAACAACAGAGGGGTGTTCACACAAATGCCTCCATACATCAAAACAATGCACCAAAGGGCAATATCATATCACGAGGCCACACAGTCTTCCCATGTGAGTTACCACCATACTCCCTTGACATCTGCATGTTCAGCAGACTTTGGAACTTCTACATGTGTACATGAGTAGAGCTTCTCTATGCTAAGAGGCAAGCATGGAGCAGCGCTACCCTTACAACTTATACATGCATCAAACTCCAGTGTTTGTTGAACATGTGCATGGCAGAAAAATGTGGTGGTGTGTGACAGTGGGCAGGCCTAATTCATGTGCCCTTGCGGTCCCATCTGCACTCCTCCCCTCCCAATATCCCTTATTGGGTCCTGCAAATGGCAATCCTCTTTGGAAATCCTACCTCGCTTTCCTTTTTTTAAGTGAAAGCTTTCTTAAGCACCAGAGCTTAAACACCGTAGCAGCTAGAATACATTGCCCAAAGGATAATGCATTTCCCCCAGTCACTTCCTGTTCTTCTAAAATGCTGGTACCCAGCCACTAATAGTGGCCATATTTCACATGAGAGGTAGTTCCACTTCAGTGGAGGGTGAAGTGATTAATCTCTGCAGCTTGTACATAAATTTAAGTTTTATAAAAGAGCTTTGTGAAGCTGTAAAATAAAAGGGGACCAGAAAGCTGTATAAAACGTACAGTATTATTTATTATTAATCAAAGCTAAGCTGTTTACTTACTCAGCGTGGACGCTTTATTCATGCAAAGTCAAGCGTCTGAGTCTATTAAACAAAGGCTTTGTTGAGCTAAAACATCCGCTCGTGGTTCCAAGAAATTCTTCATACTTCTCATAGATCACCTTGGTGGACGTATTAATGAAACAACTCAGCTTTACAAAACACATCCTCAAGAATGTTTAATGTAAAATGGCCACAAATAATCTCCCCCCCCCAAAGCAAATTACAGCTTGCAGATTACAGCAATGAGTTGTTTTCTTTTCTTTTAAAAAAGAGAAATTTTAAATCCAGTGTTTCTCTAAAATGGTGAAATGGTTGACTTCAGTAAAAGAAAGTTCTGGATTTCATGTGTAGGGAAAATATATGTGGGAGAGTGGGTTATTTATTGATTGTGTGTATAACATTTCAGCATTATATGAAACTACACAAAATATGCCAGCCCACAAAAACTGAGACCATTGCTCTGTGATCAAAACACAAGTTTGGGAACAGGGTTCGAGACTCAGTCCCTGACATCTCCATTTAATAAAGAAGAAGATGTTCCCAGATAGTAAGTTTGTGTAAGACATTGCCAGAAACCTTGGCAAGTTGTCTCTGGCCAAGTAAGATTGTCTTCCATGAATGTGATCTTAACAGTGAGTCAGTAAGTGACTGTGTGAGGCCAATTCTGGATCCATACGTCCTTCCACAGTGGGAACATAGGTTTCCGTGTGGGAGTTGATCACGGTGAGGGTTTGCCAAGCGTGCCTCCCTCTTAGCATGTTTCTCCCTTTTGTCCTGAGTTAGTGTTTATACTACTTTTTAAAAAAGATTTGCCCTGAGAGCATCTTTACTGGGCTACATGGACCGATGATTTAACTTGGTATAAGACAGCCACCACAGTTCTCTTTGAACTAATCTGCTTGCTACATGAATAGTTATAGAAAGTATATGTTACTTTCTCCTAAAATGCAAAAGCTTCTGCATCTGGTTGCTTAGATGAGATGCTTGCTTGTCATAGGGCCAAACTGCATGTTGTTATATTAAATGTGTTCTCTCATTTGCTTGTGTGTGTGTGTGCATGTGTTTAAATAGCAGTCATGGTCCTCTTGATTTGTATTGAGACACTGGCAGTGAAACTGTTGTGAAAGGGGCTGGGAGTCCCAATATAAATCCTCTCTCCTTCCAAAGCTATTATTTTTCCTAGGATGGAAATTGCTATTAATGCCAACAGCCTTATAACACAAACAGCAGTTGGGAGTGGCAGAATCAGGATTGTAGTTCAGGGGTAAATTAACTCTGCTCCAACTGTGATGCAGTCCTGATCTCAATCCAGTCTTCCTGTAGCTGCCATTTAAAACCTTAGAAAAAAATGCCCATTTAATAGCACACATAGTTTGACCTACAGGTCACTGGGCAAACTGTCATTTGCAAGGCTATGATATCTTGAAATCTGGAGTCCTGTTAACCATTTATTTTACTTCTCTTTGTCCTAGATAGATAGACAGACACACTCCGCTTTTGATTTAGATAATGATATTAAAATAAGTGGAAAGCACACCTTCCTTTTTACAAGGGCAATGAAATTGTAGGACATCATATCTGTTGTCTGAGGAGTTATAGCTGCAACGAAAACTTATAATTTTATGGCACAGATGAATCTGCAAGATGATAGATTTGTGCCGAAACAGTAATCTTTATAAGATGAGAAAATGTAGGATGGAACAAATTTTCAGCCAATGCAAATAACTGGGACTGCTCATGGTAGCTTGGGCAAGATATTTGATTCTGAGATTGACTGTTGGTTTAGTGGTAGGTAAAAGGATGGCATTCAGAGGTCCTAGTGTAGCACTGTGGGTCTGGATTTACATTCCTTGGCCGTATATTCATATAATGTCTGTGCAGTCCCCTGCTTTTGATAGCCTGAATTCTGGTTTTTGTCTGCAAGAAAAGTCTTACAGCATGATTTAGCTTCCTGTCAAGCATACAAGGTCATATTGTCTAGTATTCAAAGTTGATTGGGGTAGTGTTAGTTAGCTGCAGAGAGATCATGTTAGCTGTTCTTCCAGAAGCTAGTACTGTTGTGCCTGGGGGACTCCGAAATCTCACCTTTGAACAAATACTGATTAGGGGTGGTGTGTCTTAGTATAATTTGGCTGCATTTCAAGTTCACATGTGTCCATTCCATTCCTTTTCTGCAATTCTATCTCATTTTTATCTCCCAATCTTATGACATTTTATCTCAGTGTAAATATTTCTAATCAAATTTCATCCTAAAATAAACATTCTAAACTTATGCCAGTATGTATTTTGAGCTGAGTTCCATATCACAAATTTTGGAGAAGTGTGATTTTATTTTTTTGGCCTGATTCACTCATTTGTGTAGCAGGTGTGGATCAGGTCAGTTCAGTTTGGAATTCACAGAAATTAAATTCTTCAAATCAAAAGAAAACGTTGTGAAATGACAGTGTGCGGAGTGGACTGTTCCCCTAAAACTAATGTCCTGCTAAAGAGTCAGGGAGTTTGGATCAACATTAACAAAAAGTCTCAGAAGTTTGATAATCAAGGGGTTGTTTGTGGCTGTCAGGAGATGCACATTTCTGTGTGGACCAAACCATAGGTAAAGGTAAAGGGACCCCTGACCATTAGGTTTAGTCGCGGACGACTCAGGGGTTGTGGTGCTCATCTTGCTTTATTGGCCGAGGGAGCCGGCGTACAGCTTCTGGGTCATGTGGCCAGCATGACTAAGCCACTTCTGGTGAACCAGAGCAGCGCACGGAAACGCCGTTTACCTTCCCGCCGGAGCAGTACCTATTTATCTACTTGCACTTTGACGTGCTTTGAACTGCTAGGTTGGCAGGAGCTGGGACCAAGCAATGGGAGCTCACCCCGTCACGGGGATTCGAACCACCAACCTTCTGATTGGCAAGCCCTAGGCTCAGTGGTTTAACCCACAGCACCACCTGCGTCCCATGGGCCAAGCCCATAGTCTCATAATTAGGGACACGGGTGGCACTGTGCTCTAAAGCACTGAGCCTCTTGGGCTTGCCGATCAGAAGGTTGATGATTCAAAACCCTGCGATGGGCTGAGCTCCCATTGCTCTGTCCCAGCTCCTGCCAACCTAGCAGTTCAAAAGCATGCCATTGTAAGTAGATAAATAAGTACCGCTGTGGCGGGAAGGTAAACGGCATTTCTGTGCGCTCTGGTTTCCGTCATGGTGTTCCGTTGCACCAGAAGTTATTTAGTCCTGCTGGGCACATGACCCAGAAAGCTGTCTGTGGACAAACGCCGGCTCCCTCGTCCTGAAAGCGAGATGAGTGCCGCACCCCATAGTTGCCTTTGACTGGAGTTAACCACTCAGGGGTCCTTTACCTTACCTTACCTAGTCTCATAATTGTCTGATCTCATGTGTTCACCTCACTTTTTACAGCACCAAACAAATGATAGAGTACAAAGAGTGTGGGGTGGCTGTTATGTTTTTTCTTGGGGATGTTAGGGTAAAACAAATTTGCTTGTTTCTTTACGGTAAGAATGAAAAGGTTTCTGCAATTTGGCATGTGTCTGCACATTCTCAGTGTGAAGGAGAATTAACACTTTGAAAAACCATCTAAGGGACCCATTACCAGCGGAAAAGAGTGTTATTGAAATTAATGGCGTTTTAATTGTACTCTGCTTCATCAGCCCATTTTTCCCCCCTGTAACAAAAGAAATTATATTCTGCGTGAAGAAGGCTCATTAGGAACACAGCGGCGGCAGTTCAGAATTTGCACATTTTCTTAAGAGTGAAAGGCACTGTTGTGAATTGCCCCCTAGGATGCTGTCCCTCCAGAAGTTTTGGTTACTGCATCATAAAAGTAACTGCTATGAACTCTGCAGAGTATGGTGGCAGGATAATAGATTGTACCATCTCTAACTTCAGGAGAGGAGCATAGGATGCGGGTGGTGCTGTAGTCTAAACCACTGAGCCCCTTGGACTTGCTGATCAGAAGTTCGGCGGTTCGAATCTCCACGACGGGGTGAGCTAAAGTGGCTCGGTCCCAGCTCCTGCCAACCTAGCAGTTCGAAAGCACACCAAGAAAAAAGTGTAAGTAGATAAACAGGTACAGCTCCGGCGGGAAGGTAAAGGGTGCTGCTCTGGTTTGCCAGAAGTGGCTTTGTCCTGCTGGCCACATGACCTGGAAAAACTGTCTGCGGACAAATGCCAGCTCCCTCAGCCTGTAATGAGATGAGAGCCGCAAGCCCAGAGTCGTCTGCAACTGAACTGTCAGGGGTCCCTTTACCTTTACCTTTAGAGTAAACTAGTACAGTCTTTCCCATGTTCCCTTTATGGTAGTTCTAGTGCATATCCAAGTTCTGCAAAAGCTAAGTAAAAGGGTACATAGGCAGCATGTTCACTGAGAAGGTTTGTGTGTGTGTGTGTGCGTGTGCGTGTGTGTGTATATGTATATATATATTTGAGATTTATTTTAGTGCATTGGTAGAATCAGCCCTCTACTAGGTCCATAATTTCCAAACTGTTCTAGTCCACATTAGTGTGTTATAACAGAGAGTAAAGTGTGCTTTACAAAATTAAGCTATTGTGTTAGATCCACTGTTCCAAGCCACCAAATTAGGGAGACCCTGTCTGAGCAAAGGGAAGCAAAGGCAGCGAGGAGGTTCCAATGAATCTACCTTTGAGAAAGCTTTTATATTCACAGGTGATGGGGTTGCTTCTTCTGGTTGATCTGAAGATCTAATATTCACTGGATTGTCCTGTTCTTGTTATTGCTCTGAGGGCTAGTTGAGAAAACAAATACGTGTATCTCAATAGCATAAGAGTGAAACGATTCTCCAATTTTATTCTATGCAAAAATAACCGTACCCCGGCCACCATAAATTTTAGATGCTATAGT
Source organism: Lacerta viridis (assembly GCA_900245905.1). Taxonomy (NCBI): domain Eukaryota; kingdom Metazoa; phylum Chordata; class Lepidosauria; order Squamata; family Lacertidae; genus Lacerta; species Lacerta viridis. Next base: position 17,633 of record OFHU01001629.1, on the reverse strand, counting down.
ATTGTCCCCAAAAAGAGGCCCTACCCTCAAAAACATAACAAGATCCGAACAAGGAGCTTGCGAGACCCTTTGCTTGGAAGAGGATGGGATCCTGGCACTTATACATTTGCAAGTCAGAGGTAATCTATTAATCCACGCAAGGAGACATTTTCTGCTGACATTTTGTGGAGGTCTTTTCTCCTCACCCCAATAGTCAATACTTTAAAGTATTTGCCCCATTGGTTTTCAAAAGTCAATAACTGAAAGGATGTGCAAGGAAAATCAATACATAATGGTATATCCTCCATTAGCTATGAAGGAATAGTGGCTCAAGACTTATGTGCGAGGAAAGGGAAGGTTTTCTAACTACACTGAAGGGCAACTGACTTTTGAGAAGACCTGTTTTATTTCCACAGCATCACAGCTTGAGCTTCTTATGTTAGACTTAGTGGGTTCTGGTTCTGACAATCACGACACGAAAAAACAACAAGGTGTTGACAAGGTTTACACTTTGTGCTGCTGCTGCAGCAGCAGTGCTATATGGGAAATGTTCTTTGCTGCTGAAGTGCATGGCATATAGTCTCTACACTTCAGGAGGCTCACAGGTATACTGGAGTCTCCTATAAGCACACTAAAACCACAGTCATGACATGCTGCCTAGAATTTCAGAGATGAAAGTAGGGACACTTTGACCCCCCCCCCCCCCCCGTGGATTGAAAGTATATGCAGAGGGGGTCATGGGGATGAGCCATAATGTGGCCTATCTGTGACTTTGTATTGTATTTTAATATTTGTTGGAAGCCGCCCAGAGTGGCCAGGGAGACCCAGCCAGTTGGGTGGGTACAAATAAGAAATTATTATTATTATTATTATTATTATTATTATTATTATTATTATTTATCACTATCTACTGCGGTGGTGTCCCGCTGCCATGCTCCCCAAACATAGGTGCATTAAACTGATGTATGAATATGTATTCAAGTGGAGCTTCTCTGTGCAAGCTCTACTTACAGCAGTATAGAGATCTGAAAGTAAAGCCCCCATCTGTAGAGTCGTCCTTACATAACCTCTCCAACCAATCAGGAGTGCTGTGTTATTCGAGTTCTCAGTGGTATAAGCACCCCTTCCCAACTCCCAGCTTCCCAACTTCACAGCTCAATATCGAGAGGTTGGCTGCAATGCCTCTTGGTGTACCCTCATCGAAGGCACTGATGGCCAATGAGATCCCCCCCTTCTCCATCACTTCCTAGGTATATACACAAGGGGGAATTTGTGGAACAGTATTTAGGACAATTATTTTTCTGTGACAGGTAAACAGAAACTGTTCCTGGTAAATAAAGGCTGTCATGACAATGCAGTCCAATGGATATTTTTCATAAGATGTGGGGGTTGTTTTTTGGGTTGTTTTTTTTTTTTTTTTTTTTGAGAGTTGGACTTTGATTTGATTTATTTCTCTATATCCTTTCCAAACAAACATTCCTCTCCTAGAAACTTCCCCAGCTCTTTCATCTGCAATGTTACTGCAATATAAAGGTAAAGGGACCCCTGACCGTAAGGTCCAGCTGTGGATTACTCTGGGGTTGAGGCGCTCATCTTGCTTTACTGGCCGAGGGAGCCAGCATACAGCTTCTGGGTCATGTGGCCAGCATGACTAAGCCACTTCTGGCGAAACCAGAGCAGCACACGGAAATGCTGTTTACCTTCCCGCCAGAGTGGTACCTATTTATCTACTTGCACTTTGACATGCTTTCGAACTGCTAGGTTGGCAGGAGCAGGGACCAAGCAACGGGAGCTCACCCCGTCGTGGGGATTCAAACCGCCAACCTTCTGATCGGCAAGCCCTAGGCTCTGTGGTTTAGACCACAGCGCCAACCGCGTCCACAATATAGCCCCAATAACAGTAATATAGCTGCCTGCAATTTCAACAGACAGACAGCATTTTTGTGGAAGAGATCTTTGGTGAGAACAAATGCCTCTATTCTGAGGCTGTGCCATATCTGGAATAATTCACCTTTTCAGGGCCTGGGCTATGGTAATGATCTCTGTAACAGTACCAGCATGTATCTGAGCCCCATCCATGCACCAAATGGGAGGAGAGCGATGTCACCGTGTTGTGGATTTCCAATACTGCATCTTAATAGGGCAGAAGAGTAGGTACTCTTTTGGGTTGAATCTGTGTGAGTGCTTTTGCATCTAGCTCTGTCCTTCTCAAGTCAACAAAGACACAGATGTTAGCATCACTATTCTTCATTTGAGAGAATGATGGAATTTGGTTTCACGTGATATAAAGTGTAGCTTCCTCCATTTGCTGTTTGCATCTGTGTACGGCATATTGGCACTTTCAAGTGGTACGTATGGAACATTTTCCATAGTTTTTAGCCAAGTGAAGGCTGCTGACACAGGTGTGTCATTAAATTTTAAAAAAAAACCTAGAGGCTGCATTACTCTCTCATTCGCTGGCTGTGAGAACCATAAATACGCTTAAACTGTCATGCTTTGTGGAGATGGAAATCTTCAAGTTCTTTTCAATACGCTGAGCCCCTCATAAGCTTTTGTTTTTACGTTTACAGCTCTACACAATGGGCCTGGTTTTATGGCAGAAATGATGTTTTTCATTTTTATATCTTCAATAGCTAGGCAGATGGCTTATCCCATATTTGAGGCATTTTTCTTGGTCTTCAGCAGCTTGATGATCTGCATTATTTCCACACAAGGATCTTGACAAGTCAAAAAGAAAGACAGCATTGCATTTCTGAATATTTACTTGCTAGTAAATGCCTTTGATTTCAATGGATCTTGCAGAGGTTTTTACTGCAGTAGTTCCCAGGCTCTGGAATGAGTTTCCTGAGCAGGTACAGCTTTCTGCTTTTCAAGGTATAGGAAGCTTTATCATGCATGCGTGTTTGAGAAGCAAAATTGGTTGCTACAACTGCTGATCTGAAAGAGGCTGGAAATCCCATCCTGCAAGGAGCAATGCTCATGTGAATATGCACACGCTGTACAGTGCAGTTAAACCACAGTGTGATAGACACTAGTTCCTTAATGTAAGGATCATTTGAGCATGTATGTTCATTTTGTAGTTACAGATACAGTAGATATTTGTTTAGGTTTCTTTCTTTTCTTTTTCCTAAGGGAGGTGTTAGATTCAAAATAGCATTGCCTATTCTCTCTGTCTCTCCTCTGCTGGAAAGTACAGCCTTCAGGGGAATCAGGAGGCTGCAAGCTCATTGAGCAGTCTGGTGCAGAAATGGAGGACAGGTAGGAAATGGACAGGATTCAGTCACATCATGCCCCCCTCTACCCCCTTTTCTTCTTAATGTAACACTAATGTCTCAACAAATGAAACTGATCTGTAGGAAATGCAACTTGAAAAAAAGAGACATTGCACATACTTTTGTAAACCAAGAAATATTTAATAGAAATATGTTGTTGTTTTTAAGAAAGATACTGATGACTGAAAATGGTGGTCTTTCAGGACCCTGGACAGAGCCCAGGACGCATAGGACTTGTTGCAAGGAGAGCTTGGTGTCAACAGCTAGGTCTTTTTATGCTTCCAGAGCCTCACTATACTGTACATACCAGGTATGTTTCAGTCTCCACCACATGTTCAGGGCAGCAGAGAGGTAAGAAGACAGCCCTTTGGCCTGGAGCTTAGCACTCCATCTTTCTATTGGGTTGGTAGAGTGCAATGCCTCCTTAATGCGACTGCTGAACCCCAAGGACATCTCTCTCTCTCTCTCTCTCTCTCTCTCTCTCTCTCTCTATCTATCTATCTCACACACACACACACACACACACACACATACAGAGAGAGAGAGAGAGAAGAATGTATGTATGTATACATGTAATGTGTATGTGTGCAAAGGAATGGAGTAGACTTTTATGAACACCATAACACTTACAGCCCTGTGATTCTATCAGCATTTTGTTCCTAATCAAGCTTGTGTTTCTGTTTCTTTCGTCTTTAGCAAGGAAAAAAAAAACTGGCCATGCAGATTTATCCCAAGGCATGTGAGGTGTTTTTAATGAATGATGCCCTTGGTGACCACTTCCAAAGCAATATACCACTGGTGGGGAACAGCCCCAAATGTTTTAGTTAACACCTGGATTTTATATCTCTGCTGTGTGCTAGCTTTTAATGCACCATAAACTTCCATAAAGTTCTCTATTCTCTTGTGGTTTTATGTCATCATAATGGTTTCACAGTTCATCTTTTATTATAGCAGTTTATCAAATGGGTCGAAAAGCACCGGCACCATGATACCATAAAAGCTAAATTCTTTATACTGTCCAGCATTTTCATTCAATCAATGTGGTATCTATCAGGTTGTATTTTCATTCAATCAATGTGGTATCTATCAGGTTGTATTATCTGTGCAAGGAAAGCTACGCAGAAGTAATATGTTAATACTATATAACAATGTCACTTTCGCTCTTCGGGTGGAAATTTCCAGTATTGAAATATCCGTCTCTTAAACTCAATTTTTAAGGATGCATATTTTTTTTTAGTTTAAATCTCCCTGGAATTTTTTCTTGTGCATGCTTGACCAAAAAGTAAGCATTTCTTAATTGCAAACCAACTGAACTTAATACCTGGCTTTCAACCCTGGTTTGGTATCACCATCTTTTATTGCAAGCAACAAATATTGAATGCCATTTGACAGGAAGTGTACTTGAAAATATTTAAAAACAGTGCTGTGCTAAAAACTGACTTCTCTCCCTTGCACCCAGTCGCCCCATGAAAGAGGCTTAATTGTTTTGTCTCACTTAAATTCTCATTCCTGTTTTTACTGAATACCAAACAAGCATGTACATCAAGAGCATATCATATGAACCTCAAGTGTGGAGTATGTAAAAAAAAAAAAAGAAGAAGAAGAAGAGAGAGAGAGGAATCCTAAGGGCAATCAGACTCTCCTCCAGAAAATTTTTACTCAGCCCCTGGGAAGGATGACTAGCAAAAAAGCACACTGTATATGGAAGGAGAGATGGACGGCAAAAGAGAAAGAGGTGGAGAGGGCCAAGGAGATTTAAATAGTAGCTCAGTTGCTTCCTTCCTGCCCATGTGATCCCCAAGACCCCATAAGAGAGACCAAAATGAATCTTCTCCCAAGAAAGGGAGTGTAGCAAATTCACCCCTGGACAATTTTTTTTTTTTTAATTATTTATACATCTTAGAAAACCTACTCGGAGTTAGGTACCATATGTAAATCATTTTCAGGTAGTTCTCCTGAACTTTACAGCATGTTATTCATTGAAGATCGGTCTTCCAAAGTTTCCCCCAGAGATTAAGGTCTATATTATGTCCTATAGTAAATAGGATTTTATCCTGTGTATGAGGTACATTCAGACATGATCCTACCCTACATTCTGAAGTGGTACAGTTCTGGGAGAACTGTACCACATAGTGCTTCCATTTTCCCTCATGGAATGTCTAGCTTTGCTCTTCACACGATGCCATTTTGAAGAGCGAGCCATTCAAAGTGCCTCTGTGAAAGCTGCAGTGTTGCAACAGTCCCACAGAGGAAAGGTAGCAGGGAAAATATATGTAAATTGCTCAATTGGTAGTAAAGCTGACTATGTCTCCACATAACGAAAAAGTGCCAAAGAGAGCTGATGTGTTTAACTTGTGAACGCTGAAGCAGCAACCATTAGAAAACTTGGCTGGTATTCTTTAGCTGAGCTCTGCTTCTTAATCTCCTTTTAGCTGTCATAACAGATGCTTCCACCATCGTCTGTGGCATTGCTGCAAGCAGGCAAGAAAACAAATAAATCACTCTTCTAACTCTTGACATTCAACAACCAGTGCTGCCGGATCCGCAATGTCTTGTTGCACTGTGTTAAATATTTAGAATTGCTTGTTAATTTTCTCCGCTAGCATAGCACATAATGTCTCGGGTTCAGACATACAGTCTTAGGTTCATCAATATGCAGGCACATGTGGATTGATAAATGGCTTTTGTACGGCAAAGAAAGTGGTGAGAAATAAAATCCAGATCACTTTTCTCTCCCTTGAACAGGTGGTTGGTGCTGTCACCCATTATCTGGCCATGTTTACAAATGTACAACCTTGACAGCCCTACTAAACCAGGAATCCCATACCAAGAATTTATTTATATATGGGAGGGGGGTCTCCATCCTGCTAGGGATATCTGAAAGTCCTTCAGTTGGATTTTGTCAAATGTGTTTGAAAAGTAGTAATCATAGGGACCCCTGACCATTAGGTCCGGTCGTGTCCGACTCTGGGGTTGCGGCACTCATCTCGCGTTACTGGCCGAGGGAGCCGGCGTACAGCTTCTGGGTCATGTGGCCAGCATGACAAAGCCGCTTCTGGTGAACCAGAGCAGCGCACGAAAACATTTATCTTCCCGCTGGAGCGGTACCTATTTATCTACTTGCACTTTGATGTGCTTTCGAACTGCTAGGTGGGCAAGAGCTGGGACCGAGCAACGGGAGCTCACCCCGTCGCGGGGATTCGAACCAACAACCTTCTGATTGGCAAGCCCAAGAGGCCCAGTGGTTTAGACCACAGCACCACCTATGTCCTAATACATTCAGGCAACCCAGAAAGCAACAAATGACCCGGAAGTAAATCTGTACTATTTTTGAAGGGAGTAATGGCAGAAAACAGCAAGTTTCCCATTATCTATTGTTTTTACATTATTGTTGTTCTTGCGTGTCAAGGACCCCCATGACACCCCCCCCCAAATAAAAACACAGTTCTCACAGAATTTTGCTTTTGGTTTTTTGGCATAATTTTGGCCACAACTTTATTGGTTACAGTATGTGAGTGGTAGCTTAGGCATTGGTTAGCGACTATCTGTTCCCACTTAGAGATAGGAACAGAACTGACATTCACAAGACTGCGAAAGTCAGGAAGGGAAAACTTTTCTGGGGAGAGAATAGAGCTGGGCACCAGGCTCTCACATCTGCCCAAATGCTCCCAGGGGCTCTTGCGTGGCCCTAGCCCCTTGCTAGGGGTTCGGACAAGAGCATGGCGAGCCCCTGGATTCCTTTAACGGAATACCCTTGCAGCAGCAGCATTGGAGGAGCTGGCACAGCCAACCATACCCCCCCCACCAACTAAAATTAACCAATGCCTAACCACAACCTTACAAGTTGTGGCGATTTGCTACGCAGTAGGCAAAAACCAAATGGTATCAGCCAATCAGCCAAATGGTAAAAATTCCTACCAGGTCCCTGCTTCAAAGCAGATGACCCGTAGACAGGCATAGCAAGGTCAACGCGAACAGCCCTAAATATAGGGAGGGTGGGCAGGTGATCCGATGCGCGCAGAGAAAAGAGGAAGCTCAATGCTGCGCGCAGGGAATAAAAGGCATCCCAACAATTGGCAACATTAAATTTTCCCCAGCAACATTGAAGGTGCCCTATCAGCTTCGTGGCCATACATTCTAAGCCGCCCAGCAAGAGGGGAATGTCATGGTTCTCCCCAGCGCAACATGTGCTCTCCATGAAGGAGAACCCGCAGAGCTCAGATCTGGGTTTGGGAGATTCCACCTCAAAAAGAGGAGGATAAGGATGAGACCGAATGTTTAATGACTTCCCTGCAGAAAACGTCACTGGAAACACAGCTGGAGGGCACAGTATGTCAAAGAGAAGGCCAGTCTAGAATCATTCAACCTCACATGCTACTTTTCTATGTGCAGGGAGAGGTTTGTGTGTGTGTTCCGGGATTCAAACATACAACCCCAAAACTGCAATCTGAATCGGCTTTCTCCAGAAACAGGTTTGCAACTCAGCTCTGCTGTTTCAAAACTGGCAGAACAAGGGGGAATTAGCGCAGGTGCTGATTAATTTAAAATGTGTTTCTGTTGTCTTGAGGATATGGGGCTGGAAGCAAAATGTCACTGCTTTTCACCACACAGATATCACATAGCTTATAAGAAAGGCAAAGGATTAAGAGCAATAGCACAGATTGCCGCACAGGTTCTTTAAAAACAACAAAAACAACGTGAGCTTTTGACAAGAATGCTGAGGAATGTCCATGAATCTCCCCGATGCAAAACAGCATATTTGCTATTGCACACGAGACAGATGGATGCCAGCGAAAGTAATTCAAAACACTGTCATGTAGAGTATTCTTTTTCCCCCCTCCACTGCTCCAGTCAGTGAGCTACACACACCCCCTCCTGGATACTCCATTCCATTCCTGCCCTCACCTGGTTTGCTATCCACCCTCTTGTCCTTCCCCAAGTGTTTCTGTGGCCACTGAGCACATGCAGTCATCACTGAACCATTTGGAGCAGATGCCCCCTTTAAGCCCCCTTTTTTTGTACAATTGCAAAGCTTGAGGTTACCCCAAACCCACTGATAGCCCCTTCTGCTGTGTAAATGTTGCCTTTTCTGGCTATATGTGGGCTCACATTAGAAACAGAGTGACTGATTAAAAGTCCGGTTGAACGTGCTGCTCGTCGTTGAGCCGCCACTCTGATTCGCTCCTTACACAGTCACATAGAGTTCCCAGTAGGAGCTTGAATACAATTCATGCCTTGACAAGAAAATGGAAATGAAGGAGAATGCTGATAAATATAGTGGCAATAAATTTTACAAAACTACCATCATAAGACTTGCCAAAAATTAGAAACAGGATCTATTGGCCCTAATGGGTTTATTTTATTGGACATTTTATGTAATTGTATCGATTCCAGCCTTTCCCGTAACTCTGGTGATTTTTGCAGAGAACTCATATAAGATATCTTGTTCCTCGCAATGATTGTATTTTAGATTTTTGTGGGTTTTTCAAAATGGCAAAATGAGTGATTACCTAACTTTCAGTCTTCCAACAGTGGGAGGAAAAGTCTCAGTGATTTTCAACCAACAATCCAGAAATTGGTTAGGTTCATAGCTTGTTATTAAGAAGAGAATATTTACACATAAACACATTTAAAAATAAATAAAAAAATAAACTTCTCCTGGTTCATATTTTTCTAGGGTATATTTTTGGGTTCACCAGAAAATAGGACAATGTGTAAGTGTGTGTGAAGAGAAAGGGGGACATACATACATACATACATGTTGGTACCGATCACGAGAAAAAACAACTTTGACTTGTAGAAAAGGAATGAAGCTGCAAGGAGATGTTGTTGTTCAGTCGTGTCCGACTCTTCATGACCCCATGGACCAGAGCATGCCAGGCACGCCTATCCTTCACTGCCTCTCACAGTTTGGCCAAACTCATGTTAGTAGCTTCGAGAACACTGTCCAACCATCTCATCCTCTGTCGTCCCCTTCTCCTTGTGCCCTCCATCTTTCCCAACATCAGGGTCTTTTCTAGGGAGTCTTCTCTTCTCATGAGGTGGCCAAAGTACTGGAGCCTCAACTTCAGGATCTGTCCTTCTAGTGAGCACTCAGGGCTGATTTCTTTAGAATGGATAGGTTTGATCTTCTTGCAGTCCATGGGACTCTCAAGAGTCTCCTCCAGCACCATAATTCAAAAGCATCAATTCTTCGGCGATCAGCCTTCTTTATGGTCCAGCTCTCACTTCCGTACAGTACTACTGGGAAAACCATAGCTTTAACTATACGGACCTTTGAAGAAGGAGATACTTGTATGCTAACATGGGATGTGGACAGATATTTGAGGGTGCCCGGCCCCCTCATTGTATTTTTTTTGGGGGGGCGGCCCCCCAGACCCTCCAGATGGCACACCTGGTCTGGTTTCCTGGATGAAATGGGAAGCAACACATTCTCTGTCTCCCTTTCATTAAGCTGAGGGACACCCAGGGTTCTTAGAAAAGAGATGTACCTGGAATTAAAAGGGACTGGTAAGGTGATGAGCACCCCTGTTAGTTAGAAGGATAAAATAGTGATGCAGATTGCAGCCTCTTCTGAAGGGGTTATGTGCTTCCATCTACACCACTGCAACAGAAAAGTTAAAAAAGGCTGATACTTCAATATGTAATTAATTACCGTACTGTGCGATACACAGAGTTGAGCTGATCGATGCACTGTTTATTACCAAAGATTGAGCTTGGCTGTAACATGCTATGTAGTTCTGTTTCTCATTATCTGTTGTTTTAAATTCTCTTTCTACCCAAAAGCTTCAAAAACAACAACAACACCTATCAGGCAGTGTGAGGCTTAGATTGAGAGCCTCATCCACCTGGCACTGGCTGCCTGCAGCACTTTGGCTGCTCATTATAGGAAGGAATTACAGTCTGATCCAGTTGCGAGTTTGTCCTAGCAGCTTGTAATATCAACCAAGTGATGCTGAAGGGCCAATCTGATGCTGTTGAGGGATATAAAGATTACATCTTCTCTGCAGATGATCTGAATATCTCAGAACTACCCCTTCACACCATCCACTCCACTATCAGGTTGAATTTCATCAAAGGAATTGTGGTTTCATATCAATTTGACACGCTGTGATAATGCCTATAACTGTTTCAGAGACACCTGTCATTTTTCTGCTGCATACCTGATAGACTCATGTGGTTTACCTCTCCACTGGGAACATGTTCCACCCAAGCGCTCCGCCATCCTTGCACCAAGGAAGATCCGCATACAAAAGCAGGTGCTGAAGTCTGTGCAAATGCGTGTATTTACATCCATGTCTCGAGGCTCACCTTTGAGTTAGTAGGATGTGCCTTTTGATATGAATGGGAACAGCTGTTGGTGTGCGACAGGCTGAGAGAAACCACATGGATACCTTCAGTGTTCCACTATCATACATCGGCCCCCTTAAATGCCCAATTTTGCAGAGATGGCAAAATTAATGTCACCGATAAAAGATACAAATTTAGAATCTTTTAAAGAAGACTGGAAACCCTTTCTAGTCTCTATATAAAAAGTTATTTCCCCACATGCAAAGATCACAGTGGGGTTTGAAGTGTAAAATAATAATAATAGCAGAATATATTAAGAAACATGTCAGAGAGGATGAAATTAGATGAGATGGAACCTTAAAATGCAATTGTGTGTAATTTGAGTTATAAACGTCAGTGTGGGGTGGGCAGGAAGTCACTAGTTTTGTTGAATTGGAATATAATTGTTGAGAAACAAAGGTAACTGTCTATATGGAAAAAAGAATAAAATATTATTATGAAAAAGGAAACTCTGCCCTCACAGATATCATACATTTAAAACACTATGATACCAACTTAAACAGACATGGCTGCCCCCCAAAGAATTCTGGGAGCTGTAGTTTTTTGATGAGTGCTGAGCGTTCTCAGGAGACTCCTATTCAACTCACAGAACTACAATTCCCAGAGTTATTGGTGAAGATGGATTGATCGTTGAAACCACTCTGATAAAATTTGAATAACCTCTCTTGTTTTGCATAAATTACTTTGCAAGGTTTGCTGTTTTGCACAATCTCTTCTGGTTGGCTAGTCATGGGGAAGGCATTAAAGTTCTTGTATCCAACCGCTGATCAACTTGACCAGCTATCTCTCTGACTTCTGAGATTTCAGTCTATGCATGTTCAAGCACAGCCTTAAGGACTAGGAAGTTGCTTTTAAAAATTAAAGAAAAATGTGAGATTCTCGAGAAGTGGTGTTCAATCACTGCCACCTTTTCTGTTTCTCCTGCCGTTTCACAGAAATCACAGCAAATACACAGCCCTACTTTTAGATCCAGGCAGGGTGTTGTGCGCATGTGTGTGTGTGTGTGTTTCTTTTAACTTCTAAAAGAGCCATCATTTGAAACTTTATATAGAAGCTTCCCTTAAGTATTACTTTCACATGCCTTTAGATTATTTGTAACCATTTAAAAGTAACCTGAAAAATAGCCTTTAGCGATCGAGTTTGTTCCTAGAGTTACCCGATTAAATGCAAATAAATAGGCATATCAAGGTATGTGTCGTAATCATCCAGCATCATTCATTTTCCAGTTCAGCATGTAGATAACAGCAAGCATTTAATCTTAACATATGTCTCGGAAAGGGGGGAAAGGGAGGGAGAAAGAGATAAGTGGTTCTATACGTGGGATTCATAAACAGAATAAATAAATAGGCCCACTAGTTTGGCTCTAAGATCATCTCCATTAAGACTGCTCATCTGAAGAGCTGCAGATAAGCAGCCCATGTATATTTATGAAATTATCAACACTTCTCGAGGTGACATAAGGATCCCCATTTGAAAGCCATCTTTGCATCATTATTTGCTGGGAATATTCCTCATCTAAATAGTTGGTCATTTGTATGTTTTGACAGTTGGGTATTTGCAAAAGAAAAATTGGTAATTTGGAAGTAGAGATGACAGCAAATTCTTGCAAATTGCCATATGCAGGAACGCTGACTAAGCCTGAGCAAAATGAGGTGCCAACTTGGGGGGAGGTGGGGTGGAGAGAAAAGAAATGGCGGGACATTAATACACCATTGGCTAAAGAGAGAACGAAACAAAATAATCCATCGCAATATAGTTGCGGCTCTGGAAGTAAAAAAAGAAAAAGAAAATCTGTTTTCCAAGTCTACAGATATAAGAAGCTAGAGGGTTTTTTTCGTGATTCTGAATAAACTGCTTCTGCTTCATATAAACCACTGATTAAAGTAACAAAAGAAAGAAAGAGTGCTCTACCTCATGCCACTTTTGATTTGTCTGCTAGACCAATTTCCCAGGGATAATGAGGTATGGATGGGCTTTCCTAATAGATCTGGATGATAGATCTGAGTGGGGAGGGGGCTGCTGGGAAGGAAAGCCTGTGGGAGCTGAGTCAAGAAGATTTGTCAGTTGGGTTCAGTTTATTGTAGGAATCTGGGAGACCATTAAAGAATTAGTGAAACAAAGAACTTAGAAAAGTCTTCAGAATCAGGTATGGAGGAAAATAATGCCTTACTGGTGAGGGGAGGGGGTGATATTGATGGAAACTTGTTAAAATACATGTACAATCTGTGCTAGTGTACATACAGTCTGCTGATCACCCAGACTTCCAGACTTCCCTGGGAAAACTGATCTTTACAGCTGAATCAGAGCAAACATAAATCCACAGATTGACATTTGCTCCTGTTCAGCACTAAAAAGTGTGTTTTCCTGGGGAAAACAGTGGGGCAAATGGAAAACTGCTTAAACCCATGCCTAGAAAGCGTGAGAGAAGCACTCAGCCTTGTGCTTCGGCACTGGACACGTGGAAGCAATCCTTAAATTTGTAGAGAAACTTGGCTTTGGCTGGATTGAGAAAGATTCATGGATCCATTGAATTCATGCCCATTTTCCACATCCAGACTTCACTTAATTCCTGATATAGGTCTGGAAAGTTCCAAAAGGGATGTTCTCTGCTAGATATGTCAAACCTTAGCCTTCCCAGAGCTATTTACCAAGACAAATTCCTCCCAACACAGTTCGAACCCTTCCCATCTCCTGGAAGACTTTGGGGGGAAAGTCTGGTCACAAACATAGCAGAGCATTATTGAGGCTTCTGAGCCAGGTATGAGATCACTCATGAATCAGAAAGATCCAGGCTGATTTCCAGCCACCCAGTTGGATATCCATGAATGAATCTGCTTTTCTATATCGATTGTGGTTTTGATGCTGAGGAATTTGCCCATATTTTGGCTAAATAGTAGGAGAAGCTTCCTAATAATGAGAGTTCTTTAGCAGTGGAACAGACTTCCTCATGAGGTTGCGGGTTCACCTTCTCCAGAGGTATTCTCCCGCAGAGGCTGGATGATTAACTGTCAAGGATGTTGGACTGGCATTCTGCCTTGCAGATCTTGCACTGACTGGATGACCTCAGTGGTGTATCGCAACATAATGATTCTGATAGAATGTTCTAATTTATGTTTTATAGAGGCAACTGTTTGTTTGTTTGTTTCTGGAGGCATGGGCAAAACAGTGTGCTAATCCCATGTGCTTCTCTCACATGTCAGTATCATCATTTGCGGCGGTGATGTCCACTTTCAGAAACTTGCAAACAAAATGAATCTCCTGTTGTAGCAACTTGGTTCCTTGCCAATTGCAAACTTCTAGTGCTGACTTCAAATTGCAAAAGAACCTTGATTCCTCTGCCATGCCTACTCATAATGAGGATTGGTTGGCATGACATAATTGTTGCAGGGTGAAAATCAATAAAATATGGTATTGAAGAAGGTATCAGTATTCTCAGATAGATAAAAAGCAGCACCTCTAATAACATCACAGTATCAAAAAGTCTTTAAAATAAACCAAAAATACTGGTATATTTGAATGGGGATGAAAGAGGTATCTGTGTATGGCTCCAACAATAGTGACTGGGAAAGTTCTTTTTGTAATTCTTTTTATACTTTATATTTTTATCCTTCCGAAGAGAAAACAGATGTGTGTGGATCATACATGCTTTCAGGATGTTCTGGATTTTCACAAATGCTGCTAGTCTTGAACAATGTTGTGGGAGATTTTGGACTTGCTTTGTTTGGAAGCTTTCAATGACAGGCTGGAAAAGAATCCAGGATATTTTAGGCTCAAGGGTTCACAGAATCATAGAGTTGGAAGAGACCACAAGGGCCATCCAGTCCAACCCCCTGCCAAGCAGGAAACACCATCAAAGCATTCCTGACAGATGGCTGTCAAGCCTCCGCTTAAAGACCTCCAAAGAAGGAGACTCCACCACACTCCTTGGCAGCAAATTCCACTGTCCAACAGCTCTTACTGTCAGGAAGTTCTTCCTAATGTTTAGGTGGAATCTTCTTTCTTGTAGTTTGAATCCATTGCCCCGTGTCCGCTTCTCTGGAGCAGCAGAAAACAACCTTTCTCCCTCCTCTATATGACATCCTTTTATATATTTGAACATGGCTATCATATCACCCCTTAACCTTCTCTTCTCCAGGCTAAACATACCCAGCTCCCTAAGCCGTTCCTCATAAGGCATCGTTTCCAGGCCTTTGACCATTTTGGTTGCCCTCCTCTGGACACGTTCCAGCTTGTCAGTATCCTTCTTGAACTGTGGTGCCCAGAACTGGACACAGTATTCCAGGTGAGGTCTGACCAGAGCAGAATACAGTTGTACTATTACCTTCCCTTGATCTAGATGCTATACTCCTATTGATGCAGCCCAGAATTGCATTGGCTTTTTTAGCTGCTGCATCACACTGTTGACTCATGTCAAGTTTAAACCAACTGTTAATTTATCTTGCATGAGCACCACTGAAACCTCTGAAACATGAAGAACATACCAGTAGGTCCTCTCTGACACCTTAATGGCTATGAGAGTTTAATATTTGGAGACCCTGATTT
Source organism: Lacerta viridis (assembly GCA_900245905.1). Lineage (NCBI taxonomy): Eukaryota > Metazoa > Chordata > Lepidosauria > Squamata > Lacertidae > Lacerta > Lacerta viridis. Next base: position 2,490 of record OFHU01001629.1, on the reverse strand, counting down.
GTGACTGTTGCTTCTTCAAGAACTTTCAAATTCTGAGACAGGTGAAAACTTGAATGTCCAGTAATTTAAGTACATCTGAACCTTAAAAAGAAAACTTCTATGCTAAAGAAGAAGAAAAATATTCATCTCTTTCTGGCAGGCAAGGGGCTGATATTAAAACAACCTTTTCAGTTTTGTAACAGTTCTAAAACTTCGTAAGAAGATGCTTATTTTTCTGCAGCAAAAGCTTTGATGTGGTATAGGCAAGTTATTTTCGAACTTCGCTGCCCTGGATTTCAAAGACTCATGTATACATCAGACAGATACTCTTATGGTTCCATTAGCAAGATTATTTTTGTAGTTGTCCGAAGAAAGCTCCATCTGTAATAATCTTCTCTCCGACATTCTGCTTTGTTGTAAAAGCAGAGGAAATGACTTTAAAAAAATAATAATTAGCAATCAAGGGTGTTGTTTGGAACTTGAAATAATATGCAGAGGAAGTTCAGCGTGGCTTGTCATGGAAGTACAAGATGGAGCAGCGGAAATCATCCCAAGAATCGACTGCAATTACCAAACAAAGAGCAGAGGAATAAAGCTTCATTCTTTAGACTGCAAGTTGTTATTTAATTATATATATATATATATATATATATATATATATTATATATATATATATATATAATATATATATATATATATATATTATAATATTATATATATATATATATATATATATATTCCATTTTATGATTGTGAAATGCATAGTAAGTAAATAGATGAACTGAAAATAATAATAAAAAATTGAGCAGAACAAGTGAAGGGGTTTATTAGCTAACCTGTATATATTTACCTGAATGTATTGTTAGTCCAGAAGTATAAAATAACTCTTTAAGCTTTTCTTTATGAAACCTCTCTGTAAAGCTGTGAACTTTGATCTGCATTGCACTTCTTTCTGGCAAGCTATGACTAAGAGTCTGGAGATAACAGTAGACCTTGCACAGAGAGGAATTGTCTAGGTCAGAGATAGGATGGCCTTGCTGGAGTGCGCATGAACCAACTCAGGGCTAAATGTCCTTTTGCCTTATATGTACAACAGGAAATGTACAACAGGAAATGTTCCTTATATGGACAAGAGGAAGATTCCTGGGGTGGGAAGATGAGCCAGGGAACTGTCTATAAGAACTGTCTGAAAATTGACTTTTTTGTACTTGCTTGGCTGTCTGAACACCGCAAGTGCCTCTGCATGCAGAAATAAATCTTTCTCTCTCTGAAGCCAGCAGCCTCAGGTGTCTTTTCTGCTTCCATGTTTTCTCACCGGGCGCAACCGTAGGAACCCGTAGGGGCAAATAAGGCTCCACAAGCAAAGCTAAACAAATCAAGACCTCCTGCTACTCATGTCTTAACTGTGGATTCCTGTGCTCTTCTTACCAATTACAATGGGAGCTTGCTTATCCATCCCAAAGGAATTAGATGCGTAAAACTGCAGAACTGTTTTATTTCTGCACAAAAGCAGCTGAAACTTGCAATGGCGGCCCATATCTGTTTTCATAATGTGTCATAGCTTAAATAAACCAACAGGGATGGGGATAGGGGAGGGATATGCAATGTGATTCTGTCTCTTCTGTATACAGTCTTAAGTAAGATGTTCCCATCTCTTTAACTACAAGCAGTAGGCACCTTGCTGCGATCTGTCCATCAGTGTGTCATTCCAAGGTAGGTAGCATTAATGAGATGTGGGGAGTGGGAGTATAGTTGTTAATTCTACTGGTTCAGAGACAGAAGGTGTCAAAAGATTATCTGTTTGGCATGCGCTGTGAAACAAATACATGATGACTTAGCTCTATGGAGGTGGAGAAGGAGAAATAGCAACTCACAAATAAGTATAAACTGTCATCATATTTGACAACACTTTCCATTTCCAAGCTAGAGTTTGTGAATCAGTAAATACTAGTACAGCCCATCATTAGGGCAGACTAGTGCCTAGCTCAGGGATGGAAAAATCTACGTCTCTACAGATGTTGTTGGATACTACAGATGTTGTTGGATAAAATCAGTACTTTTTTTTTAGTGGGGCTCCTCAAAGGTACGCAGTAGTGGCACCTTTTCTCTTTCCAAACGTTGCAAATGTGTCACTTACTTGTGCACATACTAATTCCCAGATGCTTAGTTCAGGGAAAGCCAGCAAGGTTATGGTTTTCATGGTCTGGATGTTACGGGTTCCAAGTCCCATCATCCCTGTGCTGACTAGGGCTTTCATCTGTAGGGCAGTTACAGGTAGGTAGCCGTGTTGGTCTGCCATAGTCAAAACAAAATAAAAAATAAAAAAAATCCTTCCAGTAGCACCTTAGAGACCAACTAAGTTTTTTCTTGGTATGAGCTTTCGTGTGCCAGCATACTTCTTCAGATACCACATTAAAAGCTCATACCAGAACAAACTTAGTTGGTCCTCTAAGGTGCTACTGGAAGGATTTTTTTTATTTTTTATTTGTTTTATCTTTAGGGCATTTATCG
>OFHU01001580.1:0-35290 GCA_900245905.1 Lacerta viridis | reverse complement strand
AAATTTAATCCACATTCTTGGTGTGAGTACAGACATAAAGTATACTTGTCCTGGATTAAGGAGTACAGGAAAACACACTTGTGCACCGCACTTAAGTGTGGCAAAGAGAAACAAATCCACACCAATCACCCCCGAACCTGCCATTTCCAGAGGGCGAGTGGATCAGGGTGGGGCAGTAAAAACAAGACAAAAGAGGGTGCAGGGCAAGGAGGCAGCCTCGCCAGCGCCTTTTCCCCCAAGCACAGTCCCACTAAATGCAAAGTGGGTAAGGCATGTCCAATCTGGCCCTTTCCTTGCAATGAAGCATCACAGTTTCTGTTTTGTTTTAGTTACAGTTGGGTAGCCGTGTTGGTCTGCCATAGTCAAAACAAAATCAAAAATTCTTTCCAGTAGCACCTTAGAGACCAACTGAGTTTGTTCTTGGTATGAGCTTTCGTGTGCATGCACACTTCTTCTGTTTTGTTTTGTTTTTCCTTTCAGGGACAGGGGTCTTCTCTAGCCTTCCCAGAAGGTCTGGGGAAAATGTACTGTTTTGAGTTTTAAGTTCTTGTGTGCGTTGCTTTTATTTATTAAATTTGCATACCGCCCTTCCTCCAAAGATGTCAGGGCAGTTCGCAGCATAAAAAAAAAATACAGCACAAAATAAAGGTACATAGTGAGAACAGGAACAAAAACAAAACAAACCTATAACAAAACGCTCCCCCCCCCCAGATACGCACAGGAACATACACGGTTTAAACAAATACCAAACCACCCCTGCAGCGGGAGGCCATGGCGACATCTGTTTTTTTTGTCACAAGTCACATTTATTGCTCAAAATGCCATGTCTTCCTCCCCCAGCCGCCTTCTCACAGGGACATGGGAGGTGTTTTTTTAGACACCCCACCTCGGAACTCTAAGGGCACAAACCTTCCCGGGAATGTGGAAGCGGCGAAGGCGCCAGCCCAGCCCAGGCCGGGCCTCCCCTCGCCGACCCAGCGATCCCCCCCGCACTCACCATCTTGCTCCAGCAACAGCCTTTCCCCTCAAGTCCCTTCAGCAGCGCGGCCCCTTTAAGAGCCCCCGAGCGCCCTCCCCGGCTCACTTTCAATCCGGCCTCAGCCCCGCTCAGCGCGCATGTCCGTCCCGGCCCCCGAGCCAATCAGAGGCGCAGCTGGGCACGGCCGGAGGCGTCGCCTGAGCTACGGCGAGCGGAAAGTGCCATCCCTGTCAGCGTTTTCTTTTTCTCTCTCCCCCTCCCCCTCCCCGCCCTCGCTCATGTGATTATCCTCCTCCAAGGCAGGCATCCGTCCAGCCGCCCACGCCTAGAGAGGCCCGAGACTGAAGGCGCCCCCGCGGCGTCCCCGGCCTCTCTCGATAGCCCGGGGGGGTGGGGGTGGGGGCGGGCAGGGATTCTACTTCCTGCCCCCTCCCGCCTTGCCCGGCAGGAAGCGGCGTTGCCATGGCAACCAGAGGGGGGGACGGAGAGAGACGTTGATAAATTTAAAACGCCCAGGTGGCTGACAAATAATAAAAGGCATGAGAAATTGGAAAAGCGACAGCCGCGTGTTTATTGGCAGCAGGTTTGCTGCAATCGAACAAGCAAAATGCCATGTGAGAAGGCGGCTGGGGGAGGAAGACGTGGCATTTTGAGCAATTCCTGTCAGGAATGCTTTGATAGTGTTTCCTGCTTGGCAGGGGGTTGGACTGGATGGCCCTTGGGGTCTCTTCCAACTCTATGATATTTTATTTTATTTTATTTTATTTTATTTATACATACATAAATACATACCGCCCTTCACCCATAAATCTCAGGGCGGATTGCAGCATAAAAATGCAAGATGAAAACCTAAAACACATAATAAAAACAATAATAAAATACACCTATAACCCACCTCCCCCAGGTGAAAAGTCAAAAGAACCCCTGGACGGTGAAGTTCAGTCAAAGGAAACTATGGGGTTGTGTCGCTCATCTCCCACAAGCACACATGTTGATTTTACACATCACTTGTGAAGACAGGAGAACTAATGCCAGTGTGCTGGAAGAAGCAAAGATCGCCTGCGTGGAAGCAACAAGATTCTTCAACATCAACTTTGTTGGACTGGTCATGTTGTGCGGATGCCTGATGATCGTCTTCCAAAGCAACCACTCTACTCCAAACTTAGAAATGGAAAGCCTGCTTTGTTCTGGGTCTTTCCCCCTGAAAATCACCGCTGTTGCAACAGCTTCAATAAAGATCAAGCTTACTAGCTGCTTTGCTTCTCAATCTTCTCTGGTTGGCCTCTGTTTTTTACTCCTACCAATGGAGAACCTGCAAAGGACTTTGCAAGGGCTCTTGTGTACCCCATAAGGGAATAAGGGCAGATTTTTTTCTTATTACTAAAGTGTAATGCAGGTGGCCAACAAAAGAGGTTTAAAGACTGTCTCAAAGGCAAATCTAAAAAAAAAAATGTAGTATAAACACCGACAACTGGGAATCACTGGCCTGTTAGCGCTTCAACTGGAGAACAGCCTTTACCAAAGGTGTCATGGGCTTTGAAGACACTCAAACTCAGGACAAAAGGGAGAAACGTGCTAAGAGGAAGGCACGCTTGGCAAATCCACACCGTGATCAACTCGCGCCCGGAAACCAATGTCCCCACTGTGGAAGGATGTGTGGATCCAGAATTAGCCTCCAGAGTCACTTACAGACTCACATTTAAAACCTGTGTTTATGGAAGACAATCTTCGTTGGCTACAAGTGATCGCCAAAGAAGCAGCAGCTAATAATGATAATTACCATTATATTTACATCACTCCTCTTCCCGTGACACGCACACACATATGCATACACTTCCCCCAAAAATGTCAGTTGATAATACTGGCTATGTTAGAGGCTGGTGCTGGTAATTCCAAGGTTGCAGGAGAGAAATAGAAATAGAAATAGAAATACTTTACAGTGAGATTAAACAAGCCCCCCCTCCCCACAATCTCTCAGTCCTTGTTACACTCCATGTACTGTCGGAGAACCTCCAACCCTGAACATCAGCTGCAATTTGCTGTCTTCCATTCAGCAGCCTCACGGCCCACAGGTAGAAACTGTTCTTTAACCTGTTGGTGCGGCTTATCATGCTTCTATAGCAGGAGATTAAAAAGGTGCTGGCCAGGGTGTGAGTCATCCCTGAGAATGTTCCTCGCTCTTCTGAGGCAACGGTCTCCTGCGATGACGTCTAGCGGACTCAGGGGACAGCCCATGATGTCTTGTGCTGTCTTCACCACCCTCTGTAGGGACTTTCTGTCCATGGCGGTCAAACCAGCGCACCACACCGTAATACAGTATGAGAGAACACTTTCTACCATGCACCGGTAGAAGGAAATCATCAGTTGTTGTCTAATATCGTTCTTTCGCAAGACCCTAAGGAAATGAAGTCTCTCCCACATGGGACAGCTGCATATTCCTGCATGGCAGAGGGTTGGACTGGATGATGCTCGGGGTCCCTTCTAACTCTACAATTCTGTGATTCTATTATTTTCTCTTTCTTTCTTTCTCTCTTTCATACACAGGACCCAGCTAGACTGCTAATGAAAAAGCGATTTATATGCCTTGTATATGCGATATAACATTGTGCCACCAGATGGCGACGTGGAGTCCCGGGTTTTTCTATGCCTGTTTTCCCTGTTCAGATTGACAGCGACTTAAAGTGAAACGCTTTTTTGATGTGTCCGGATCCGGCCACACACATTTCACCTGCGCTATGCATTTGAAGCGCTATATGATGCCCCGGCTTCCCCCGTGGAATTCTGGGAGCTGTAGTTTGTGAAGGGGCTGAGGCTCCGCCCCTCACTTTTCCCGCTGCGTTTGACGGGGGGCGGGGCGGAAAAGGAAGGGCAAAGAGGAAGGGAAGAAAGGGCAGCTGCGGAGGCTTCGTTGGCTCCTGGCGAGCATGCGCAGTGTTCGTTCGCGCAGGCGCTCTGGGCCCACAACAAAGGGACTGAGGCGGCGGCGGCGGCTTCGTTGTCTCTTTCTCCCCGATGGCTGCCGCGTTCCTGGTGGCGCTGTACGAGTACTCGCCGCTCTTCTACATCTCCGTCGTCTTCATCTGCTTCCTGGTCACCAGCGGCCTGGTCATGGGCTGGTCAGTGGGGAGCGGGAGGGTCAGAGGTCACGGGGGGAGGGGGGGTCCAGGGAGGGAGGGGGCTTGGCTGGGGAGGGGGGAAGATAAAATTATTCCAGTGAATGGGGGGGGGAGCGGAAAATGGGGAGCTGTGCCGGGAGGGAGGCATATTATTATTATATTTATTTATTTCATATATATCTCTCTCCTCCCAGACTCAAGGCGGCTTTCACAAATTGAAAACAAAACACAGATAAAATGGGGAAAGCCATAAAACATATAGAAAGTCATTAGAAAGGTAATACAGCTCTAAGGGGGTGAGGGGTTGCTACATCTGGGAAAGTGGGGAGAGGATGCTAGATTGTGGTAGGAGGGATGGTGATCATGATGATGTTCCGATACCTCCATTTAGCTGAGGATCATGGGGTGGTTTACAATATAAAAACACAAAAATACATATTTATACCATGCCTTTCCCCATGACAGGGACTCGAAGCAGCTTAGAAGTAAAAGTAAGAACAACTGAAAACATGATAGGGGAAACAATAATCTAAAAGCAATTTTAAAATGATGGAATATATCTACACTCTGACACAAATATGCAGGTGAAACTCGATAAATTAGAATATCGTGGAAAAGTCCATTTATGTAAGCAATTGTTTTCATTAGCTACTGGAGTTTAATATATGAGATAGACTCATGACATGCAAAGCGAGATATGTCAAGCCTTTGTTATAATTGTGATGATTATGGCGTACAGCTGATGAAAACCCCAAAGTTGAAATTGTTAATTTGGGGTTCTCATCAGCTGTACGCCATAATCATCACAATTATAACAAATAAAGGCTTGACATATCTCTTTGCATGTCATGAGTCTATCTCATATATAGTTTCACCTTTTAAGTTGAATTACTGAAAGAAATGAACCTTTCCACGATATTCTAATTTTTCGAGTTTCACCTGTATATAAATCTATTAAAGCTATACATCTAGTGCAGATGGAGGGGCATACCATAACATTTAACATGAACCCCGCCTGAAGTGTCCAGGACCTTGACCCTAGCCCACAGTATGCTACCCCAGTCAAGCTTAACAACGATCTTGTGGGTAGGATAATATTGAGACCCACATAGCTGTCTGCAAGGTTGGGTGAGGAAGAGCCCTCTAAATGGGTGTTAGGGGAGTAGAGTTTAGGAGGGATAGGAGCTACTCAAAGCAAGGAGGCTGGGGGTAAGTGGAAGGGATGTGCACAGAACATGGAGGTGCACTTTTTTTTTTCATTGCGGGGGGTGAGTGGATTGCATTTTAACAGGAGGGAGCAAATAAGAGTGGCAGCCCAGCCCTGTGGTAAAAACCACATGCAGAGGGTCAGTTGCATTGAGGAGTAAATACAACGTGGTTGGAGAGCCAGTGTGGTGTAGTGGTTAAGAGCGGTAGACTCGTAATCTGGGGAACCGGGTTCGCGTCTCCACTCCTCCACATGCAGCTGCTGGGTGACCTTGGGCTAGTCACACTTCTTTGAAGTCTCTCAGCCCCACTCACCTCACAGAGTGTTTGTTGTGGGGAGTACAGGTGGGTAGCCGTGTTGGTCTGCCATAGTCAAAACAAAATAAAAATTTCTTTCCAGTAGCACCTTAGAGACCAACTAAGTTTGTTCTTGGTATGAGCTTTCGTGTGCATGCACACTTCTTCAGATAAGGAAGGGAAAGGAGAATGTTAGCCGCTTTGAGACTCCTTCAGGTAGTGAAAAGCGGGATATCAAATCCAAACTCTTCTTCTTCTTCTTATTTTGTTTTAAGATAGTTGTTGCGTTTGGCTGTACCTTAACCAGATTTGACTGTTGTTAATATTAAGCATTTCTGTTGATTTTATTTCATGCTGCTTAGGTTTGGGTGGGACGTTCCCGTGATTCTGAGAAATTCAGACGAAGCTGAATCGACTGTGAAAGTGTCCCAGAAACAGATGCGGCAGGTGAAAAACCCATTCAGCTTGGAAATAAAAAACCTGGAAGCGGCTTCAGTTGCAAGTCAGTAGATTGTGTGTTTTGGTTGCTGTTAAAATTTTCTTCCCCCACCCCTCCCTGCTATGCCAAACGCTGGCTATCGATTTAACTGTAGCAACTATCCCTGTTAGACCCTTTTAACAGAAATGAGCTGACACAGTTTAAGCTGGCCCCTGCAAAGAAATGATTGCTTCCTTGATCTGCTTGACTATATTTATGGTCACGCAGAGGAGAGATACTGTGTACTGTGAACTGGCATTCTTGCTAATGTAGGTTTTACACTGTCAATATGAACGTGACAGCATGAAAACCCCACTGATCTCATGGATACCTGTGCTCTGTGCCAGAGGGATGACAGGATGCAAACACATTAACAGGGACCCATAGGGGCTGCCCTGCTGGATCAGAGCAAATACCCATTTATTCCAGCATCCTGTTCTCATAGTGTCCAGCCAGGGTCTGAGTGTCACAGCTGTGCAGAGGTGCTTCCCTAGTGAATTATTAGGCAGCCGCCACCAAGTGACAATAGCAACGCATTTTGGGCTTGATAGTTCTTCTCCAGGAGACAAGAAATCTAAATGTGCTTTGAACTTAGTCTCGCTCAAAGAAGTTGCATGTTTTATGAAGTTAAAAAGGTAAAGGGACCCCTGACCATTAGGTCCAGTCGAGTCTGACTCTGGGGTTGCGCGCTCATCTCGCTTTACTGGCCGAGGGAGCCGGCGTACAGCTTCTGGGTCATGTGGCCAGCATGACTAAGCCGCTTCTGGCGAACCAGAGCAGCGCACGGAAACGCCGTTTACCTTCCCGCCAGAGTGGTACCTATTTATCTACTTGCACTTTGACGTGCTTTCGAACTGCTAGGTGGGCAGGAGCTGGGACCGAGCAACGGGAGCTCACCCCATTGTGGGGATTCGAACCACCGACCTTCTGATCTGCAAAGCCCTAGCTCTGTGGTTTAGACCACAGCGCCACCCGTGTCCCCCTTTATGAAGTTAGTTTCTTTGAAATAAGATTTTGGGTGCTCCTCCCACATGCAGGTTTTCTGTGGTGACCTTACCAAGTCGCTGGCATCCAAATGGCAGACTGTTTATTTTCCTCATCTAATCTGGATTTACTGTTTACGGGGGAAATCCAGTACAAAAAATAATTTTAAAAATCCATTGACCATGACTTGTGTGTTACATTACAAAAACCTGGTGGCAAATTCATCCCGTATGGAAAAGCCCTTTCATCGCGTGAAGAAGAGCTGTCAAGCATGAAAGAAAATAATAATAAAAATTCCTTCCAGTAGCACATAAGAGACCATCTAAGTTTGTTCTTGATATGAGCTTTCGTTCGTTCTTGGTTTGAGCTTTTGTGTGCATGCACACGAAATGCACACGGTATCTGAAGAAGTGTGCATGCACACGAAAGCTCATACCAAGAACAAACTTAGTTGGTCTCCAAAGTGCTACTGGAAGGAATTTTTTTATTTTTTATTTTGTTTTGACTATGGCAGACTTGGTGATTTTCATCAAGAACGATGCTTTCCCTACTACATAGTTATTTGGAATTGGCATAATGGGTTCCCCCCCCCCAACCTTTGGACCTTTCAGTTTTCAAAACTCCTGTTTGTGACTCCATGTTCTTTTCTTTTCCCCCTCCTCATAAGACGGCATAACGCTGGTGCCTGATTGCCTGGAAGACTGCCTCCTTACGTGCTACTGGGGTTGCAGTGTGCAGAAGATCCACGAAGCTCTGCAGAAACATGCTTATTGCTTTCGAATAAAAACTCCGCAGGCCTTTGAGGATGCAGTGTATAACGAGTATCTCTACCGCCAGCAGTATTGGTATCCTTTGATCAGAGTTGCGTTTCTTTGGTTTTGTAGAGGTGCAGAATCTTGAACAGTTATGCTTCTCAGCAAATAATCTAAAGCAAGTTTCTAGCCCCAATGGATTTAGCAAAAAATTGGGAAAGCCAGGGGAGAAGATACCAGAGAATGGGTGCCTGGTGCCCTTATTGCTTATCAGTCTTCCCTGTACTTGGTTGGGTATAATCTGATTAATCGGGTATAATCTGATCCCTACTCTCCATGCAGTAAATTCCTCTGAAGTCAGTGAGACTTTGGAATATACATGTGTAGGGTTGCCCTGACAGAGGCCGAACTTTGTAACGAATGCTAAATTCTGTGCTTGTAATGGATGGAATGCAACACAGTTCGCCTGTGCCGGGTAAGGCCAAGCTTGATGCTAGATACATTGGTGCATCTTGAGCCTCCGCCTGTGCGCCACGTCCAAGAACATCTGTGGCACAAACATTGCATTTGTCTTTATTTGCAGTCCTGTTCCTTGACACAAACAAAGCATCGAGACATCTGACAAAGCGGGGAAGCACTGCCAGGTACCCGAAGAGGCACAAATCATTGACTTTGGCCCCGTGCCCAGATCTCGGTACCCGCTAGTTGCACTGCTAACGCTAGCGGATGAAGGCAACAGAGAAATATATGACATTGTAGGTAATCTCTTTCTTGAGAAAAGGAACTGGGACAGGAGTTTGCTTTCAGTTGTCTGAAAAAATTACCATTGAACAGAGTAGGCAGGGTGCTTGCTTTTGTTTTTTTGTAATGGCTATTGATGTTTGCTAATATGATTCCTTATTTAAAATGACATCTTATCCTGGATCCTAGGGTTAGGTAAGGGAAAAAATAATTATTAGAGAGCTTGCCACAACCCACAGATTGAGAAGCCAGATCTGTTTCATAGAATCCTAGAATCCTAGAGTTGGAAGAGACCACAAGGGCCATCCAGTCCAACCCCTGCCAAGCAGGAAACACCATCAAAGCATTCCTGACAGATGGCTGTCAAGCCTCCGCTTAAAGACCTCCAAAGAAGGAGACTCCACCACACTCCTTGGCAGCAAATTCCACTGTCCAACAGCTCTTACTGTCAGGAAGTTCTTCCTAATGTTTAGGTGGAATCTTCTTTCTTGTAGTTTGAATCCATTGCCCCGTGTCCGCTTCTCTGGAGCAGCAGAAAACAACCTTTCACCCTCCTCTATATGACATCCTTTTATATATTTGAACATTTCCAGTCTGCTGGAAATACCTGTAGTCATAATGTGCATTTCCTATCACTTCACATGCTTAAATTTTACCTGGGTGGACCTGAAATTTGGGTAGGCAATTAATGAAGTTGAACTGGTTTACTTAATTGGCCTTAGTATAAAGCAGAATTACTACCATCAGGGATTTCACTAGACTCAGGGTAGGAAACCTGATGACTGCAATGATTTCTATATGAAGAAATAAAATGAAGGCTACGTGGTTCACTTTTAAAAGCATCCAATCCAAGGTGCTTTAAAAACAGATTAAACCTTTGCATACATTTGTGTTCTATTTGGAACACTTACTTGTTTTTTATAATTGTAATGATTTTATTCGTTTCCCTAACTATAGTATATCATTGTAACCTCTTCTGGGACTTTATGTTAAAATCTTACTGATATTTTTAAAATATTTGAGATTTATCACTAGCCCATAAAAACAGGCAACCTAATCAAAGACCTGTAGCAGCAAATAAAATCAGCAATTAAAACCAGCCATTAAAATTGAGGAAGGAATTTTGCCCCTCTGCTTAAAATGATGTAATATGAAGGACCCACGTATAAATTTTAATGCTCTGTTTCGGGGTGGGTATGTATGTGCTGTGTAATATATTTGTGAAAAATGATGGCTGTGTGGCATAAGAGGACGAATATTGGAATCTGAACCCAAAGTGATCAAGGCAATTCTATACAAGACAGGGGCATTGGCTCCTTGGAAATGACGATTAAGGAGTGTTCAATTATTTCACCATCCACAAATGCCTTGTTTTTCAGTTCTTCACAGTCAGGTTGGATGTTGTTTGAACAACAAGCGGCATAGAATTCAGATCTTTTCTTTTCTTTTCATAGATTTCTATGGTGTCTATAATTCACGTTACTGATGACAGTTACAGGCTTTCCTGTCGAATACTGTATCAGTATCTCCTCATGGCCCAAGGTCAATTTCACGATCTGAAGGTAAGGTTTGGGATTTGTGGTTTGTTTTACGTCTCAAAAGTGGCTAGAAATAACTGCCTCGGTTTGCATCAGGCCAGTTGCCCATCCTGTCCAATATTAACACTATCGAGTAGCAGCAACTCTCCTGAGACTTGGGCAGATCATTTCCTAGGACTGCTAACACCGTTCTTTTAACTTGGAGATGCTTGGGCTTGGGTGTAGAGCAGGGTGCCCCCGGGTCACTGATCTGTGCATTTTCCTCTAGTTTACTTCTGCAACCCAGAAAAGCCAATTCCGCAACTGTAAAGTGATCAAAATACAAAATGCATTTTTGCAAATGCAGTTGGTTGCAACCCATGTATGCAGCAGAATGAGATGAGATAATGGACTGCAGGTGGCTCGTCACATTTTTGAATTCTCCCCCTTTGCAAAACACTACCTGCAAGTAAAAAAATATAAAATAATCACAATTTTTTTTATTATTTATACCCCGCCCATCTGGCTGTGTTTCCTCAGCCACTCTGGGAGGCTTCCAGTAAAACAGAAAATCACAATAAAACGTCGAACGTTAAAAACCTCCCGATACAGGACTGCCTTCAGGTGTCTTCTGAAAGTTGTGTAGTTCTCTGTCTCCTTGACATCTGATGGGAGGGTGTTTTATCTATATATATAAAATGCAAGTGTCTCTGCGTCCAGTCCGTGTGTCTCTGGGTTTGCGCTACTGCGCATGTGCCCCAGGGACACAGGGATTGGATGGAGAGAGATCGGCCACGAGCAGCATCGGCAGTTGAAGCGGGCGGTTGAAATGGAACGCCGTGCTCCAGAAGAGAGGGGAGGCGGAGGAGGAAGGGCACGCTGCCGCTGCCGCCGCTACGAGAGCCCCGAGGCCTAGCGGCCCGGGAGCAGCCCAGAGCAGCCCGCCCCGCGGAGCGCCGACGCTCCGGAAAGGCAGTTGCCCGGTGAGCCTCCCAGAGCAGCAGCCGCGGAGATGTGGACTCGGAGGGAGGCCGTCTCACTTTGAATTCTGCAGGCGCCCCTCGCCAAAACCCCCCGCGCCATTGTGACCCCAAAAGAGAAAAAAACCCAGTTTATTATGTTATGCCCGAAGCTCTGGCGGGAGACCCCTTCCTCCCAGCAGCTTGATCCTTTTTGCCAATTGCGGAGAATAGTCCGGTTTCCTTGGGTATAGAAGGGAGGAGAGGAATAAAATGGCCGGGGGTTCTGCTGGGCTGTTAAAAATCTCCCGCAGGCACTGGCAGAAGCCCTCTCACCCCACCGCTTTCGCTGCCGGGCGCCGGGTTACTGGTTCCCATTAGTCTCCCGCACTGGCCGTCGCTGTCTCCACTTCCTGTCTTGGCATATTTCTCTGTCTCGCCCTCCCCTCCACGCGTTTCCAGATTCTCTTTTAGAAAAAAAAAAAAACGAGGAAGGTTGAAGGGGGGTGGGGGTGGGAAGGAGAGAGAGAGAGAGAGAGAGTTGCGTCTGGCCAAGCGAAGAGATCAGAACTGGATCTCTTCCCTTTCCTTCCTTTTTTCCTCCCTTCTCTCTCTCTCTCTCTCTCTCTCTCTCCCTTCCTTCCTTCCCCCCCTCTCTCGCCCTTCCTTCCTTCCTTTCTTCAGTTGGCAGGGGGGGGGCGCCAGAAGGTGTTCTGCACCGGCCCTGGGAAGAGCAGGCTGGAGGAAATTAGGAAATGGGTGCTAGCGCCCGTTATTTTAACGGGCTGAAACCACTAGTTATTGATAAAATAAAATTATAATCTCATTTGGAAGGTTTTAGCCTTGGTCTCCCTTGCTTCCTGTTTGTAGTTTTCCACTTGCAGGGTCCTTTCCGCATAGGGGAACACTTAAAAAACAGTATTGCCTGCATGCAATCTGAAGTGGTACTGGCTCTTTCTGTTATCTAATCTTGCTGTGCATGGAGGCCAAGTTAAATATCTCTTGCTACAGAGACCCAGGGAAATTTGGGAAATGTTATATACATGCACGATGCACTTTTTAAAGCACGGTTTTGTAAGCAGTGTGGACTAAATCCACTTCTGGGACCTCTCTAGGTTAGGGGCTGAAGCTAAGCTTGATTAATTTCATAGCAGAGTCTCCCCTGAGCATATGCCACCCATGGCATATTTTGAAAATGCCCATGGGCTGCAAAACTTGGAAGACCTGGTGTCAGGCAATAGAGAGCCCTCCCCTCCCTTCAAACTTGGAAGACCTGGTGTCAGGCACAGAGAGCCCTCCCCTGCCTTCGGTAACTTCACAGATAAGAATTAATGAGCAGTTGATAGATTTACAACATTATGTTGCAAGCAGAGGCACACAGCAACGAGGGCAGTTGGCTTGTCTAATCCAACTTCCGCAGCATTTTCGGTGTCAATGGGAAGTTCCTCCCTCCCTCTGACTCCTTTGCTCTCTGATACGTTCAGACCTCCGAATTCGTTGGTGGGGGGTCCCCCACACTCAAGGGACGTCTCAACTAGCTGCCCCCTCCCTTCTGGTTCTGTTGTCATTATCTCATAACTGGGTAACTCCTTCCTAAGCAGTTCTGCTTCTGCCTCTCTCTCTCTGCTTCTGAACATGCTGTGGACCAGGGAGGACGACTATTCCCTCTCCATCTCTCCATCGGAGAGAAGCTGGTCTGCCATAGAATATATTCCCCAGTCCTTGTCTTCAGGCCACTCCCTGACACCTGGGCACTGAAGCACACTTTGTGTGCGTGTGCTTTCAGTATATTATGCCATGGGTAGGCAAACTAAGGCCTGGGGGCCGGATCCGGCCCAATCACCTTCTAAATCCAGCCAGGTCCAGGAATCAGCGTGTTTTTACATGAGTAGAATGTGTCCTTTTATTTAAAATGCATCTCTGGGTTATTTGTGGGGCCTGCCTGGTGTTTTTACATGAGTAGAATGTGTGCTTTTATTTAAAATGCATCTCTGGGTTATTTGTGGGGCCTGCCTGGTGTTTTTACATGAGTAGAATGTCCTTTTATTTAAAATGCATCTCTGGGTTATTTGTGGGGCCTGCCTGGTGTTTTTACATGAGTAGAATGTGTTTTTATTTAAAATGCATCTCTGGGTTATTTGTGGGGCATAGGAATTCGTTCATTTTTTTTCCCAAAATATAGTCCGGCCCCCCACAAGGTCTGAGGGACAGTGGACCGGCCCCCTGCTGAAAAAGTTTTGCCCCTGCCTCCTTCCCCCCCCCCCCCCAGCAACTTTTCATGTCTGCCAACAGCGGCGCCTCATCTCTAAGCAGCCCTCCCTCGGGTGGCCGGACAGAGGATCGCACCCTCCTCGAGAAAGCTGGGCTGGCTGAGGACGAGGCGGAGCTGCCAGATGAAAGCAGCAAGGACTGCATCGTCTGCCAGAACAGGGCTGTCAACTGGGTGCTCCTCCCTTGCCGGCACACCTGCCTGTGCGACGAATGCGTGAAGTATTTCAAGCAGTGCCCAATGTGCCGGCAGTTTGTTGGGGAGTCCTTTCCCCTGTGCGGCCAAAAAGAGTGAAGAACTGAGGGGGAAAGGACAGAACGGTGTGTACTTTTATCCGGGCAGAGAGAGAGAGGAGAAATTCATGCCAAGAGTTGACCAGATGAGTTTGGACCTTCGGGAATAGTACCTGAGACCTTCCCTTCCACTTGAACTTGGGTGGCTGGTCGTCCGGCCAGCTCTCAAGCAAGGTTGGCACCTTCCCTTAGCCGTGGATTTGATTTGGAAGCAACAGCAATGTTAAGGCTCGGTTTGCACTGCTGCCCCTGCCTCCCGCAGCAGTGCAAAAGTGTGCGCATTACAGGCAGAAACAGTGCTTTTAACTCTGTATGAAGGATATCTCTTTGCATGTGCACATAAATTTATTGGGTTATTTTCATGGCACTTTTCACCGAGAAGTTTCTCTCGACAGACTGATGTGGAGAAAGAGGAAACATCCCCTGAGAATGCTTAATTTCTATTTATGTGTGTGTGTTTTTTTTAAAGTGCTGTCAGCCTGGTTTTCTACTTGATAGCAATGCTGCTCTTTTCAGTTGCAGCGGGGGGGGGGCACGCAGAAGCAAAGAAATAAAATATAGAAAGAGTTTCTCTTGCAACTCTTCAGTAGGTCTGCATATATTTTGTGTACTTTATCTCCTTGGGTCTGGCGTAAGCTGGGCATTCAAGACTCGGGAGTCACTGGCAGGAATCCAAAATGTTTGGGAGCATGCAAGACTTCATGTGCAGAGATTTGTTCATGCATGCGTGCATAGTGCCAAATGTGAGTTGTCCCACCAGAGACGGAAGTCTCTAAAGGGCAGTAAATGCACTAAGATGACATTGGTTGAAGGTGGGATGCCGTTTTTCTTCGTTTTTGTGCACGGAACATTAGGATGCCTGGACAACTGCAGATCAGTTCTGCTTTAAAGATTAAATATCTAATGGATTTCCTGTCCAATGTGATTATTGTTTCCCAAGTCACAGTCCCTGTATAGGTCTTTAAAGCCGGTGTGGGAGACTTTCTTTCCCAAAAGGGCCATGTTCCCTCCTTGGCCATATTCTTGGTACCACATCCTGAGGGTGGGGGCAGTGGCACAATGTTTGCAGAGCCCCATAGATGTGACTCCAGCCTTTGTATATAGTGGGTTACGGTCTAGCCATGAAGAAGTTGGCAGTTTCCACCCATGTGCCTTCTTTCCATCTTCCTTGCAAGTGTCCTTTTTGCAGTTTGGCTGCCCACCATTTTTAATGTATTTCAAATTGTTGTAAGCTGCCCTGAGACCTTAGTCCCAAACGCTAAATAGGGGCGCATTTAGCCCCCATGCTTGCGATTCTTCACCTCTGCTTTAAAGTAATAAAAACCGGTACATTGCAAAACATCCTTTAACCACACTGCCAGGTCCCTTAGAACCTAAAACGATGTGCTTCCAGGGGCTTTTTGTAACCTTCAGTCCAGGGCTGCTTGCTCTGCACTTTATCCAAGACTTCTATTTCTACTTTAAGCCGAGTTATTGTGGGCATCCGTCTGCCTCAAGAGACAATGGAATGTATCTCTGGGAGTGAAGTCAAACAGCTGTGGGAGCACTGAAGTGACCTCCTTTGGGGCGCAAGCCTGGGCAGTGGGTCTGGAAGTCCTGGGCTGGCCAGACAGCGAGATTCCCCTCCCGGCCTTGCTGATGTGGTCTAAAGGAAACCAGAGCAAGACGTTTGGCTCCAGCTTCACTTCAGGAGTTGGCTTTCTGGTGGTTCCCTTACTGCGAGAGGTGAGGTTACAGGGAACCAGGCAGAGGGCCTTCTCTGTAGTGGCAGCCGTCCTGTGGAACGCCCTCCCGCCAGATGTCAAGGAAATAAACAACTGCCTTACTTTTAAAAGACATCTGAAGGCAGCCCTGTTTAGGGAAGTTTTTAATGTTTAATGCTGTATTGTGTTTCTAACATTCAGTTGGGAGCCGCCCAGAGTGGCTGGGGAAACCCAGCCAGATGGGCGGGGTATAAATTATTTCTTTCTTTCTTTTGCATTGTGCCACTGCCCACCTCCCCAGTATGTGGGTAGCTGGAAGATTGCCCACGAGGAAATCTGGCAGAAAAGGCTCCCCACACCTGCTTTAAAGACATAAGCAGAGACTGAACTGGGAGACAATCACCATGTTGTTGTTGTTCAGTCGTTCAGTCGTGTCCGACTCTTCGTGACCCCATGGACCAGAGCACGCCAGGCACGCCTATCCTTCACTGCCTCCCACAGTTTGGCCAAACTCATGCTAGTCGCTTCGAGAACACTGTCCAACCATCTCATCCTCTGTCGTCCCCTTCTCCTTGTGCCCTCCATCTTTCCCAACATCAGGTCTTTTCTAGGGAGTCTTCTCTTCTCATGAGGTGGCCCTGGAGCCTCAGCTTCAGGATCTGTCCTTCTAGTGAGCACTCAGGGCTGATTTCTTTAAGAATGGATAGGTTTGATCTTGCAGTCCATGGGACTCTCAAGAGTCTCCTCCAGCACCATAATTCAAAAACAGCAATTCTTCGGCAATCAGCCTTCTTTATGGTCCAGCTCTCACTTCCGTGACAATCACCATATTGGACATAAAACTGCAAGGCGTACAAATCTGTTATTATGATTCCTCAGTGAGGCAGAAATCATCATCATCATCAGTGAGTGTGTGTGTGGCTTGTAGTTCCTTGCCCCTGGTTGCATGCCCGCATGTCGGTGTGGCCACCTGCAGATACAGCCCTATCCGCCTGCTGTTTCAGCAGCCTCTTGGGGCTGCACCTGAGCTGCCGACGTCTAGGCTCAGGAAACGGCTCCTTGCTTGCAACATGGCATGAGAGACTGAGCCGCAGCTCCTCCAACAGATGGCTCCCGTCATGTTGGCAAGGCAAGGCTTCATGTTTGCGTAATTAGTCGCATGTCATATTGAAAGCGAAGGCCTGTTTGCATGCTAGAGAGGGCTCAGCCTTCGCATGGTTCTTGGAGTTAAGAGGCAAACTTGTCTGGGGGAGATGCGGCCTCTTTCCAGTTCCTCTTGAAACAAATGTCAACAGGGCTAATAATTAGTATTATTTATTTATTTATACATACATACAGGTGAAACTCGAAAAATTAGAATATCCTAGAAAGGTTCATTTCTTTCAGTAATTCAACTTAAAAGTGAAACTAATATATGAGATAGACTCATGACATGCAAAGCGAGATATGTCAAGCCTTTATTTGTTATAATTGTGATGATTATGGCGTACAGCTGATGAGAACCCCAAATTAACAATCTCAACTTTGGGGTTTTCATCAGCTGGCCATAATCATCACAATTATAACAATAAAGGCTTGACATATCTCGCTTTGCATGTCATGAGTCTATCTCATATATTAAACTCCAGTAGCTAATGAAAACAATTGCTTACATAAATGGACTTTTCCATGATATTGTAATTGTTTTGAGTTTCACCTGTACATACATACATGGATACCCGCCCATCTGGCTGGGTTTCCCCAGCCACTCTGGGCGGCTTCCAACAAAAGATTAAAAATACAATTAAAACATCATTCATTAAAAACTTCCCTAAACAGGGCTGCCTTCAGGAAATGTGGTGGCAAGAAGTTGTCAGCTGCTCCCATCACGGAGGTTTACATGATAGGCTTCCAATGACACCTTGCCGTCCCCTCGGAATAAGACAGCACTTGGGGACGCGGCTCAGTGGCAGAGCACATGCTTTCCAGGTGCAGTATCCCAGGTCGAGTCCGTCGGATCTCCAGTTAAAAGAGTCAAGCGGAAGACTTCTGCAACAATCCCTGGATAGTTGCTGCGAGAGGCATTCATGTGGAGTTCCAGCACCTCTTTCTGAGATATGCCGCCAAAGCTCCCTTATCTGTCGCAAAATACAGTAAAAAATTCCTTCTAGTAGCACCTTAGAGACCAACTAAGTTTGTTCTTGGTATGAGCTTTCGTGTGCATGCACACTTCTTCAGATACACTGAAACAGAAGTCACCAGACCCTTATATATAGTGAGAGGATGGGGAGGGGTATTACTCAGAAGGGTGGTGGGAATGGGGGATTGGCTGATAGGTGTGGAAAACCTGTTGGACTGTTAACGACTGCAATTGGTCTTACAGGAAAAAGCAAGGGGTGAGATGGCTAAAGATAGCTTTGTCATGTATAATGAGATAAGAATCCAATGTCTTTGTTCAGACCAGGTCTCTCCATGGTTTTAAGTTTGGTAATGAGTTGCAATTCAGCAACTTCTCTTTCCAGTCTATTTCTGAAATTCCTTTGTAGTAAGACAGCTACTTTGAGATCTTGTATAGAATGTCTATATATAGGGTCTGGTGACTTCTGTTTCAGTGTATCTGAAGAAGTGTGCATGCACACGAAAGCTCATACCAAGAACAAACTTAGTTGGTCTCTAAGGTGCTAATGGAAGGAATTTTTTTTTTATTTTGTTCTGTCCCAAAATATTAGGCAAAGTCTTAAATCCGGTTTCAGCAATGTGTGCACCTGGTAAATGCATTTGCAGCGCCTTCCCTGTGGGGTGGTGCCAATGAAAGAGTTGGCACCCCCCATCCGAAGCAGCTTCCGCTACCTTCCCACTTTTATATGGGTCCCTGGGAGGGGAGGTGTGAATTCAATAAATGGACCAGACTACAACATTCAGGTGGGGTGGGATAGGGGGCCGAATGCAGTCTTCCTTCTTTGCAGAAGAAACAGGACTTGGGCATACAGTGCCTGCCTGCATAGAAAGCAGCATTACAGTGGAACCTTGGTTGTCAAACTTAATTCGTTATGGTGGTCTGTTCAACTCCCAGAACCATTCAGAAACCAAAGCACGGCTTCCATTTGGCTGCAGGACCTTCCTGCACTCAAGCGGAAACTGTGTTGGGCGTGCGGCTTCCAAAAAAAGGTTCAAAAACTGGAACACTTCCGGGTTTTCAGCGTTCGGAAGCCAAAACATACAAGTACCAAGGCATTAGAGAACCAAGGTACAACTGTGTGCCAAGGCGGACCATTGGTTCAGTTTCTTCTTCGGCGATCATTCGTAACCGAGATTGTCTTCCATGAGCCAGTGTGGTGTAGAGGTTAAGAGCAGTAGACTCATAATCTGGTGAACCGGGTTCGCGTCTCCGCTCCTCCACATGCAGCTGCTGGGTGACCTTGGGCTAGTCACACTTCTCTGAAGTCTCTCAGCCCCACTCACCTCACAGAGTGTTTGTTGTGGGGGAGGAAGGGAAAGGAGAATGTTAGCGCTTTGAGACTCCTTCGGGTAGTGATAAAGCGGGATATCAAATCCAAACTCTTCTTCTTCTTCTTC
Source organism: Lacerta viridis (assembly GCA_900245905.1). Taxonomy (NCBI): domain Eukaryota; kingdom Metazoa; phylum Chordata; class Lepidosauria; order Squamata; family Lacertidae; genus Lacerta; species Lacerta viridis. Next base: position 16,441 of record OFHU01001580.1, on the reverse strand, counting down.
ATGAACACAGTCTTAGCAGTATGTCTGTAGTGGTGGAGGATTCTGGACCTTCCACAGTGGGGACACAGGTTTCCGGGGGGGGGGGGAGTTGAGCACAGTGAGGGTTTGCCAAGTCTGCCTTCCTCTTAGCAAGGGCCAAGAGTGCCATACAAGGACAAGAGTGACCCAGGTTCAAGAAACCAGAAGCCTTCCTGTTGGGCATTGTAGGTAGAAAAATACATAAGCAAGATAAAACATTGCTTTTGTACGCAACAACTGCAGCAAGAATATTATTGGCCCAATAATGGAAACAAAAGAGATCCCAACAAAAGAAGAGTGGCAGATGAAGTTAATGGACAATGCCGAGTTGGCGAAAAAGAGATCCCAACAAAAGAAGAGTGGCAGATGAAGTTAATGGACAATGCCGAGTTGGAAAAGAGGAGACTGAGAGGAGATAGGAGAGCCATCTTCAAATATCTCAAGGACTGTCACATGGAGGAGGGAGCAAGCTTGTTTTCTCCTGTTACCGTACAAGAAAGGAGATTCCGAATTAACATATGGAGAGAAGAAAATGGCAGTAAGAGCTGTTTGACAGTGAAACAGTCTTCCTCGACATAGCTGTCCACTTTCCCTTTTTCGCGGGAAATTCCCTTATTTCCCATTGCAAAAAAAAGGGAAAGTTGACGGCTATGGCCGTTTCCCAATGCAAGAAAAAGGAAGGTTGACAGCTCTGCCTCGAGTCTTGGTAGACCATAAACTTGACATGAGTCAACAGTGTGATGCAGCAGCTAAAAAAGCCAAGAATTCTGGGCTGCATCATATTTCAAGGGAAGTAAAACCAAAGACCTTGAACATCGATACTGACCAGTCCAGAGGAGGGCAACCAAAATGGTCAAAGGCCTGGAAACGATGCCTTATGAGGAACGGCTTAGGGAGCTGGGTATGTTTAGCCTGGAGAAGAGAAGGTTAAGGGGTGATATGATAGCCATGTTCAAATATATAAAAGGATGTCATCTAGAGGAGGGAGAAAGGTTGTTTTCTGCTGCTCCAGAGAAGCGGACACGGAGCAATGGATTCAAACTACAAGAAAGAAGATTCCACCTAAACATTAGGAAGAACTTCCTGACAGTAAGAGCTGTTGGACAGTGGAATTTGCTGCCAAGGAGTGTGGTGGAGTCTCCTTCTTTGGAGGTCTTTAAGCGGAGGCTTGACAGCCATCTGTCAGGAATGCTTTGATGGTGTTTCCTGCTTGGCAGGGGGTTGGACTGGATGGCCCTTGTGGTCTCTTCCAATTCTATGATTCTAGTAGGGCTACAATAAGTTTTGCAAGGTTAGAGATATCAGTTATTTTCAATATGATTTTTAAATGTTGTATTTAAGATTTGTATTTAAGGGTAATAATAATAACAAAATGCAATATCAGAGCATATTTAGGAAAACCATTAGTTGAGGAGGGAAGTCTATATTATATGTAAGATGGATGTCTTGTCAAATTTTTTAAATAAAATTCACACACACACACACCGTATTTTCCAGCGTATAAGACGACTGGGCATATAAGACGACCCCCAACTTTTCCAGTTAAAATACAGAGTTTGAGATATACTCAACTGCAGATTCTCCACCCGGCATATAAGACGACCCCCAACTTTTGAGAAGATTTTCCTGGATTAAAAAGTAGTCTTATAATGAATATATGTTTTTATGCTTTATGTTAATGTTTTATTGGACCCAATAATAAAATCTTTATTAAAAAAAAAAAAGAATTTGGCAGGTGAGCTAGAGGAAGTCAGTTAATGCACGCAGCCTGAACTATCCTGCAGGAATTCTCAAATACGGCACTGTGATTCTGATAGTTGCCCACTAGATGGCACTTTCCTCTTAGGAGAGTGTCCATAGTTTCAATTGTGCACGTTTTTTTTCCAAACGGTGCTCATCACTTGACATCTGCAAACAAAAGGGCACGAAGTTTCAAAAGAGCTCGATCTGTCTGTTTTGCCTTGTGAGGTTCCTCTAGTCTAGCCTTTCCCCCACCTTGCAGCCACCTCCCATCCCATTTAGTTGCTGGGCATCCGCCTGTCTCGGGAGACAATGGAGGGTGAAGCCTTTAGGGGCGAAGTCAAACTGCTGGAGAGTTACAGCGCCTGCTGTGGCTGTAGAGACCGATACAGGAGAGACATGCTTTGTTGCAGCCGGGGCAGATGAAGGCATCCTGTTGGGCTGCTGCAGATGTACCATGGAGTTTATTCTCTGTGCTCTCCTCCCAGCGGTCATTCCTCCTCTGGTCACTGCTGTGGATGCACGACCTGACTGTCCATCTCCAGGCACTGCGGTCATCTGCAAGGGATTCCCACACAGCGGGGTTGATGTTGACAGCCTTCATGTCAAGTTTGCAGACATCTTTGTAACACAGAGTTGGTCTGCCAGTGGGCCTGATTTTTTTTTATTTAAATCGGATTTTTTTAAAATGAAATGCTTTTTGGGGAAAATATATTACCATCCAAAGGTTATTCAATCATGAAATAAAGATTAGTTTTTTAATTATGTAGAATAAGGCTGTATATGTTTATTTTTTTGGTAAATAAATTCCATTAATCCATTCACAATGTCATTTATGCTCTTCCAGAGGTTTTTGTAAGATTATTGGGCAGTTTCTCTGCCTACAAGATATTATCACAGATGCTTGGTTTACTTTTGCAGTTCTCAAAACTGAATTTGACTCAGCAGAGATCACATGCCTCTTCTTCACAGCAAAAATGTTATAACATGAACAGAGTTGAGAAAAAGACCTTAATCCTATTGTTCTACAAACCTATGAATACAGAATCAACCCCTTCAGTGTTAAGTTTCAAGAAGTTCAGTGAATAGAATAGAAACAATATTTTTCTGATTGTTTGGAGTGGAATGGATCTAATAAATCTATTTAAATTGTTATTATTAAGGTAATGATTATTTTTCTCCTTCCTAAGTACAACAGAAAAGTTGTCCAAATATGAATGATTAACCTATTAAACTGGGGATAAAAAAACTAATATGAAAAGTTGTTATTCTAAAAATCTTCATCTACTTGCATATTAAAGTTATACCAGCAAGAATTAGTCTTTATGTAGAAAACTGTGATTTAAATCAAGCCTTACTGACTAGTGATTTAAATCGTGATTTAAATCAGTTTGATTTAAATCAAGTCCACCCTGCTTTTGAGACTCTCAAATCGTCCTGGCACAGCGCATGTAGAAGGCCTTGAGGCGTCGCTCCTGGCAGTTGTGAGTTGCCCACGACCCACTTCCATAAAGCAGTGTTGTCAATGTGCAAGCGTGGTAGACCTTCATCTTGGTATTGGACATTGGCACTGAGTATGCAGGATGCCTGCTTTTGAAGAATCAGCGCAACTGCTACAATCGGGTCACACTTAACAGCAGCAATCATTCAAGAAGAAGAAGAAGAGTTTGGATTTGATATCCCGCTTTCTCACTACCCGAAGGAGTCTCAAAGCGGCTCACATTCTCCTTTCCCTTCCTCCCCCACAACAAACACTCTGTGAGGTGAGTGGGGCTGAGAGACTTCAGAGAAGTGTGACTAGCCCAAGGTCACCCAGCAGCTGCATGTGGAGGAGCGGAGACGCGAACCCGGTTCACCGGATTACGAGTCTACCGCTCTTAACCACTACACCACACTGGCTCCCTTCAAGGAACTGAAGGCTGCATAGCGATGCCAACCATTGCTCCATCTTGCTCGATACTGTCTGCAATGACTGGCAACAGCTCTCCAGGGTTTCTGGCAAGGGGGGACATTCCCAGCTCTACCTGGAAATGCCGTGGATTGAACCTGGGACCTTCTGCCTTCAAAGCAACAAGAATAAGGTTAGCTAGCCTACTGGTCTGGACCTTTTAAAGGGAAAAAATATGAGTAAGAGTTAGAGGAATCCAACTCTGCAGTTCTGGGAATTGTGAAAAATGAAATGTCCACCTAATCAATGGAGTCATGGAATCACAGAATCGTAGAGTTGGAAGGGACCCAGGGGTCATCTAGTCCAACCCCCGGTAATGCGGGAAACTCAGCTAAAGCACCAATGAAAGGTTGCCATCCAACCTCTGCTTGAAAACCTCCAAGGAAGGAGAGTTCGCCACCTCCCGAGGCAGAGCTCTCAACCTTCCTTTTTCTTGCATTGGGAAACGGCCATAGCTGTCAACTTTCCCTTTTTTTGCAATGGGAAATAAGGGAATTTCCCGTGAAAAAGGGAAAGTTGACAGCTATGTCGAGGGAGACTGTTTCTTACTGCCATTTTCTTCTCTCCACATGTTAATTTGGAATCTCCTTTCTTGTACGGTAACTTGTAGTCATTGTTTTGGGTCCGACCTTCCAGAACAGGAGAAAACAAGCTTGCTCTCTCCTCCATGTGACAGTCCTTGAGATATTTGAAGATGGCTCTCCTATCTCCTCTCAGTCTCCTCTTTTCCAGGCTAAACATACCCAGCTCCTTCAAGCGCTCCTCATAAGGCTTTTCCAGACCCTTGATTATCTCGGTCACCCTCCTCTGCACACCTTCCAACTTGTCAGTATCCTTCTTGAACTGTGGTGCCCAGAACTGGACACGGTATTCCAGGTGGGGTCCAACCAAGGCATAATAGGGTGGGATGATTGATGGGCACCGTAAAGGAAGTAAGTGGGGAGTGGGGAATTATAGTACATCAGGCTTCCTCAACTTTGGCCCTCCAGATGCTTGGGGACTACAATTCCCATCATCCCTGACCACTGGTCCTGCTAGCTAGGGATCATGGGAGTTGTAGGCCAAAAACATCTGGAGGGCCGAGGCTGAGGAAGCCTGTAGTAGGTCAAATATTAGGTTAAATAGAAGTTTCTTAATCCAACTTGTAGAATATATTGTGTTTTAAAGAAATGCATTCTGAATCCTAAAATACCGTTCATGGGGGAGGGGGTAATTAATGTATATACAGGTGAAACTCGAAAAATTAGAATATTGTGGAAAAGTCCATTTATGTAAGCAATTGTTTTCATTAGCTACTGGAGTTTAATATATGAGATAGACTCATGACATGCAAAGCGAGATATGTCAAGCCTTTGCTTGTTATAATTGTGATGATTATGGCGCACAGCTGATGAAAACCCCAAAGTTGAAATTGTTAATTTGGGGTTCTCATCAGCTGTACGCCATAATCATCACAATTATAACAAATAAAGGCTTGACATATCTCGCTTTGCATGTCATGAGTCTATCTCATATATTAGTTTAAGTTGAATTACTGAAAGAAACGAACCTTTCCACGATATTCTAATTTTTCGAGTTCCACCTGTATTTAAACCGTAATCCATATCACTTTTGTAATACATTTTGGAAAGAAAGATAAAAATTAGAAAAGCATAGGCTACTAGTTAACAATGGCTCAGTAGGTAGAGCATGAGACTCTTAATCTCAGGGTTGTGGGGTTGAGCCCCACGTTGGGCAAAAAGATTCCTGCATTGCAGGGGTTGGACTAGATGACCCTCAGGTACCTTCCAACATCTCTTACAGTCAGAAAGTTCTTCCTGGTGTTTGGTCAGAATCTCATTCCTTGTCATTTGAATCCATTGCAGATACGGATTTAGGGGAGCATGAGCTATTTGGTCGCACTGGGCACAGAGCCTCGCGGGCACTGCAACTATGATGCAGAATGGAAGGTGAGAGGCGGGTGGCACCAAATTTTGGCGTTGCACAGGTCCGCCATTGTCCATTCGTTCAGGTCCTACTCTCTGGAGTGGCAGAAAACAAGCTTGCTCCATCTTCCACTGGGTGGCAGCCCTTCAGATATTTGAAGGCATCTTTCAGAGGACCAGTTACAGGTAGGTAGTCGTGTTGGTCTGCCATAGTCAAAACAAAATAATAATAATAATAAAAATTCATTCCAGTAGCACCTTAGAGACCAACTCTAGACCCAGGTGGCGCTGTGGGTTAAACCACTGAGCCTAGGGCTTGCTGATCAGGTCGGCGGTTCGAATCCCTGTGACGGGGTGAGCTCCCGTTGCTCGGTCCCAGCTCCTGCCCACCTAGCAGTTCGAAAGCACGTCAAAGTGCAAGTAGATAAATAGGGACCGCTCCAGCGGGAAGGTAAACGGCGTTTCCGTGCGCTGCTCTGGTTCGCCAGAAGCGGCTTTGTCATGCTGGCCACATGACCCGGAAGCTGTCTGCGGACAAACGCCGGCTCCCTCGGCCTATAGAGCGAGATGAGCGCCGCAACCCCAGAGTCGGACACGACTGGACCTGATGGTCAGGGGTCCCTTTACCTTTACCTTTAAGGTGCTACTGGAAGGATTTTTTTTGTTTTGTTTTGTTTTGATCTATCAGAGGAGTTGAAGAACCCTGTGGCCCTCCAGATGTTGATGGATTCCAACCCCCACTGTCCCTCACCACTGGCTAGGCTGGCTGGCGTTGATGGTTGCCATCCAACCACATCTGGAGGTTCCCCATGGATGGAGCAAAGAACATCCCTTAATGGCCTGGAATCTCTCTCTCCGCCTTTGGAATGCGACCCTCATCAAAGCTAGTGGGAGGGGCAAAAAGGGAAAAGTTTGCAGGGAGTATGCATCTGGGGAGGTGGAGAGACCCCGGGAGCTAGGCTGAAGGGGAAAGCACCCTGGGGTGCTGTAGTACCATTCAATGAAGCCATCTGGGTTTTTAGCAGCTATTAGAAAGGGGCGATGTTTTCTCCCCTCCTACCGCTGCTCACGAAGTTCCCCTTGCTCGGAGAAGTGGGGACCGGCCCTCCATAGGAGCCTCTCGGCGACAGAATGCCTGGCGCGCTGCGCCAAGAACCTGGACGGCGTTTGCTCTCCGGGGCGCGCAGGCTGGGGGGGCCTCGGTTCGGTTGCAACGCCATTCCCACCTACCCGACGCCGCCGAGAAGCCTCGATCTGCAATGCAGCAGCGTTAAAACGGGCGGCGGGTGTGTGTGTGCGCGCGTGCAAGGCTCCTCCGGCGCCTTTCCGCGGACGCGCAACGAACTCCGGCCGCCAGGTCGCGCTTCCTTCAAGGCCAGGTCGGTTGCAAAAAAAAAAAAATCAGGAACACCCCACCCGTTTCCAGCTCAGATAACCCCCCCCCCCAACCTGTAGGCACGCAGGCAGGGCGGAGATGCCTTTGGAGACGCTGCAAAGGGGCCGCCTTGCTGTCTTGTTTAATGGTATTTTTGCACGAGCCGCCCCCCCCCGACCACTCCATTGCACGCGCAGGCAGGCATCCTTGCAGCGCGCCCCGTGCGCCCGCCTCGCCTGCGGCTGAGTCAGCGGCGGAGGAATGCGAGGGGGAGGGCGAGCAGGAGGCGCCGCCCCCCCCCCCGCGGCCGCTCCTCGGGGGAGGGGGCGTTGCGCCTCTCCGCGGCCATGACGTCATGGCCTATGCAAATGACCCTCCGGTGGGGAGCGGGGGCTCCGCGGGGCGAGCTGCTCAGTCGCGCCGAGGAGGCGAAGCGGGCGCCACGAGGGGACGCAGCGCAGCAGCCGGAGCCGGAGCCGGGGAGGGTGGGCTGGGGGCGCTGCCGGGGGCGCTGCGCGGGCTGCACGCCATGGCCAGCCCGGGCACCGCCAGGCGCCGCCGACGCCACCAGCAGCGGCCCCCCCTCCCGTCCAGCGGGAGCCAAGAGCGGACCGCAGCCAGGTGGGCATCCCGGGCAGGGCAGGGCTGGGAAGGGGCGCCCGTGCCGGGAGGGGTGCGGGCGGCGTCGGAGGGCGTCCCGAGAGTGTAGCCCGACGTCTTCCCCGGAGTTCCTTTGGAGAGGGTCTCCTGAAGTGGGGGAGACTTTTTGGGGGGGAGGGTCCAAGCCCCGCCTCGGGAGTCGGGACCCTTCCGAGGGCGCGGGGGTTGTGGGAACTAGTGGAGGGGGGGCATGGAAAGGAGGTCTCGGACTCCACTTTTCCTGGGATTCAAGGGTGCCAACTCGAATAAATTGTGTGGGGGTTTTTTGGGGTGGGGGTGGGGGGGTGTAATCGATCACAAGACGTGGCGCGTGCACATAATTTCAGTGCCAATGCCCATCATCTTGGGGGCCCAGGCCCTCAAATATTTTATTGGGGCCCCCAAAAGGCCCTCAGCCCCAAGGAGCTGGCTCCTTTGCTGGGATCCCCATCTCAGATCCCCAGGCGCCCCCCACCCAAGCAACCGCCCGGCTGCTTCGTCGACCGCAGAGGGGCGGGTGGGCGCAGCACGTCGAGTCGCTGCGGTTTCCCCGGCGGGGTTGGGGGGGTCGGGAGCCCAACCCCGAACAGAAAACCCTTCTCCCCTCCCTTTGCCCCGTTTATAATCCGAGATCAGTTCAGGAATCCCACCTGCCTTTGGGAAACTTTTCCTCCCCTTTCCCAGCACCCAAAGGAGGTCCTTGGATTAAAGGCTCCCCCCTCGCCCGTCTAGGGGGGTTCGGGCGATAAAAGTGGGCTGTTTCGTTTCGTGTGAAACGCTTCCGCGAGAGAGAGCTTGGGCAGCAGGCAGGACCCCCCCCCCTCCAATAGTCGCGCGAGCGCGTTTAGTTTGTGCGAAGTGAGAGTTGCGCTTGTGCACGCACACGCGGGGTGGCCCCCTGTGGGCTCGAACAGCTGATTGGAGAAGGAAGGGGGGGCACGGCGACCGGAGCCTGCTTTTTTCGAATTTTATTTTAGCAGCCTGGAAAAGGGATCCAAGCAGAGCGCCGCCTCCTCTGTTGAACTGTGCGCGCCTGTGGTCTTGGGGAAGGGGGGGGCGCACACCGACTGGTAGAGTTTATTTTTGTCTCCTGCCTGCCTGCCTGCTGGAGCTGCCAGTGGGGCCTAAATCCAGCAGTGGGGAGGGGAGGATGCTTGGATCCTGTAGGGAGAGCTGCAGTGATTCTGCCACTGCTTCCTGGTCCAGGAGGCAGGAGAGAGGAGAGCAGAGCACCAGGGTTTGGGGCTGGTTTGCATCAGCTCTCTGTAGCCGCAGTGTCAAAGTGTGTGTGCTTTCCCCTTCCACTTTCCCCTCTTCTGCCCTTCTGCCCTCTCTGTCTTGAGCGATGGGATTGCAGTCCCTTGGGAGAATCTGCTGGTGGGCTATAGAAGCAACAGGGGGAGCTCCCTGCTTTCTCCTCCTCCTCCTCCTCCTCCTCCGCACTGTGTGGGAGGGAGGTTCCTTCTAAACCTCTGGAGGATGCAAAACCCACACCTGCCGCTGTGTGTGGGCTGCATATTTAGTGTCTCCTGTCTCTCCCCTTCTCCCCGCACCCTCAATTGCCTGGCCTGTTATTTTTCGGGGGGGGGGAAGGGTTTATTTAAAAAATAAAAAAAGCTTGCAAAACATCACACTGCTGCTTTCCCTCGTAAATTTAGTGTCTCCTGTCTCTCCCCTTCTCCCCGCACCCTCAATTGCCTGGCCTGTTATTTTTCGGGGGGGGGGAAGGGTTTATTTAAAAAATAAAAAAAGCTTGCAAAACATCACACTGCTGCTTTCCCTCATAAAATGAAGAAGAAGCAAGCTCCCCCCCCATCCTTGTTATCGCAGATCCCAAATTTTCCCTCTGTCATATTACGAAGTGAGCCGAGCGTTCTGTCATGCTGAATCATAGCACTGCTTTGCAAAGTGTGTCATCACAGCAAAATTCTTCTTTCCCTCCCTCCCTCTCTCTCCAACAGTTGTGAATGCTGCTTCTCCTCCTCCTCCTCTCTCTTTTTTTTACCCCTCCTCGACAAGGAATGCTGCGGCTGTGGATGGTCCAGAACGCTTCCCGAGGAAGGAGCCAGGAGCCAGAGACGACTGGGCTAAAATAACCAGACTGGGAAAGGGAGAGTGACGAGCGGCGGCGGCTGTGCGACGCAGGAACCTGCACGATCTCCGCACGTTGCTGTGCCTTGTTGAGAAGTAGAGCTAGATAAGTCCACGTATCGTGTCCCGTTTTGTTTCTGCGCTGCATGTCGTCGTCTTTGGAAGAATTAAGAGGCAGCCACCGGCATCTCGGCCTGGAAAGAGAGAGAGAGAGAGAGAGAAAGCAATCGGACGTAAAGATCCGTCTGCAAACATCTGTCTTATTTCTGCAATAACAACACCATCGTAAAGTAGAGACTCACAGTGGGAGGGAGGAGGAGGGGAAGAAGAGAAGAAGAAGAAGAAGAAGAAGAAGAAGAAGAAGAAGAAGAAGAGACTCCTAAGGAGGGTTTTCTTCCTGCAGTTTTTCCGCCCCTGTATATGCACACGTTTCCTCCTTCCTCTTAGCGTTGCACGCACACGAGCGCATTCACACGCACGCACACACACAAAAACACGCCAACCATGATGTTTCGAGACCAGGTCGGCGTGTTGGCAGGCTGGTTCAAGGGCTGGAACGAGTGCGAGCAAACTGTTGCGTTGCTCTCCTTGCTGAAGAGGGTGAGCCGGAGTCAAGCCCGCTTCCTGCAGCTCTGCTTGGAGCATTCCCTGGCGGACTGCACCGAACTCCACATCCTTGAGAACGAGGCCAACAATCCTGGTAAGATCCTTCTCTCTCTCTTTCTCTGTCCCTCCCTCTCCGCCCTCCCCTCCCCTTTCGCCTCTTGGTGCATCCAATCCTCCTTGAATGGCACATTGTTCTCTTGAGTGACTGCTAGAAAGGGCTGGTGCACAACGCTGGTACTTGGAGAGAGTTGTGGGGGGCACCCCGTAGAAACCACCCTGGTTTCACACAAGGTGCAGCAGCAAAAACGAGCAATTTGCTGCTGCTGGGATTTTCTCTCTCTCCCCCCCCCCTTTCATCTGTCCTCTCTTTTGCTGCAAGCAGAAAAAAAAAAAGCTTTGGTGTAACTCCGGTAGCATGAATGATTGATATGCCTTCTCCCTCCCTCGCACGGAACTTCCTGTCACATAAGTAACTCAGGTCACGTAGAGTCTGGATTTCCTAGGCTCCTTTTGGCCAACGTTGCTTCTAGCTCTGCCTCTCCAGCGGCAGAAGCAATCGAGTGTGGCCTTGTGCAGGTTGCTAGATAATTCTCCGCACCCACCCACTTCCAATTTTGGAGGATCCGGGAGCCAGTGAGAGAAATCTTAATTTTGTGTGTGTGTGTGTGTTAATGGCAATTGCTGTTTTCATGTATGCAGTATTCCCAATATAGGTCAATTTTATTTTAGTTCAGCTCCGCTTTCGCTCCGCTTTGCAAGAAATCTTTACTGGAAACGTTTCAGCGAGGAAATATGTCATTTCATTGGAAAGTGCTGTGTTTTGCCTCATAAAATTAGATGCATGTTTAAATGGGCAGGCTTGGTTTTAATTTTGGTATTCTCCCTTGTGTGCTACATAGTAGCAACTCTCTCGGTGTCGGCGGTAAACTGGCAGTGGCATGAAGGAAATGAGTGCAAAGATTCGCTCATTGCTTGGGTTAGAGAAAGAGAAATTCCAGGCACCTGGTTTGCTGCCGGCAGATAGAGACTTTATTACGCGTTTGTTTCTCGTTGCATGGGGTTGGTCTTTGAAGATCAACATGCTTCTGGCGGAAAAAAAAGGTAGGGAACAAATGCTCAGTGTTTGTTACAACTTCTGATGTTGCGAGGCTAGCTTTTGAGAGTGCATCAGATTGCACTGTAGCAACAAGATTGAGATTTGTTGTTGTTTAGTCGTGTCCGACTCTTCGTGACCCCATGGACCAGAGCACGCCAGGCACTCCTGTCTTCCACTGCCTCCCGCAGTTTGGTCAGACTCATGTTGGTAGCTTCGAGAACACTGTCCAACCATCTCGTCCTCTGTCGTCCCCTTCTCCTTGTGCCCTCCATCTTTCCCAACATCAGGGTCTTTTCCAGGGAGTCTTCTCTTCTCATGAGGTGGCCAAAGTACTGGAGCCTCAACTTCAGGATCTGTCCTTCCAGTGAGCACTCAGGGCTGATTTCCTTCAGAATGGATAGGTTTGATCTTCTTGCAGTCCATGGGACTCTCAAGAGTCTCCTCCAGCACCATAATTCAAAAGCATCAATTCTTCGGCGATCAGCCTTCTTTATGGTCCAGCTCTCACTTCCATACATTACTACTGGGAAAACCATAGCTTTAACTATACGGACCTTTGTCGGCAAGGTGATGTCTCTGCTTTTTAAGATGCTGTCTAGGTTTGTCATTGCTTTCCTCCCAAGAAGCAGGCGTCTTTAATTTCGTGACTGCTGTCACCATCTGCAGTGATCATGGAACTCAAGAAAGTAAAATCTCTCACTGCCTCCATTTCTTTCCCTTCTATTTGCCAGGACGTGATGGGACCAGTGATGATGATTTTTTCAATTTATATACCCCCCTTTATCAAAAGATCTCAGGGTGGTGTACAGCATTAGAAACACACTACAAAACATCAGTGATAAAAACACTGTAGAAAGTATTCTGGCAGACAGATTAATACGGTGGTACTTTGGTTCTCAAACTTAATCCGTTCTGGAAGTCCATTCCCAAACCAAAGCGTTCCAAAACCAAGGCGCTCTTTCCCACAGTAAGTAATGCATAATGGATTAATCCGTTCCAGACTTTTAAAAACAATCCCTAAAACAGCAATTTAACATGAATTTTGCTATCCAACGAGACCATTGATCCATAAAATGAAAGCAATACGCAATGTACTGCATTCACACAAGCAAGCAAGCAGCAGCTGAACTGGGTTCCACACAGTCACAAAAACAAAACAAAAAAGAGCTGCAAAAACAGAAACGCAAAATAAGTAGCAGAACCAGACAGACCTCAGCGTAACACTCAAAACGGAAGTGTGGCAATTGAATCGGAAGCGTAACACTCAAAACGGAGCACATTCAGTTTCTGAAAAAAGTTTGCAAACTGGAACACTTACTTCCGGGTTTGCGGTGTTTGGGTTGCAAGTTGTTTGAGTACCAAGGCGTTTGAGGACCAAGGTACCACTGTAGTAAAATAATCATCATCATAACAATCTGCTTCAAATGCTGCATCTGCCGTGAACTCATCAGATGCCCTTAGACAAGCCAGCCTCAGCCTAGTGGCCTACCTTACTGGGTCGTTGTAATGTATGGAGATAATAATGTATGCAAGGCGCTTTGAACACTGGGAAGTGTTCTATAAATGCTCAATGGTATTAGCCACCAGAAAAGGGCATGGCTTTGGACCCTCCCAAGCAGCTGCTGGTTTTCAGAATGTCTCATAGTAGCCCTTAAAAAAAAAACATCCAGCCGAACATGGTGTGTAACAGCTGCTCATGAGTAGTCACGTCACAGGAATGCAAAATGCAAAGGAGGCTCTTGAGTGGGGAGAAGGGCTTGTGGGCTTGTGCTCTCTGCTTTGGCGCTGCGCTGGTTTTGCAAATGCAAGCCCAGGTCCACTTGCTGTTCTGTTCTGTTTGTTTGTTTGTTTGTTTGTGGGCATTTATAACCCGCCCTTCACATTGCAATCTGAGGGCAGGTTGCATACAGCTCCATCCCGTTAAGCCAGGGGTAGGCAACCTAAGGCCCAGGGGCCGGATGCGGCCCAGTTGCCTTCTCAATCCGGCCCGTGAATGGTCTGGGAATCAGTGTGTTTTTACATGAGTAGAATGTGTCCTTTTATTTAAAATGCATCTCTGGGTTATTTGTGGGGCCTGCCTGGTGTTTTTACATGAGTAGAATGTGTCCTTTTATTTAAAATGCATCTCTGGGTTATTTGTGGGGCCTGCCTGGTGTTTTTACATGAGTAGAATGTGTGCTTTTATTTAAAATGCATCTCTGGGTTATTTGTGGGGCCTGCCTGGTGTTTTTACATGAGTAGAATGTGTGCTTTTATTTAAAATGCATCTCTGGGTTATTTGTGGGGCCTGCCTGGTGTTTTTACATGAGTAGAATGTGTCCTTTTATTTAAAATGCATCTCTGGGTTATTTGTGGGGCCTGCCTGGTGTTTTTACATGAGTAGAATGTGTGCTTTTATTTAAAATGCATCTCTGGGTTATTTGTGGGGCCTGCCTGGTGTTTTTACATGAGTAGAATGTGTGCTTTTATTTAAAATGCATCTGCATCTCTGGGTTATTTGTGGGGCATAGGAATTCGTTCATTCCCCCCCCCCCAAAAATATAGTGGCCCACCACATGGTCTGAGGGACGGTGGACCGGCCCACGGCTGAAAAAGGTTGCTGGCCCCTGAGTTAATCCATGAAAGATCTTCCATCCCCAAAGGTCTATGCAAATAGCTTCTACCCAAGAGCGATTTCTGTTCTGAATGCAACGAAAGGCAGTCTGTGAGGGAGGGTCTGTACTCAGATGTTTTAGGGGTAAATTAGGGGAGGTATCAGAGATTTTATTATGCAGAGGTGGGATGGGCGGGGATAGCAGGTTGATAGTTGTTGCAAGTTTGATGTAGATGTTCAATTTCGTTGTTCAGCATTGGACAATGACAATAAAGATTATCCTATCCTATCCTTTCTTGTCCTGTCCTATCCTAAAAAGATGCGTTTTGATTTGATGTCAAAATGAGGCAGGGTGGACCTTGGAAGGGAGGGCATTCCACATTTTGGGAGCGCCCCTTCCAATATTTGTTCTGGCTTCTCTAGGGACCCCTCGTTGTGCATGCTTGATCTTGGTTTTGGAGCCGAATCACAGAATTGTAGATTTGGAAAGGACCCTGAGGGCCGTTTTAAGTCCAGCCTCCTGCAATGCAGGAATATGTAGGCGTCCCATATAGGGATCAAACCTGTAACCTTGGTGTTATCAGCACCGTACCTTTAACCAGCTGAGCTATCCACACAGTTAATTTAGCTCCTTTCCCAGATCTAAGGAGCCATGGCTAGCAGTCAGCTGGAACCAAATGGTGAAAATGAGTGACAAGCTGTCCTTTTGGAGATGCTTTTGTATGTCACTTGCTAAGTTTTCCATCTAATATTAGAAGTATGTAGCTGTTGGGGAAAGGGGCACTCTGCTTCTGCTCAGAGGCTCTTTGTTCACTGATCTGTACTTAGGTCGAACTCTATCCAGCTTTGGCGTGTGTGTGCGTGAGCATCTTCAGGTTCTTGTGCTGCAAATTAAATGTGTCTTGGTGGGGAAAGAAATGCTTTGATCTTAGTTGCCTTGAACATAGATCATAACACTGTCCAATATTTATTCTCAATGATTTTCTATTCCTTTTTAAAATTCTGCAGTTACAGTCAGAAGCTGCTGTGTATTTTATTTTTAAAAAAGGGGAGAAATAACACTCGCCAGATGATTAAAAACAATCCAGCTTCGTGTATTTGATCCTTGCTTTCAAATTCCTGACCCGCGAGGTATGCACATTCTACATATGCTGAGAGGTTAGCGCAGACGTAAGAGCCGTTGCGCGACCTTAAACTGGGAAGTGCCCAATTTGCAAAATATCTGTGCCGCGAACTTGCTAGGCCAGCCCTAAGTGGCATGCAGCTCACATCTTGACATGCTCATGTACTGCAACGTGGGGTTGGTGATACTGCCTTATTCCACATGATGATGTCTGAAGCTGCTTGCAGAAGTGGAAAACAGCTCAAAGGAGGACTGAGCGTGCTCAGGGACCGCAGAATGCCGAATGTCTGTTTAAGCGGAGTGCAGGGGATGGAAAACCAGGAGAGGGTTGGAGTGGTGGTGGAATGGAGTATCCCAGAGGAAGGGCTGGCTGGCTGGAAAGACCACTGAATAGAAGCACTGTATACAGTACAACAGAACGTGGGTGGCGCTGTGGGTTAAACCACAGAGCCTAGGGCTTGCGATCAGAAGGTCGGCGGTTCAATCCCGGGGTGAGCTCCTTGCTCGGTCCCAGCTCCTGCCACCTAGCAGTTGAAAGCACGTCAAAGTGCAAGTAGATAAATAGGTACCGCTCCGGCGGGAAGGTAAACGGTGTTTCCGTGCGCTGCTCTGGTTAGTCATGCTGGCCACATGACCCAGTCGCTCGTAGTAAACGAGATGAGCGCCCACCCCAGAGTCGGACACGACTGGACCTAATGGCCAGGTCCCTTTACCCCTTTCCTTTATACAGTACAACAAAAAAATTCTGCAGGGCCCACTTGGGCAGGGAAGTATCAGGATTTGAGCTTAACTGGCAGCTCTCCTCCCTGACTCAATCCTAAGTGTGTGGCTGTTTATTTGCACTGGAGGCAAGGGCTCTCTGCATATACTCAGAGGCACTCTTTTTCATCATATCGCAGGAATCTGCCTGCCTTTTAACTGCGTTCCAGGAACAGCCCTGATACAAACAGATGCTCTCTCAAAGACCATTGCAGTTTCTATCAGCTCCGGGAGTTGCTGCGTGAGGCTGATGGGAGTTGTAGTCCAAAACATCTGGAGGGCGCCAGGTTGGCGGAGGCTGTTGCACCCGCTGCCTGTTCCTGTTTGGAGATTCCTTGCAGGTATTGAGGGGAGCAAAGTTAGGTTCCCTCCTGACTGCTGTGAGGTGAGTGGCACAGTCTAATCTCGTTCCCGCCCTTCTTCACACAGGTGATGCTATTGGGATATTTTTTCCCCTTTCCTTTCCTTTCCTTTTTTTTTTTAAAGCCATCATCAGTGCTGTGGTATCCTTAGAATATTTTAATGCGG
>OFHU01000458.1:0-101922 GCA_900245905.1 Lacerta viridis | reverse complement strand
CTTCATTCTAATGGACAGTCTTCAGCTCTCTAGGTGCATTAACTGACCAGACTGTGTCTCCTGCCAACTGTAAGAAGTGAATGAAAATGTTTGGGAACTTTTTGCTCTTCTTCTTCTTCTTCTTCTTCTTCTCTCTTCTTCTTCTTTTTCTTTCTCTTCTTCTCTTCTTCTTCTTCTTCTTTCTCTCTTCTTCTTCTTCTTCTTCTTCTTTTCTTCTTCTTCTTCTTCTTCTTCTTCTTCTTCTTCTTCTTCTTCTTCTTCTTCTACACATAGCTTTGAAATTCATTTGTCATGTTGTATAACAAATATTTTGTACCCCATTCTAAACTTTTAAACTCCAGTCTGATCAATTTGATCATTTCCAAGTATAGGCAGTGCTTTCTTGTGCCTTAAATGCTGGCAGCTGAATTCTTTATTTGTTTAATACAAGCATTTTGCCCTTCAATCATATTTCTAGGGCAGTTTGCAAAAAGAATAAAACAATAAAGAGGGGGTAAATACAATACAAAAAAAGCCACAAGATTTCAAAAGCAACATAAAAGAGTCATCAGGTTGAAAACTAAATATAAGAAACTAGGGAGAAATAAAAGGTCTGTGATGTTAGAAAGGCAAGACAGTAGCTACCGGGCAAACCTTTCTCTGGGCAGAGCATTCTACAAATGGGGTGAAACCTCTGAGGAGGTCCTCTTTCTAGGAGCAGCTTCCTCAACACAGGTGAAGTGGCACCAGCACAAGTGTTTGTCGGTGCCAACACACAACTGGTGCTCTTCCTTCAAATTCACCTCATATTATTGACCAACACACGCTGCCACTTAGCTTCAACTGAACATGAGTGATACACCCCAGGAAGACCTTGCCTACAACTTCTCCAGACAGTAGACTGTACAACTTTTTGGGGAATAAGACCAGATAGGTTTTTCACATGTCCTCCTCTAATTTATTGACTTTTGGTGCAAGATTTTTCCAACAAAAATTTTTTTTTCTGTCCATGAACTGCTTGAACTGGCTTTGAGAGATTCGTCAGTGCTTCTGGGGAAAAATAATATTAAGTCTCATTTTCACCAGTTGGAAGGTTCTTTCAGCTTCATTAGCAATTTTAAATGTATGTACTTCACATAATGCTTTTTGAAGTTTGGCTGGTTTACTTTGGGCTACCTTTAGTAAGAACTTAAGAAGAACTTTGCTAGATTAGACTAAAGGTCCACCTAGTCCGGCCTTCCACAGATGCCAGGTGTCCTTCCCCTTTTGGAAACCTACAACCTAAGGAAAATCCATTGTTAAGAAGTAATTATGTGTCTTCTATCAGCTTAGGCTGGTGAGCCAACTATGACAAGGAAAACTTGTCTGTTTGGTAACCTCAAGGTTGAACTATAGCAATGCATGTTACACGGGGCTGCCCTTGAAAATGGTTCACAAGCTTCAAATAGTACAAAATGCAGCTGCCCAACTGCTTGTAAGTTTGAGGTGAAACATCATATAACACCAATTATTTTACAACTACACTGGCTGCCTATATGCTTCTGAGTGCAACTCAAAGTGCTAGCTTTAACCTATAACACTCTTTACGGCTCACAACCCCAATATCTTCTGGAAAACCTCCCCTGAAATGAATATTCCCAAACACTTAGATATTCTTCTGAAGGTGGTGACATGGGAGGGGAGCTTTTCAGTTGTGACTCCCTTACTGTGAAATGCTTTCCCCAGCGAGGTCCTCCTGGCATCTTTGCTGGTGTCTTTTCAGCCCCAGCTAGGCTTATCTTTTCCACAGGCTTTTGATAGATCGGGTCTCCATTAAAGCGGGCACGTGTTGCGGTGCGACCTGGCCACCTGACCCAGTGTTGTGGGTGGGTAATCCTGGAACAGCCACAACCCCTGATAGGTTGGTCCCATGTTGTTTGGGTGCAATCTGGCCAATGGGGTGCCTTGAAGAAGCAGCAACACGGGACCTATATAAACTCATGCGAGGCTTACGAGCTTCCTCTTTGGGGCTTTCGCATCAGAACACGGAACCCTTCTATACCCCCCCCCAGTTTCTCCTCCCGGGTTGTGGGGAGTCTGTTGGGGGGGCGGATTTTAATCTCCTTGGGAACCGTTTTTCCAGCAGTCATTGTTTCTACCTTCATCTTGACTCACCGTGCATCGGTGCCTTCAGCCTCACCTATCTTGCTTTTCCTTGAGGCTGGTGGGTTGGGTTGGTGCCGGTGCTCCATTGGGATTGAGTGGAAGGTGAGGCGGAAAGCTTTGTCTACGAGCCCGGTTCTTCTTGTCCCTGCGCGCTTCGGCTTTGTATGGTCTGGGCTGTGCACTTGGGCGGGAACAGCCATTTTGGGTTTGTAGATGCCTTCTTCTTCGGCCGCCATTTGGGGCGCCATTTTAATTTGGCACAAACGCCAATTTCTGATGGGCGCCATTTTGAGTTAGTCTGAGCGCCATTTGCTTTGTGCGGTAACTAAGTTTTGATAAGTTTTGAGGCCTTTTCACCATGCTGGTTAAGCACATCGCACTCCTGGGTCAGGAGGAGAGGAGAGTTACGCAATTCAAAAATTGATCAGTTGGGCAGAAGTGCTTTGATGAGGCTGCCTGCCACTGGTGAACCTGGCCCTTGTCCAGTTAAGGATGTCCAGAAATATTTTTCCCTTCTCCCTCATGGGGATGGCCCCCTCCTCATTCACGAGGATGACACACCTCTGATGAGGCATCAGTTTGCTCTGGTAATGCGTATGGCAGTAGCAGCATGCGGCCGGCAAACCACTGAATTCGCACCTTATTCCTTCCGCATTGGGGCAGCTACCACCACTGCGCATCTGGGCCTGTCGGTAGACAGGGTCAAGGACCTGGGCAGTTGGAAATCCAAGGCTTACAAAGGGTATGTTCGGAAATGGCACTGAGGCGCAGTCAGTAATTGTGTTTTGTTCATTTGTAGGTCCGCCTCCCTTGCACATATGGATAGTTGGGCACAGCATTGTCCACTGGGCCAGCAGAAAGGTGGCAGAGTCTGGAATTGGACACCGGCTCAGGCTTCCTGAGCATGTGCGGCTGTCCTGGATTTCCAGACGTGAAATGTGTTGGGTGGAGCTTCTCCCAACGATCCGGAGCAGGCTGTCTATTGCGAACATGCCTGCTGCAATGGTGCTCCAGCTGGACGAGAATGACCTGCCGGAAGCTCCCTGAGCCTGCAGACCCGCAAGCAGGAGGACTTTAAAGAGTTGGCAGAAACTATTCCTGGACTCAAAATATTTTGGTCGCAACTCTTTTAGAGGCGCGCATGGAGAAGGAGTCGCAGCCCAGCTGCCACCGAGAGGGCCAGGAAATGCATCCAGAGTGTGGTGGCCAGAAAGGTTTTGTCCATGGGGGGAGCACTCATATGCCACCCAGGCATCACCTATCGCAATGCATCCATTTACAGGCCTGATGGTGTTCACCTGTCTGTATTTGGGAATGATTTATGGCTGACCTCTGTGTTAGCGGGGTTGAGGGATTGGTTACAAGGGTGAGTGGTTGGTGGTGAGCGCTTACGCTCTTGGTGGTGAATAGGCTCTGGTTCAGGTGATAGGTGTGGCACTTGACTGTGGCCACGCCTATGCAATGACAGGATATTTCGGTAAAGGAATCCAGGGACTCACTGGTTTGGCGTTCCCCAGAAGGGGTTCGGCCCGCCCAAGTCCAGGGGACATCAGGGAGGCTGTTTGGTGTTCCCTCCATCAGCTGTCCCTGGTGTTCATCCATGGCTGTCCTACGAACGTGGCTCTGGGACAGCGCTGCCTGCATGGGTGCAGGGAGATAGTCGAACCAGAACCTATGCAACCACTCACTTGATTGTAATCAATAAAGTTGTGGCCTAAATTTCTGCCAAAAACCAAACCAAATATCTGACTCCTGTGTGAATTTATTTCGGGGAAAGGTAAAAGGTCTAAACACTCAAATGAAGTATACGTTTTGTCACGAGTATGCTGTCACAGCTTCCTGTGACTATTATGGGGTTTGTTCTGTTTTTATGGCATAATGTGTTGATATTTATCTTTTAAATGTCAGTCACTTGGAAAACTTCAGGTAACAAGTGACTAAGAATTCCAAATAACAACAGCAGCAGCAGCAATAATATGCACAGTGTAACCAGAAATTACTCAAGAGCACTGGAAGAAGCCTCTAGTGTTCCCAACTGCAAAAGGTATACAACAGGAGTGAAGAAACTTGAAGAGATAAATATTGATATGTTCCCTCATGTCAGTAGAGGGTGTGGATAGAGGTGAAAGTGGGTGGAGCAATGCATGTGACTCTTACATTTGTACAGTAGGCTTCATTCCAGCCATGCAAAAGTCATTACACACACCCCTTTTCATCCTCCAGCCTGGCAAACGAGGCTGAAGAACATATTCCAATCAGGCAAAAGCACTTTAAGAAAGTGAGGAGCACAACCAATGACAGGTGTGAACCCGGAGGAAAGAGTGTGAGCCAGTTTGCAAACTTGGCCCTGGGAGAGTATTGAGGGCCAGACTGAGAGACCTGAAGGGCTGTATTTGACTCCTGGCTCTGAGGGTCCCCACATATGATATATTGAAATTCCATTTCTGAAGCATAATATTCTGTGGCATGTACTCAAATTGTTTGAAAATATAGCTGCTATTTTCCTCATTCTAAGAATACAGCTGGAGACTTTTATGTGTGAGAACCCAAAATGTGAATGTGTAGGTGTCTTGCTGGAAGTAAAACTTGATATGAACCCACACTGAAAACTATGCAAATATGTATTTATTTCCATTTTAACTTACCATACGGATGAGGAGATTTACATTGAGTGTCAATTGCAGCTGAAGGAGCCAAAAGTCATTCCAATCCAACATAAAGCACAACCAGATTTTAACATGCATCCAGATGAGATTCGATTTATAGCTCAAAGCATTTCAAAATAACTCTGTAAAGTAAGCTGCTATTATTATCCCAATAATGCAGATGGCAGCAACAAAAGTGACAATATAATGGCTTGACTAAAGCCACCTAGTGAGTGTACTGTTGTGGGTACACTCATTGTATACCCACAATGTTGTGTTGTGGGTACACTTGCCAGCTCAAATTGTAAAATTGTCATAAATCAAGCAGCATGTACAGTAACTAGATGAGTGTTCAACACAACTTGTCTCAAATTAAGTGCCCAGTAAGTATCTTTTGATGCTTTTGAATTATGGTGCTGGAGGAGACTCTTGAGAGTCCCATGGACTGCAAGAAGATCAAACCTATCCATTCTTAAAGAAATCAGCCCTGAGTGCTCACTAGAAGGACAGATCCTGAAGTTGAGGCTCCAGTACTTTGGCCACCTCATGAGAAGAGAAGACTCCCTAGAAAAGACCCTGATGTTGGGAAAGATGGAGGGCACAAGGAGAAGGGGACGACAGAGGATGAGATGGTTGGACAGTGTTCTCGAAGCTACTAACATGAGTTTGGCCAAACTGCGGGAGGCAGTGAAGGATAGGTGTGCCTGGCGTGCTCTGGTCCATGGGGTCACGAAGAGTCGGACATGACTGAACGACTGAACAACAACCACAAAGTATCTTTCTGAAATGTATCTACTGTCTAGCCCCCTCGTGTGTTACTTGCACCAGGAAGCATGTGAAATGGACTTAAAGGAGTGTACCTTTGGCCCTCCCACCCTGAAAACATGTAGCTCCTCCTCTTATCCCTTCTATCTACACTTTAGGATGGATCCCTGAGGTGAGGAAGCCCCTGTACAGTTAGGCTTCCCATGAAGCTGAAAGCCTTTATTGTTCAAGATTCCAGACCAAGTGAAGGTTGTACACAGGAATGGTGGGCTGTAGAGGCAGCAGACACAATCCTGCTTTCCCTCCCTGTGTTCAGTATGCACACAATAATCATAGGAAATTCTCACACAAGAAAGCTGAAATTCTATGCACATGTACCTGGGATTAAGTCTCGTTGCTTTAATAGCAGCAGCAGCTGAGCAGGCAAAGAAACGTCTGGCATTTTACTTGCCAGACATTAAGAGAGCTCATGGCAGTTTCCACTATAATATTAGGCAATTATGTTTCTATTCAAGAAAGGGCACTTTCCTTACTACCTCAGCGAATGATTCATTCATTTATTTATTTTAAAAGGGCTGCCTCTAATATCATGCACACAAATGATGTTGTTCCTTCACTTTCAAAATGTTTATTTCTGTTTTGCCTTCCCCCCACTTCTTTCTGGCACACAAAAATAAAACAAAACTGTTAGTCATACCCTCAAACATGCTTCTCTGTGGTTTTATTCCAAGCAATTTAGTGAAGTGGCTTCACTGCTGCCTGACTTAAGCCAGCAAACATGGATGGTTACCAGATCTAGGGAGCATCTTTTTAAAGACTTTACCTTTTTGAAAAAGAACCCCACTATCACCTCCTGGTAACATTAAAGCAGCCTTTATTTTTTTATTTTTATTTTAAGAAAACTTTCATCACTTGGTTCCATATATGGAGCATTCCATTTCATATAGATTTTCCTCCGTTGTGAGGCTAAACAATGGAGCTTCTATTTTCTGCCATGTTATTTTGTTTAATGTCTACCAGAGCTGTCATCTGAGCAGCCTCTTGGCCTGCACTCGAACAGGTTTATATTCCAGAAAGCCTCTCGCCTGGCCTCCCACCCTCCTTCCCAATGGTGAAAATAAATCAATTTCATCTGCTAGTAGTTTGGGTTTCTTTCTTCTTCTCCTTCTTTTTCCTTACCCCCCCCTCTTTCCCTCCCTCCTTTATGTGGGCCTCTTTCCACAATGCCATATGGCAGCTGAGAGAAAGCTAGGGCAATGATCTGCATTTTCATCTCTTAACAAAGGATGCAGTAGTGTCAAAGAACCTCATGAATGCATGAGACACAGTCATGTATAGAGAAGTGCCTCTAGCCCTGTCAAGGAGTACTAAAAAGAAACCTGATAGACCTGACATCGCTTCAGAGTACAGAAAGGCAGCCGTTCTCTCGCTGGCTCATCTCGCTCCCATCCGTCTTCCCCCAGCTCCCTCCTTCCCGCCTTCCCCTTTGGTTCCATGCCAAAATCCCATTAGCTCTATTAATGACATGTGGTGCGAAGTAAAAAGCGTGTGGCAGAACAAGAAAGGCACAAGATCAACCATCTAATCTATTCGTTTCTGATATATGTATCACGAGATAGAAGTATTTCAGGAAGATCTGTGTCACGCAGCCTGGCCTTGGGAGTTCAGGCAGCTACATAAACTCTCTGAGGGGTGGAGGAAGCAACCCAAAATGCTGCAAATGTCTTTTTGCCTGTCTCCACTCTCCTCCACTTTCTTAATCCATAAAGCAAGATGGAGAACAATAATTATGAAAACTGGCAAGACTTCTCATCCTTCAGTTTGAACTGCAGCTTTGGGCTTTGCCCCCCACCCCCTTAGTTCTTGACAGATTTTAGATATATTAAATAGTACCAAGGAAACCACAATTTAGTAAAAAGAATGTACAAAGCACCATTCAGACTGTTGGATTTTTTTCCCCTCCTCCAAACTTCTCTCTTATTTAAAGAAATATGACCCATTTTGCCAGACCAAATCTTATAGTTCTATACTAGTCATATTCAGATATTTAGTGCTGTTCAGTGAGAAGCTACCTAGTGTCTTCAAAGGCTGGCGACTGCTTGAGAGAAAAGTTGCTTTGTTTCTGAACATTCTTCTTCCATTTTCGCAAGCTTACAAAATCTCCCGCTTGCCAAAGTAGTATTCTTGAGGGTGGGGAGATGTAGTAGCCACATAAACAATTACTTCATTGTGGAACTGACCCAAAATGCTTCATCAATAGGCACACTAGTGCTTTAATCATCTGAAAGTTTCAGAAACACGCTCTTGCACATATTACAATTTTTTTAAAAATGTGTTTCAAATTAGCACTGTAACCAAAAGTTAAGCAGCAAACATATCTGCAGTTGTTGTTGTTGTTGTTGTTGTTGAAAGGAAGCTGATTCATAGCAATCTAGAATCTTTTTTTTTTTTTTAAGAAACATCAGAAGCTGACTTTTATAAGAAAGGAATGGCCTCTGTCTACTCCTGCTTTATAATATGTTATGGAGCTTTTTTGCCAACATCTGGACATTTGCTTATGTCTAACTCCAAATAATTTGGGGGGCGGGGAGCTGCTGTTGATTTCAAAGAGTCTCAAGGGCAAAAGCATGGAGCTGAATCATTCTGATGGAGCCTGTGCTCCAAAAGGCTGGATGTGTTTCTTGGTCATGGCAACCACTCTTAAAAACGTTCAACTGTCAGTTTGAGCTGAGCTGCACCAGAACAATCCAGCTATTCAGCAATTCCCTTTCTCTTTGTGAACATCTGTTTACATGGCCTATGTCCACTCTACAGGGTGTGGACATTTTATCAGCTACGCAGTCATGGAGGGCAGCTTTAGGGCCCAACATCTTTTGTCCTTCGTGATCTTTAGCATTCATGTGACACACAAGTTTGGGGATTATTTAACCATGGCATTAGGTCTTATGCAGTCTGCCTTTTGAACTGTTTTTGAAGGTCACGCTGTAGTCAGAATAAGCGTGAACTGCCAAGAGAGTCTATAACAAAACAAGATGTGCCAGAGTGCTTGTCTTTTACTACCTAGTGTTCCTCTCAGACAGACTTAGTACTTACTGTGATTGTGACATTTCCAATTGGTTTTAAATTTTAAAGACTGTAGCACCTTTGAGAGTCAGACAAAAAAAAATCAGTTTGAAAGAATCCCTCCTTGAAACACTTTGGGGGTTTTTTGCAACATGGCTGTGCCAAATTTTATGTGAAAAACGCCCCCCCCTTCCTTTTTAGCTCTTTGTGGGTTTTTTGACCTTTATGAACAACAGTTTTCAATTACTAAATAGTATTCTCTTATCAGCCAGATAGTGATCTCAGTTCAATCAGGATGAGAGCAATAAATTTACTAGTGCTGCTCTGAATGTTCTCCAATAAACATTTTGCTGCAAAAGAGGGGAGTGTTTTAGTGTTGATGTTCCCCAGAAATCCCTAATGTTCATCTTCTTCATACTCAATTAATGGTATTCGCAGCCCTTCTTAGCTGCTGCTCCAACATTAGTAGCTAACTTTTTTATTATTATTATTCCTGGACTGGGATTCCAGTTTGCTTGGGGTCAATTTGTGAACACAACAAGTTGGCTACATGATGACATCAAATGATCTAAAGCAAAGTAAAGATAGCGCTTCTTTCCTCAGTTTGAACTGGCTTCAGGGTGACACCACATAGCCAATCATATTTGGCTATGTGATTATGACAAAGCCAATTCAGAGTGAGGACAGAAAGAGAGGGACAGGGAGCATGGCAGAGTGTGGCATGTGGGATGGGACTGCACCACACTCCCTATGTCTCACGCCTCTCAGTAAGCAGCAGTGACCTGTTGCACTGGAAAGCCAAGGAAGCAACTAAGCCCCACCCATGCTCCTTTACCAGCCACAGCTGCTTCAAACATTGCATTTCTCCCCTCTCTTTCTGAAATATGCATAGGGAGGCACACACACTAATTCATAATGTTGGAATGAATGGTCACAGGCCAGCCCCAATGTATTCTTCTGCCTAAGGTGGACAAAAAGAAGCTCCCCACCATTCAATGTGCAGAAACCAACAGGATGGGCTGTGGAAGCTTATCTTAATACTGGCAGCAGGATAGTGTCCCCCAGCATGCCTGAGAGGAACAGGCTTGTTATGAGGGTGCAGGGTGGGTCATGTGGATGCAGTACACTGCTCTATCCTCCAACAGAAGGGTAGAGCTTGAGGGCTCATGAGGAGAAGCCATGAGATTGCTGCTCCCTAGCATCTACTGATGGACACAGTACTGCCTTACCTAATGGTAGGGCTGGCCCTGAATGGTTAAGCACAAGTATTAAAGCAATTGCATCATCTCTTACAAGGTTCATGGAATCTTTTCCGTGATTCTGGCATCTCATCTCATTAAGTGGCACATAGACAAAGCTGTTTTCTGGATGCTATTCTGCAAGATTTTTCACTATGCAGTGGGTAATACACAGTAGCAGAACAGCCATTAGAACTTGGGGCATGCAGGATTCAACTTCTGTTCCCTCTGCATCCTTTACCAATCTTTGTTTATTTGCGTTTTCTCAATAACCATGCTGTTGTAGTCACAATCATGGCCGTGATTGTGATCACGAGTAGTTGCAGATGTCAGAAGTTGGGTTCATGCTAACCAAAGATAGCTCCTGCAGTCTAATCTTGTTGACACTAGCTATTAAAGTTCTCATGGCTTTTCATTAGCAGCTAATATTTGCATTTTAAAATAGTTAATTACTTACGGGAGCTTCCCATGGTGTGAGTACTGTGGAGATGGTCTGGGATTTAAAAAATAATAATACATTCCTGTAGACATCACACTGCACTGTAAAAGATTTGGGGGGTGAGATGCTGGAGAAACGCCAGCTAGAATATGTGAAAGTAAAACGAGACAATGAGAATTCTCCCTTTGTAGAAGGACTTACGCTGTGCTCACCATAAAAGTATGACAGGATTTGGGGCCCAGCATAATTGGGGGGGGGGGGGTTAAGTAAAAAATAAAATAAAATAATAATAATAATAATAATAATAATAATAATAATAATAATATATTTATACTGGTTTCCCCAGCCACTCTGGGCGGCTTCCAGCAAAATATTAAAAATACATTAAAACATCAGTCATTAAAAACTTCCCTAAATACCCTGTTTCTCCTAAAATAAGACATAGCCATAAAATAAGCCATGGCAGGATTTCTACGCATTTGCGAAATATAAGCCATTCCCCAAAAATAAGCCATACCCCAAAAATAAGCCATAGTGAGGTGGTACCTCCCATTAAAACAGCCTGGAGATGCGACGCGGTTAAAATAAGACATCCCCTGAAAATAAGCCATACTGTGTTTTGTTGAGAGAGAAAAAATATAAGACGGTGTCTTATTTTAGGAGAAACACGGTATACTAAGTTGCTATGGATAGATCCACAGTGCTGGGGAAAAAAGAACAGTGATGTCAGACAGATATCAGCCAATGGGGCTTTTTTAAAATATTCACTGTTGCTAAGCTATCTTAAACCACATTTTCTTGAAAACTATAATAGTTAAAGCAACAATTCTTGTTCTTCTGCTTATTTAATATGACACTGAATGCAGTAACAGGACTCATTCTGAGAAGTAGGAGGAACTCGGTTCCAAATCAACCTCATCAATAGCTTTGGGCTGGGGTGTGAAGAAGGGAAAGTGATATAATTCAATTCCCTATAACTGAATGTGACCAGACCTGACTAACTGTGGAATGCATTGCCATCCTTTCATTGTGATTAGTAGCCTCTACAGCCTCTGCCAAAACTAATTTATTTATCAGTTTTATCCTGCCCTTCCTTCAAGGAGCTTAAGGAAGCACACATAGTTTACCTGCCCACATCGTGACTGGGGTTAAGACCAAAAGATAATTACTCTGTGTGCCATGGACTGATGATTTGAATCAATGTCCCCTTGCCATTGGCCCTCGCTCTAACCACTACACAACACTTACCTCCCCTTATATTGGGGCTACTTCCCATACTTGGTTGTGTCATGAATTGACAGCATGTAGTGGTGGCAGCCTAGAATGATTCCTGGCATAGAATTACTCTTTCCAGGCCTTTGGTAGCATGTGAAGGGGCCAGTGGGAACATAGGGAGCTGGCCCTTTCCCCTCAACAATGACACACATGCTGGCCGTGCTCCCAGCCAACACGTAATCAGCATCAGTCTGAAGGGGTGTACTATGTGAAAAGAGATTCCAGCACACCAGGTGAAGCCCTATGAGCATAGAAGCAGCCCCCTTCAGACTGCTGCTGATCATTCACCAGTTGGAGAATATGACCCATATTCTCAGCAGTGTTTATGAAGGCTAGGGCTAGCCCCATATATTCCCAATGGTCCCTTCTGGGATTCGTGGGTACCAAATGCCCAAGGCTAATATGTTTAATTTTTATTCATCACTGCCAATTCCTCTTGGACAAGCCCGCCTAAGTGACTCAGAAGCAGTTGACTCTGTTTTTTCTATAATTACTACTGTGAACTCAGCAGTGGTTGGAGCTGTGACTATCCCCTTCTTTTCTTCTCCCCACATTTATTTCTATTTTGGTGCTGCTGATGAGCAAGTTCGCTGCTGTTTATGCAGGCCTGTATTGTTTTCTTGCTTTCTTTTACTGTGTCTGGTTTTGGAGGGGTATGACTGTTGGAGTTATAGTGTCTTGAGATTTGAACGTTCATATTTTGTTGCCATTGCTATTCACAGTCAACTAAAGCCTTTCTTCTTTGTGCAAGAATTGTATGTGTGACTTTGAGAAGCAGTATCTGCCATGTGCTTTTCAAGACAATTTCCCAAAGCGACATGCTTTCATTGATTTATGCAGCAGTCCAGTTCTGATGCAGGTATATCTATTGTTATGTGGTCACCGGGAAAAATCAAGCTTCTGGACCGAATCCCATGCCTGCCCTGAATCCTTATTATGTGTTGATGTCTGGTGAATTTCATTTACTCAGTACCTGACTTGAATGTCTGCATGATGCCCTCAGGGTCCTTTCCAATTCTACATTTCTATGGTTCTATCTGTGTACGTGTATCAGTGTAGTCTCTGATAGAGCATGGTTACAACTGCATCTCAGATTTGTTCCAGAATTGTATTGGCAAATAATACTGTGACATCCTTTTCTCTAGCATGGTTCCATGTGTTCATGTGTGAAGCCAAATGTATTTTTTGGTCTCTGTGTTGTGTTTCTGCTTGTCCAGCCCATAGCTTCATTCATGTTCATTTCATTTGCGTGTTCCGACCCAGAAACCTCCCCCCTAAATAAATTCACACTTGACTCAAATTTTAGTTTGGTTTTTGGCAGAATTTAGGCCACAACTTTATTGATTACAGAAAGTGAGTGGTTGCATAGGCTCTGGTTCGACTAGCT
This sequence comes from Lacerta viridis, assembly GCA_900245905.1. NCBI lineage: Eukaryota > Metazoa > Chordata > Lepidosauria > Squamata > Lacertidae > Lacerta > Lacerta viridis. The sequence continues at coordinate 88,986 of OFHU01000458.1, read as the reverse complement.
CCCTGCCATGCAGGTAGCACTGACCCAGGGTTCCCAGCATAGGTCAGCCAAGAGGTGAACACCTGGATAAGCAGAAAGCCGGGAACAGACTATATCCACCACCCAAATGTCCCCCTGGACTAAGGCATGGGCACAACCCCTGTTGACCAAACCATTTGAGTCCCTGGATTCCTTTAATGGAATACCCTTCACATAGGGATGGCAATAGCGTTCTCCCATCCCTGTCACCTGAACCAGAGCCTATCTGCAACCTTACAAGTTGTGATGGTTTGTTACGTGGCAGGTGAAACCCAAATGGCAACAGCCAATCAGCCAAGTGGGGGAAATTCCTGCCATGCCCCTGTCCCAACAATAGACGACACACGACGGCATAGCAAGGTCAAGCGCAAAAGCCTTAAAAGTAGGGAGAGGTGGGCAGGTGCTCCGAATGCACGCACCAAAAGAGGAAGCTCTGGGTCACGTGCATGGTTATATATAGGTCCCTCGATCCCTTTGGACTGCGCCCCATTGGCCAGATTGAACCCAACATTGAGGGACCTACCAATCAGGTGTTGTGGCTGACCAATCTTACCCACCCACAACACAGGGGATCGGTTTCCAGGTCTTGCCGCAACACGTGCCCCATTCGAGTGAGGACACGATATATCATCTTGCTGTCATGATACAGCTCAATTAAGCAACTTCTAAAACTCTTAAGGACGGAGTTAAATCTGGACAAATGTAAGTGTGCCTTCTCAACAACAGCAACAAAACTCATATTGAGTTGTAGACAAGCAAACCTTAACTGCACATTCTGAAGGTCAGCCTACCCTTGCATAAAGTAAAGTTAAAGGGACACCTGACCATTAGGTCCAGTCACGGACAACTCTGGGGTTGTGGCACTCATCTTACAGTTTCTGGGTCATGTGGCCAGCATGACTAAGCCACTTCTGGCGAACCAGAGCAGCACACGGAAATGCTGTTTACCTTCCCGCCGGAGCGGTACCTATTTATCTACTTGCACTTTGACGTGCTTTCAAACTGCTAGGTTGGCAGGAGCAGGGACCGAGCAATGGGAGCTCACCCCATCGCGGGGATTTGAACCGCCGACCTTCTGATCGGCAAGCCCTAGGCTTTGTGGTTTAACCTACAGCACCACCTGCGTCCTACTCTTGCATACACACAGTCATTTATAATCTTTAGCCCCCTTTCTCAAATATATTAATCCAGGGTAGTTACTTCATGTTGTCAAAGTGTGAATATTTGAATGGAATCAAAACAGTCACAATGCTTTCTAAAAACATTCCTATCCTACAGATAAGCATCAAAGTTTGATAGTGGCACAAAAAACTCAAGCTCAAAAAAGCCCTGTCTTTTATTTTTCCTCCTATGTGCTCCTAAACCAGTTGGTGAGTTCAGACTTTGAAGCCTGTAACCAGCCACTGTCTTTCTGCCTTTTACTGAAGCGGCCTCTTATGAATCTGAGCAGACAGAAAATGCATTGTCAAAGAAGCAAGTAAGTTGAAGTTTTAAACTAATAAATGAGAAGGTGTTAGCTTCATGCCATTGCACTGCTAGGGTCTCCTCCTTCTTTGTATTCTCTGCTGTTCCTCAGTCTCCCAGTTTGTTTTAGGGAGCAGAGTGCTCTGCGGTGTCAAAAGTGGCAGACTGGCATAAAATAGCAAACTTCCTTCTCATTGTTTGGATTAGCAGAGTGAAAGTGAGACCTCAGTGTGAAGTGACTTGAAAGAGGTTCATTGCCTGCTCGTGTTAATAACTGCTGGAGAGGAACTATCTGAGAGAGACTGAGATGAGGGCAAATCACAGGGGTTTTAAGTTTTGGATTATAGAAACTTTCTTGCAATATATCGCTCCCACCCCTTTCCGTTCTTAGTCATAATTTCATACCGCACGGTCAAAATTGAAAGTATGGCACCTCAGGTCTGTATGGCTATAGCAATTTTCCCCTTGCTGGTAACAGATTCATTTCTGTTAAAATTCTATTACTCGGAGCTATTTCTCTCAAGGATTGTGCAATTCTTCTGAAAACAGATCAGCAGCTTTCAGTATAATCTCACTTCGTGAGGTCCACTTCGAGTAAATCCTGCAACTAGATGTGACTAGAATAGAAAACTCCATTCCATTTCCTCCTTGCCACCCAGTCAGGTTGTAATGAAAGACATTTGAAAGTTTTCTGACTCCAGGCCTAGTGTTAATCACCAGCTTTCTGTGAAAGAATGCAGTTAATGTTATAAACTTTTTTTCCTGGCCATGTCAGCCTGTGATATTAAGCAGAAACAGCAGGGGAAGGGTTATTTCTCAGATTGTTGGCTAAGAAATAAAATGGAAGAGGGAAGGAGTACAGCACGACTACAAGGATCTTAACACACAGTTTAATTAAAAATGCTTTTTTCATTAGCTTTCATGTTTGTGGAAAACAGACATTGTGCTCTGGAAAGTTCAAAGCAAGATGGAAAATGTACATTTTGGAAATGTACGTGTATGCCACATAAACCTAATGTTATGAATGGGGGGGGGTCGGCTGTATGCAAGATCCTTCTAACCCCTGAATCCAGTAAGTGTTAACATATAAGCTTGGTGATAGCCTGGGTGATGGGCCATTAATGGAAACAAAGGAAAGGGGCTCTGTGTGAGACAGCAAATGAGTGAGGCTCCTTCCTCAACTCAGAGATAGTCAGGAAGGACAAAGCCAGAGTCTGGAGTTGAGTTGTAGTGATGGGGTCATAAGCAAATCAGCAAGCTGGGGAACTCAAATGACAGAGCAATGTCTGATGTCTGTTTGAATCCAAGGCTGTGGCTATGAGAGAAACAAGGCCATTTTGGGTTGTTAATGATGCGCACCCCTCCATTGTAGGCTCCAATTGTATATATGTGAGGTCTGACCAGTGGTACTATACAGTGGTACTATTACTTCCCTTGATCTAGATGCTTATACTCCTATTGATGCAGCCCAGAATTGCATTGGCTTTTTTAGCTGCTGCATCACACTGTTGACTCATGTCAAGTTTATGGTCTACCAAGACTCCTAGATCCTTTTCACATGTACTGCTCTCAAGCCAGGTGTCACCCATCCTGTATTTGTGCCTTTCATTTTTTTTGCCCAAGTGTAGTACTTTACATTTCTCCCTGTTAAAATTCATCTTGTTTGCTTTGGCCCAGTTCTCTAATCTGTTAAGGTCATTTTGAATTGTGATCCTGTCCTCAGGGGTATTAGCCACCCCTCCCAATTTGGTGTCATCTGCAAACTTAATCAGGATGCTCTCAAGCCCATCATCCAAGTCATTGATAAAGATGTTGAATAAGACTGGGCCCAAGACAGAACCCTGTGGCACCCCACTAGTCACTTCTCTCCAGGATGAAGAGGAGCCGTTAATGAGTACCCTTTGTGTTCGGTCAGTCAGCCAGTTACAAATCCACTGAATGGTAGCCTTGTCCAGCCCACATTTTACCAGCTTCTTTACAAGAACATCATGGGGCACCTTGTCAAAGGCCTTGCTGAAATCAAGATAGGCTACATCCACAGCGTTCCCTTCATCTACCAGGCTTGTAATTCTGTCAAAAAATGAGATCAGATTGGTCTGACATGACTTATTTTTCAGAAACCCATGCTGACTTTTAGTGATCACAGCGTTCCTTTCTAGGTGCTCACAGACCGTTTGCTTAATGATCTGCTCTAGAATCTTTCCTGGTATTGATGTCAGGCTGACTGGGCGGTAATTGTTTGGGTCTTCTCTTTCCCCCTTTTTGAAAATAGGGACAACATTTGCCCTCCTCCAGTCTGCTGGCACTTCGCCTGTTCTCCAGGAATTCTCAAAGATTACTGCCAGTGGTTCTGAAATCACCTCTGCCAGTTCTTTTAATGCTCTTGGATGTAGTTCATCTGGCCCTGGACACGTCCTCTTTTTCCAGGACACGTCCTCTTTTTCAGGGTTAGTTAAAAGTTCTGAAATCACCTCTGCCAGTTCTTTTAATGCCTGGATGTAGTTCACTGGCCCTGGACACGTCCTCTTTTTCCAGGACACGTCCTCTTTTTCATGGGTATAGTTAAAAGTAGAAGTCGGCAAATGTGTCCTCTCTTTTTGCTCTTCAAAATACTGCAACCCTAGCAATGATACCCACCTGAGAGGTGCCGGAGCTGAGATCTGGTGAGCTCCGACTGGGGGGAAAAAGCCCTGGATATGTATATATAACAAAGAAACCACTGTATCTGCTCTGCCTCGTTCCCCCGAAGGGAACACAAACACTGGGTAAGTGTCTGGATTTCACAACAGCAGAATTGAAGGACTATGCCAATTAAAAATGCTCCTCTGGGGTAGAGGACTGTGGATTATTAAAGTGAAAATTCTTTGACCTGTTTCACCAAAGGGGAAAAAATGAACCACCATGTTGAAGTAATGTAATCATCACTGTTCACCAGGACTGGTTCCAATGATATGCCAGTAGCTGACCTATCCAAAAAGCCTCCCGATGATCGATGCAACTTCAGAAATCACAATACTGCAGCTGTGATGTTTCATGGAGCATAAGACTAGACTTAGCAGAAGAACAGACTGCTTATATGAGCTGCTTGTCTAAGCAAGCAAGCTGATAGTTGTTCCAGATAAAGCATGTGAAGTACTTTAAAACTGTGGAAATGCTAGGATGAATGCACCCAGATCGGCAACAGGATTGCACATAATAATAATACTACTAATAATAATAAGTTATTCCCCATCTGGCTGGGGAAACTCAGTGGCCCCACCACTGCTGACTATGCTGATTCAGTATGACTATTGCAGGAGCCTATTTGTGTAGAATCTGAAAATGCAAATACACTGTAAGCACAATCAGTTATTCTGTACTTTTTAATTTTGGAGGTACACAGGCTTTTTCAGAACTTACACTAAGCAAGCAACAGTGAAGAGGTAACAGAGCTGATTCTCTTCCTCCCTGCACATCCTGCTTCCTCTGTTTACATACATATTTAAAACTAAAATACCACAATCGTACTGCTGCTACTCCTACGACTACTACAAATAGCAACGTTGCTATTATTATTATTATTAGACAGTCACTGTTTTACTGAGACGGAGATGTGGCAGCTGAAGAGTGTATGGGACATCACATTGATAAATGTGAAAGCCAGGCAACCTGGAAAGTCTGCTCAATCTGTTCACACTTGGCTGAGTTGCTGCAAGTACAAAATAAATAGCATTCTTCTAGAGCTGAGCTTGTGTGCTTGGACTAACAAATTTTGTTGGGCACAAGAAAGGGGCATACATTCAATAAATGCTTTCCAAACTCCTAATTCAGCTTTCTTACTGCGACGCCAAGGCTGGTGCTGACACAACGATCACTAATGACCCCGCCACAGTCACTGTGTGGCCATTTGAAATCTGGCTAATGACTATCGTAACAGCCAGGGTTCTGCTTGTGTACTGATAGGGTTTAATTTATTATGTGTCTCCTTGCACAAGATTGGAAATTGTACCTGAAAATTATGGAGGCAGGCAAATTCTTTTCTGTCATGAAATATCAGGAAAAGTTGACCAATTGGACCTGGGGATGCAGTTCTCCGTTAGTTCACTCATTGTGCTGGAGCTGATAAGCAGACCTGAAAATTAATTCGTAAAAATCACTGCCACAGGATGGGGTAATGGCCACGACCTTAGATGGCTTTAAAGGGGGTTTAGAGAAATTCGTGGCGAACAGGGCTATCTCCTGCTATTAGCCATGAGAGCTAAACAGAACCTCAGAAGTAGCCTGCCACTGAAGACTAGTTGCTAGGTAACAGACAATGAGGGACAGCTATTGCTTTCATGGTCTCCTGGAAGAATTTAGCTGGCCAGTGGGAGAAGAAAAGATGCTGGACTAGGTTCACCTTCAGTTGATTCAGCAGGTCTCTTCTAGCATTCTTACCTCTGGTTAAATTAAAGACACATTACCATTCTATTTATTTATTCAGATGATTTTGTGTGAGATTAGGGTTGGAATCTATCAGTTTTAGTACTATCTGTTTCACATTTCCCCAGTCTTAAATTCAATTCCCCCATTATTTCACATCAATTTGTACTTTAAAAAAAAAACAAAAAAAAGTCATCATGAAAATTCAACAGCATTTTAATGGAAATTTCTCCTTAATAAACACATTTTTGTATGCCGTTTTGATTAATATACACATTTTTGCAAGCAATTTTCCCTAATGGATGCACTGTCACTGAGACACAGCCCTTGCATTTCATAGAGGAACTTGTACAGAGTAAATTCTTCAAACATCCCTAGGTTGGCTGGATAGGTGGATTAGCATAAAAGCCACTGGTTGCAGTACATACAATTGGGGCGGGGAGGCTCTTCAGAAATTGCCCACTGGAAGAAAAATGGCAACTGCTAAATGTGAGAAGAGTGAGGCAACACTTTACGATCTAAAAGGCATATATTTTAGCTAACCTTTTTTAATCTGCTGGCAGACCTAGAAGTTGTTGTAACAGCAGAGGTTGTATTCTCCAAATGCATGGCAAGCCAGTAGTGTCATGGCCAGGGGTGTAGCCAGGGCCATCTTACCTATAGGCACTGGGGTGCAGGGCACCCAGGCACCGGGCTCTCAGGGGCACTAGGGTGAGAGTCCGGGGCCCAAGAGTTGAATCCGAGGAAGAGCCCACCCGTTGGTCAGAGTGCCATGGCGGGGTCTTCTGCTGCAGGTGGCTCTGCGTCACGAGTTGGGGGTGATTGAGCCCGGCTCTGCCCTCCTGTGCACCTGGTAGATCTTTGCACCCCGGAGCAGCATATGCTTAAGACAACCCTGGGTGTAGCAAGGAGGGTGTGGTAAGTGCAGTCCACCCGGGTGTCCCCACAGAGTGGGGAGTGACAAAATGGTGGGTGGCACTCACCGCAGCGCCTGCAGCACGCCCGAGCCATGCATCTCTCCAGGAAGTGACACGGTGGCTTGAGCACCCGCAGGCTCCGCGCTCCCCCAAATGGTCCACCCACTGCCTCCTCCTCAGCTGTAGGGCAGCTGACTGGAAGGAGGCAGGCAGACTCCTCGGAGGCCCCACGGGTGGCTGGCCATGCCCCCATGGGCAGATGGCCACGCTCCTGGGCGCAGGGCACATATACCACCCCTGGTGCCCAATTGGCTTGCTCTGCCGTTGGTCATGGCACATTCTTCCTCTACCTGCTCCACACACACAATGGACCCTGCATGAGTTTAGACTAAATGCGCACTTCTGGGGCTACATAAAAACAGTGAATTTTTTTTTTTTTTTTTTAGGGAAGGGAGGGAGGGAAGGAAGGATGGCTGGAGAGAGGGATCACATTGAATGTTTGTCTACTTCTAACATGGGCTCACATCAAAGGCACACCTAGGTGCTTTTGTATCGGGATGCTTCCAGACACATGCATCTTGTGGGGGTTGGTCCTTCCCATGCATGCAAGGTGTTTACTTGCTTGCAGTGTCCTCACAATGTTGCTCCCATCAAAATGCCAGTTCCCGTACCACACCCCCAATTTCATCCAAGTTTACTCCTTCCATGAAAAAATCCTAGTAAGTTTTAACAAGAATGACAAAAATGTTTCCAACAACACATTTGTGAGATCAGAATGACCCATATTGAGACCCCCCATCTTGAAGCACCACTAATGAAGGAGAGTTTCCCTAAATGTACAACCACTTTCTTCCATGCAGGCAAGGAAGATGAACTGTGACAAATGAATATGTCACCTACAGGGAGTAATTGGAAAAAATTCTCTGTGCAGGAGGGAAGCAGGTAACTTGCATGTCAAGTACACTTGCTGAAATCCCCTCTTCTGAACAACTATTAATGGTGCAGGAACCCTGTCCTCATTTTTCAGTTGGCCACCCTAGAAGCAGAATAATATGTATTCATAAATGTACATTCCCCCCAGCACATACTACTTCATAATCTATCACTGTATACCTCCTGTGTCTACAAAAACAGCCAATTGATTTTAAAGTTATCTCAAACTTTTTTTTTTTAATCCAATACTGCTATCCCAGCAAAAGCACTGCTTCACTGAATGACCCAGGTCAATTCAATTAGTCTCCTGACAATGGATTCATTCTCCAGTTCCTGTAAAACTGGAAGGGAAAAAAGGAACAAATCACTGTAAATAAGATGCTGTATCGCAGATAAGCTGTCCTGAGTGTATATAAAATTTAAGGTACCTTTTATGTCCACAGTACTGTTGTTTACTTTGGGGAAGTAATAAAATTCAGGGCTTGTTTAATCATAAAGAAACCACACCAGGAAAGCTCCAGAGCACAACTCTGATGATAAAGAGATGGGAAATTAAAATAGAAGAGGTCAGGATCTGCACCACAGGTTGGCAACCTGAGGCCCTAGAGCTGCATGCATCCATCAACCTAATTTTATGCAGCCCTCCTTGACTTAATTTCAGAAGTTATCTGCTTCAAGCAATCAGTTCAGGCAGATCTGAACTGAGCAATTTGTCCCTCCCTTCTCAGACTACTGGGCTGGAGGAAGAGGGAGAGGGTAAGAGAAGGTTGTGAAAAAGAGATTTTAAAAAGAGGTGCCGGAAAGAGTGAGGCAGGCAGGGTGGCCGCGGCAACTTTTTGCTCTCATCCTATTCATATCTGCTTCAGCATGTGACCCATGACAAATTATTCCTGCGATCTATGGATGAAGGACAATATACATATCATATCATATCAATCAACCAACCAACCAACCAACCAACCAACCAACCAACCCCATGACAGAAAAATGGCTGCCTCTTTCTCATCCAAATCCAGGGTGGGGGAAATCAAGTCCAGAAGTCAAATGTGGTGCTCCAGGCCTCTGTAATTTGGCCCTTCAGAGTCTCCCATGCCAAACCTTCCTAGGGTGCTTTTCAGTGGTTGTGATGCATCCTTGAGTTGTGATAACATCTCTTTGTCTGCCTGGAAGCAGGATGGAGAGATGTGGTGTTAGGGTGTGTGTGTGTGTGGAAATTTGCAGTCAAACCTAACCTAGTTAGTATGCAACAGGGGTAAGGACCACAAAGTTCTAAATTACTAGAATAGGTTCAGTGATGTCACATCCTCTCTTCTCCTGACAATGAGGGAGGGAGGGAGGCTTGTTTCTGGTTTCTTCTTCTCTCTCTCTTTCTCTCTTTTCATGCTGCAAGCAAGGAGGCAGACATGCCTTAACATTCCTCTGCCTCAGACATGTGTCCTTGTTGTGTTTTTCAACCAAGAACATTTACCTGCATTTTTAAAATGTATTTTTATTAAATATTTTCTTGATTTACAAAGTACATTATGTGCAATGTGTCTCTCTCTTATTTCCCCCCCCCCCATGTAACATTTTTTTACAAATCAGTTTCATTTGTGGAGACATTAGGAAGAAAAGGGCGAAAGTTTACCTGCATTTAATCATCACTGCTAAGGACAAAGCATGACTGTAAGTAAAGTATATTTTAAACCTACTTCACTGTGTAGTCTGTTTCTTTGCAGGAAGGGTAAAGGGGGCCAGCTACCTCAAGTAGTTGGAACATGTTAAAAGTAGGTTTAAAGGTCTATTCCTATGCCTCACCAAATCTGCCTAATGATGGAATTTAAACTCTGCTACTGGGGCTCTTTAGGTGCAAGCTCAGCATCTTTAAAAACAGACACCAGCCATTTTTTTCCTTTTGTTTCCTCACTCACTTGTGGGTCTGTACAGGATTCAATATAATTAATATATCCTCTTACAAATACCTATTAGAGTTTATTTGTGTAAACCTCTGGCTTTTGTCTGACTGGTATGTAACCTACTATAGAAAGGGAAGACTCATGCCCACTACTCTACCCACTTTTGCATCTTGGCCTGCCCTCTACTGGTATGTGGCCCTTGGAAGCTTGCCCATGAGGGGAATACAGTCCTTGGGCTGAAAAGGATCTTCCACCCTGATCTAAATGATAAAACCCATTGTCACTTGCTTTACCACTATTTTCAAGTTCAGGAGGCACTGTCAGACTTCTGATCTCTGATCTAGCAACCTTGCACACTGTCCTTATAAGCCCTGTGTAGAAAGAGGGGCAGAATCATACCTGCTAACCACTTGAGCTTCTGGGAGAGGGGCAGGAGCGGTTTGCTTCCAACTCTCTAGATAAGAGATGTTGATAACAGTCTTGACATTGAATGGGCAAATGATTGGGCAGCAGTAACAGCAATGAGGGAGGGACTCACAAACAAGGAGCACCACTATCAACCCAAAATCTGGAGCCAACACTGAGGACAATCGATTATAACACAGCCACTGTTTACGCAGGGGCAATTCCTATTGTGAGGCTTCTATTTTCTTCCCTTTAGCACATTTCAGGATTTATTCTCCTCACCCCCCCCCCTTGCACATGTCCTTTCTCCATGCTGAGAAATGTTTCTGTTGCAGTCTTCCCTCTTCTGCTGCTTGCACAGTCTTTCCTCTCTGGGTTTGGTGTGTGCTTGATGCCTCCCTCTTTCCATCTCTAAATTTTGATTGCTGACTCTGTAATTCACAAAGGTCTGCTCCAACATCTGCTCAGTATAAATCACAACAGCCTGCCCAAACACCAGTATGAATATTATATGAAGCATGAGGCAGTAAAGCATGAAAACTACAAATCACTCAGAATCTGTCAATAATTTTAGTCTCAGGGATCCAGCCAGGGAGAGGCATTCGGAGCTAGTCTGTGGAGCTGTAGCCGGATTTGCAAATAAACATTGTGTTAAGCATCAATTATTATTATTATTATTATTATTATTATTATTATTATTATTATTATTATTATTTACCTTTTCTGTGCAGATCTGCCTTTCTTTGGTCACCCCAGTGCATTGAAAGGTCACTATCATGCTAGCACAGATGGTAAAATATTATGTATTGCATGGTATTTTGGGTTCCAAAAAGATTGGAAACAAGTGAGAACGAGGGACATACTGTTAAAAACCTTTACTGGCTAGACCTCTGTGGTGTAGTCCACATTGCAGAATTTGCTAGTGCTTCTATGACATTTCATTGGGGAATACACTGTACTGGATTGCAAAAGTTTCTTGGAACCTATTATAAGGCATTTTGTGTGTGCTTTTAGTCCTTTTGAAGCTTAAAATGCATTATTCAGCCAGGACTCCTGCCTCTTTTCCTGACAATGTTCTAGCTCAGGTATGGGAACATGTAGCACTCCAGATGTTGTTCAGACTACAACTACTAGCATTCCTGACCGCTGGACATGCTGGACAATTTTGATCCAAATGGAAACAGGAGCAAAAAGTGCTGATTATCTGTTCTATGTCTGGAATGGAAATCAATCCAGGCTGAGATCCAGGTGTTACTTTTAGTCTGCAAATGCTACCTAATTGATTGCAATCTGCCTCCTCCCAGCTTTGCATTTTGTTTCCTTTACATTGAAATGAATGGGGTAGAATAACGTAATAACAATTAATTACATAAAATGCATAAGTTACATAATTGCATCACGGCGGACAGCTAGATGAGTAACACAGGGTGATAGTCAACTACGTTTTACTCAGAGTAGACCTAGTGAAATTAATGGACATCAGTAAGTTAGGTTAATTAACGCCAGTAAGTCTGCTCTCGAGTGAAACTTGTTTGAATGCCACCCATTTTCAATATATAGAAAAACTGCCATGAAGTGGAAGCAGTGCTACATGTGGTGAATATAAAGAAGAATGAAAAGCGATACATTCTTACATCCCTAATGAAAGTTGGGACATTTGGTGGGTCAGAGGTTCTCTGTTCTCATTCTGGTTCCCTATTAATTTGTGAGATTTATACCATGCCCTTCAATAAAATTATCAGAGCAGCTTTCTAACTTTCCATCAAATGTGTCATGGAGAGAGGGACCAGCTCAAACCCACTGGTCCTTGCCCACCAGTATCTGTGCGTTCAGCAAGACATTAAAAGAGCTCTTTATGCAATCAGGAGCTCTATTTGTTAGTTAGATCACTGTGTGTGTGTGTGTGTGTGTGTGTGTGTGTGTGTGATATATATACACACACACACACACACTCCATATATATATGGAACAAACATTCAGAAATAATATGTAAGTGCAGAGTCTAATTTTCTCTCTCATTCTTCGCACTGAAATTACCTGTGTTTGTTTTCCTCTAGACATTACAGGAAGTGAATGGGTTTTTCATTAACTCCATCTGGCTTGCAGATGTCATTTATTGTTACAGCCAAAAATATGTCTCTCTAAAATCTGCTATCAGGATACTCAGTCATTTTTACAACTGGTCCAGAAAATTCCTGCATACATTGGTGATGTTCTTTTTTCTCTTCATTTCTCATGGAAAGTTGCTTCTATGACTTATCCTTCTTTTCTGCTGCAGGTTCACTGATGATATAAGAAAGAAGTAATAACAACAACCACAAAAGATAAATAACAAACAAACAAACAAGCAAACAAAAACAAAAACAACCAAAAATAGTTGTTATTCCTTTGTATTTGTACCTACGAAAGGTTTTTAAATTTGTTGTGAAATTGTTAAATCTAAATAAAGTTCATATTTAAAAAAAAAGAAAGAAGTAGGGTGGGAAAGACCATTAAAGCCATTGCTGAACTTTGCATGAATGCATACTGAGGGCATAATAAAAAATATTGTGTCAGAACAGGCTAAAACAAAACTAAAATTCAATAATTGTGAGATCTCTTGTGGTGGATCTAATTTCTGCAAAATGGATTCAGCAGCCTTGCTTGATGCAAAAATCCTCTGTGGGCTGAACATTAGTTATTCAGCAGCCCTAGATTTGAACTTGGTGTAAAATTAATCATAGTACTGAAAAAAAGTTACTGTATTCATAGCTAGGCAGTCCTACTGGTTAATGTTCTCAGATTAGACAACAGAAAGTTTTCTAACATTTGGCTTCACCCTTTCACCTTTCAAACTTCTTGTTTTCCACCAGGGTCCAGCTGCTGAAATTTGAACAAGAACATTTGGCCTTGCAGTGGAAAAGAATTAATAGTACCTACCATTGCCTGGTATTTTCATGGGGCATTGGTTCTACCTCTTTCTTTCTGGAAACCTAACAATGATTGTTGGTAACTGATGAGAGAGTGCTCCATCTGAGAGTTCAACATGTTTGGAGTATCTGGGTTTGTTGGCTTAGCAGGCAGAAAAAAGCAGCAAATAGCCAATGACAGACAAGGAGTGGAAATGGAAGACAGATCTGTGTTGAAGTTAGATGCAACATCTCAAAATACTGCAGTTTGAGAGCAGGAAACATAAGCTGCCTTATAATGAGTTAGACTATCAGTTCCTCTGACAACACCAGTAGCAGCTGAGGTGGTGCCCTCCAAATGTTATTGGACTACAACTTTCATCACCCCCAGCTTTTAGCCACACTAGTTGGGGCTCATGGAAGCTGGAGTCCAACATCTGTAGGATATCACATCATCTTCCCCCTATCTACACTGACTCTCCAAGTTTTCAAACAAAGTTCTTCTTCTGCCAGGCCTACTTGGAGATCCCAGATCTTTTGCCTGCAGAACTGCAGATCTGCTATGAGCTATGGGTCTGTCCATTTTGGAGGAGAAACAAACAAAGAGGAAGGACTGTTTACATGACCATTGAGAGAGTGGCAACAACATTATGTATGTGTCAGCTTCTAGTGTTTGTTTTGTATGTTGAGGAGGGAACCAATTGGGAGAAAAATTTGAAGTATATTGAATCTTCAGGATGAACAAGTTATAGATTTCCAGAAATCAATTAACCATTACTTTCCAGGTTTTAATGCAGCATTATCAACACACCACCACCAATTGTATAAAAGCAATTCAGCTTTTCATGCCCCCACCCCCAAGCTGGGCTGCAGCATTCACTTTTCTAATTCATCTTTATATAGTCATCTAGAATTCACAGCCTTGCACTGTAAGTTAGCAAGTCTTGGTTGCTTGGTAACACAATCCTCTCAGTGATTTGTTACAGACAAAGCTCTGATGGGGAAAGCACTGAATATTTTGAGTCCATTCTTGCACAGCAGTTTAATATCCAAATGCTCTGTTTGCACATTGATAGGTTGCTACCTCTAAAATCACACATGTAAATCTAAATGTCGCCACCCAAGATACTTTTATGGAAGGTACAAATAAATTGGAAATGTGAATTTTTGAAAATTCAGCCCTTTCTATAAACAGGTAATTAATGATCCTTAGAATTTATGTATTTTAATCTGTAAAGAATCACCCTTTTGGATCTAATGCCTGAAAAAAAATGTCTGTGTATAGCTTGCACACTGTGCCGTAAATGTTTTGTTGCCAGCAAATAGAGCCAGCCATCCAAGCACAACTTTACAGATTGGATGGCTTCTGAATAATCAAGATTATCTTTTATGCCCTGCCAATATGTGTTTGCACATGTAAATAAACTGCAGTGGCAGTCAATGAGCACCACAGGAGTGTATGAACGCAGTCCTAAAGATAAGATTAAACAGACACAAATGGCCAAACACAACACAACAAGCACTCCTGTCAAATTATTAAATAACTAATTCATTAAGCCACACAGCCAAGCTGAGAAGCTGGCTATTTGTGTGTGTAGTCTCAGTGTGGTTTGGATAATTGGGACCAGCTGTAATACAGTTTTGGTTTTGGAAGGAATCCAACATTACTTGAAGGCGACATGGCTATACGGATATTGACTGCAAAGTGGACCGTGCGTGTGTAGGGATGTGTTCAAGCTGCCTTTCCACATGCAGTTTTTTTGAGATGACTCAAGCACTGACCAGCTTGTCAAACAATCACAAACCAGCTGCAGCAGGCTGGAATCAGAATAGATTGGTGCAAGCAAATCATTTTAACTCCTTCAAACAATTCTTCTTTTATGAACAGGCTTCATCCCACCCAAATCTCTATGTTTAGTTTCTAAAGGATTCTTTCAAATCTAAAAGGAGTTCATTACAAACACAAAAGAAAGACTAGATGATATGCACAACATTTCCAATTGTTTGTTTTTAATCAGATGTTTTTGTATGCCCCCCATTGCATTTTCATAATTCAAACACTTTTTTTTTCCTGATGAGAGAGATTCTGTGGTGGAGAAAGTGCCATTTGTTTTAGCTAAGCCAGGACAGAAGGTGCATGTGTGCATGGAAGGGTGGGCTTTCATTGCTTTTTTCTTTCCCTTGCACTCACCCCCCAAACAAACAAGGAAACAAACAAACAATTAGCAGTACAGTATAGCACAATTTGCAGATCTTTTATTTGTTTGATGCCTGTCCTCAAAATACTGGGGATAGAAAGATCACAGAAACATAGGAAGCTGCCTTAAACAAAGATCACTAATCTGTTGGTCTGCACTGCATAGCAGTGACTAGCCAAGGTTTCAAACTATGGACACTGCCAGCCCTACCTGGAGGGGCTGGGGGTTGAAACTGAGACCTTCTGCATGCAAGGCAGGTGTTCCACCATAGAGCAATGACCCTTCTCCTGGAGAATAGTTAAACTGTCCAAAAACATAGTAGCTCTTCAGCTTTCACTGGAGACATATTAGCAACTACTGACTCTCCTATGCATTGCGTGGACAGGCGGAGTCCCCCAAACCCCAGGTGACCGCCCGAGTGGAATAATGACACAAGACAACGTGCTATGGGATTAAAATTGGCCACAACTTTATTAAGATTCAGATGTAGGGAGACCTTGGCTCAGGCATTGGGCATTTATCCTTCCCAGCCCCCAGCCAGGGATCTGGGAAACTCAGGGTTATCCAGAATGTGTGGGGATTGGGCTGGCTCTGGAGAACATATGTTCAAGCAGAGAGCCCGCCCCCCATTTGCCGCCACTGGTGGGGGAGAGCAATGACAACCTCTCGGCGTATGGTCAATGCCTCCCCCAATACCCCTTTAACAGGGAACCCTGGTATCGCCGCCGCACTGGGGGCATGGAGTCACTGCCCCATGCCCCCCCCCATTTAGGAAGATGACTAAAGGATTCCACCCAAGGCCTGAAACCACCAAAGTTGTGACGAATTGCTACAGGAAAGGCGAAACCTGCCAATGCAGGGAAATTCCTTTCCGGCCCTTCAACAGCGGCCTTGACATAGCAGCGCCTGCGTACCTGTGGAGAAGAGGTTAACCTGCAAAATAAGCATTAATTGAGGGTGGAAGGTGCTCTGGAGCCTGACTGCTGCTTCCCAGTTAGCTACACCTTCTATTGTGTGGGTTAGGTAGTCCCTCCCCTTATCTGGCCTATCCCCTGGCAACGCCTCCCCCAGGTGGGATTAGGCGCTTAGCTGGGGTAGGCGGAGACCCCAGGTATCCCTCCTGGGGGAAGGCGCAGCTACCAGGTGTCGCCTAGGAGCTTAAGGGGCTGTGCGCGACCACGCAAACGTCGCCCCCATTTGATGTGGGGAGCGATCATTGCTGGAGGCATGGGGAGGCAATGAAGTAGGTGTATCCCATAGCTGCTGTTGCCTCATCTTTCAGAATAATTTGATGAATATTAGAAGTAGAGGCCACAGATTGATGACGTCACATACCAACTCTCCTGATGACCCCACTTGAAAGTCTCATGTAGGTACTTAAAAATATCAGGGGCCTTGAGGAACATAACAATGTATAGTCCTTCAGAACACCATTGCAGGGTTGCTATGGGCAAAGTAAAAAAGTTTCCATCACCACTTTCTGGAAACGACTATGAAAATAAGAGCAAAAGGTATCTGATTCCCCTTCCAGAAATCTTGTCCAAAGGTATACAATGGTTAATAATATCAAATGCTGTGAAGAGGTTCAGAATTAGTGCCCTAGGAGAAGGAGCCAGTCGTGATGTTCTTCTCTTAGTATACATCAGGAGAACCAAGGCCAAACCTAGGCCTGAAATCAAACTGAAATTGATCTGGTAGTCCCATAATTATAGAAATACTACTATAAATTCCTGACATGGGAGAGGCATTGTCCCGGAGAAATGAGTCTGTATCTGCTCAGGTAGACTCATCAAAGGGCATGCAATCACCAACTTATGTGAATTAAATAGCCACATTTTAGGAACTACTGTTTAATCAAAAGGTTGTGTTTCCCTCATTACATGCTACATTAACCATATTTGAAAGAAATGACACACAAAAATCCATTGGAGAAAATGGCCTCTAGACTATATATCCTGCTCTTGCTGCTAGGCTTTGACAAAAGCTTCCAGTGTTTAGAACTATAGCTGTTACCATGGCATGGTACAAATGCCCATATTCCCTTTCGTGAGAAATGGTAAGATACCAACAGGTTGCCCAATGTGAGAAGTGAAATGGCAATACACGCTGCACAGCACCGACATATTAGGAGGACATTTCCTACGTCATGCTGAGCTCAAACAGTGGAATGAGCATCCTCATCACCTGATTCAGCATATGCCCCAGAGTTTTCCATTTCCTTCAACCAATGCCAATATCCTTGCCAGTTGTCCTAACCCCTAAGTTACAATGGAATGAACCTGTTTCAGCCATTTTGTATTGTTTTTTTAGTTGTGAATATTGTTTTAGAGGCTGTTCAGACAACATAGGGGAGTCCAAAGTTCATCCCACAAAACTGGGCCTTAAGGAAAAACTGAAACCTAAGGAAAATAGGAATAGAACTATATGGGTTTTCGGATTGGCTGGAAGGCTGGATGGGGAAGTAGAAATGATGTGTATAAATGAGGCAGATGAGTAGAGTTAAAGCAGTGTTGTGAGGAGAAGTTGTAATTTGAAGAAAAGACGCAAAAATTGATCTTTTCTGAGTCACCCAAAATGGAAATGTAGTTTAACAACACAATACTCAGCATCTAAATGTAACAAATTGCATTAAAAGTATGTATTATAGTATAACATATGTTTAGAAGTGCATACACTGAAATGAAATGCATATTTTAAATACATATATGTGATAAAATATTGATTTAAATATGGTTTTTTGTTCTTTTTTAAAATGTAGATTGATGTCAAAATGGGAATGGAGTTAAAAATGAGCTCATGCAAAATGGATTCAGACTGGTTGTCTGTATAATGTATTTCTCTCACTTTGGACAGGGTAACTTGAACTTCCTGCTCTATTCAGGTATGATTGTATGCTTGGCAATAGCTAATCATTGAGATCTGGCAAGCTTTATGTAACTATCGATTTAGCTTTCGTATATGTGCAACAAAAACTTCCAGCAGTTTTCAACTTTCATCATAGCAGCTTTATGGATGCCTGAAAGAATGACAAGCCTATCAATTTTCATTTATCACAGTGGTATATTACCTGCCATTTCTTCCTGAATATTGTTGTAATAATGGCACTCAGTTTTGAATAGCAGATTTAGCATGTCTTCTCTTTGGGGATTATGGTAATCAAATGGTATAAAATGATTGGCTTCCATTGTCCTGTAAAAGTTGCAGAAAGTATATGACTCCTTCATTTGCTAAACATGTGCTGTGGAAATATTTCTAGTGATTATAAACAAGGAAATAAACTAAACACTGAACTACATAATCATTTTTTTTCCAGGATGCACAAATTGCAAAGATAAGTGGGATTCTTTTAGTTATTTTAAATATATAATTATTTGCAGTTAAATTAGACAAAGCAGCTAGAAGAAAGATGTAAATAATTCATATCCACATAGCCTCCATTCAGCAAATATGCTTCCTTTGTAACCTAGTATCAATGTTGGAAGACAAAAGTGATCTGGGTTGTCTGTGTAGGGGCATTTGGTTTTGTTTTCCCCACCCCAACTGTGGCAATTGCTTTGCCCAACCATTCTTTGTATCATCTTAAGACATTTTCAGTCAAATGAGTTATCTACATGCAAAATATTAATGTCCACTGGTTCCAAACCAAAGTCTTTTGACAGGTCTGTGTGAATTTCCTGGGGGGAAAGTGTGAATTAACATCCTAAGGCATAAAAACGGTTTCTAGCATAAAAATGTCAAACTTAAATGCTTTGTCTTTTTTGTTATATTTACAGTCTGCCTGTACAACTCTGAAAATAAATTCATTTTCAGGGCTCCGCAGTAGAATCTCCCTGTTTTGGAATTTTAATTGTTACTGACAGAATGGATCAACCCGGGGAAACTTTAAACTACAAATCTGAGAAGCCACCATTTTGTTGTTGACAACACAAGAGGAACTTAAAGATAGCTCCTCTGCTATCGCCAGCCTGGCCTATGACTTTTTCCCTCTTGCCCTTATTGTATGGCACATTTGGAGAAAGGAAAGTCAAAGTGTAGTATAGGCTAAGATGGGTGGCAGCCACAGAGGAAGTTTCTGAATGCACCTGGGGAATGAGCTTCTTCTGGAATTCCTTTCCAAATAGAGACTGGGAAAATTGGTAAATGGATCTAATCCACTACAGCTTCTGCACTTGTTGATTCTAGTGGACTTCTTTTTTTAACAGGAAAAGATAAACAAAGTCAATGTGAATGTTGCCTTTGAACTTGCTGTTTGAAAGATGTGGTTCCCCCAATTTAATTATCTAGCCATAAAGGTAAAGGGACCCCTGACCAGTTGCGGACGACTCTGGGGTTGTGGCACACATCTCGCTTTATTGGCCAAGGGAGCCGGCGTACAACTTCCTGATCATGTGGCCAGCATGACTAAGCCGCTTCTGGCGAACCAGAGCAGCGCACGGAAATGCTGTTTACCTTCCCGCCGGAGCAGTACCTATTTATCTACTTGCACTTTGACGTGCTTTCGAACTGCTAGGTTGGCAGGAGCAGGGACTGAGCAACGGGAGCTCACCCCGTCTTGGGGATTCGAACTGCCGACCTTCTGATTGGAAGCCCTAGGCTCTGTGGTTTAATCCACAGCCCACCCTTGTCCCATATCTAGCCATAGAAGTTAAGATATTCATAAGAGTTGGAAAAAAATCCAAGGGTAGCTGGCTGAGCAAATAAGGTTTCTGTTATGGGTGAGGAAGAAAAATTGGGAAGAATGTCTCCACAGTTACGACACATCACACATCTGACTACCAGGACACCTGAAATGAAGGCCTCTGGTGGAAATCTTAATGCACAGGCAGTTTGGTGTAGGGTAGAGGCAAACGTTATTTCAGGCACCATGGCCCCAAGCCATATAGGGCTCTGATGCAAGTACCAGCATTTTGAAATGTGTTTTAAAACAAACCATGCTCTCCAAGCCAGGCAAGGATTTGGAATTGCTCATGTGAAAGGCAGCTGCTTCTCTTCTTTCCCTTTTCTTTCCCTGCCTCCTGCACCTGCAAAGGCAATTTTCATTTTTAACACAGCTGTTTTGTGTAATACCAGTTCCGTGCAGAAGAGCTGCTTTAAAAATAAATATAGCTGCATCCTTTCATTCTGGCTGATGGAAGCAAAATAGGGTAGCAATACAGGGTACACAGTGAAACATCACCACACATGTGTTCATTGTGGGTGATTTTTTTATTACCGGTACCTGTATTTATTTATTTATTTATTTTTCTTTCTTTTCTTTTCTTTTTTTTCTCTTTGCTAAATGCACACTAAATTTGCTTCAGTGCCTCCACAGTTGGGTAACAACCATCCTTCTTGGGAGACAATGGAGGAGTGTGCCAATGCAGGTTCCCCAATGCCCTTAAAGATACACCCAGTGTTTCCTTGCCATCTTAACAAGACTGCAAGAGTCAGACACATATGAAATAGAAGACGAAGCATCACAGTGTGCATAACTGACAAGATGCCAGTTACCCCCCCCCCCAAAAAGCCCACATTTCTTTATGCAAGATAATTTAAGGCCTTCAAAAGAATAGAAACGTGTCAAGGTGCCTCTGCGGTACACCCAGCAAAGCCACTTAGAACAATCGTCTCACTAACATGGGCAATTAAGATCCATTTCCTTTCGGTTCCATTTATCTGAGAAGATAAGTAGGAAATTAGCACAATTAAATGCCAGAAATCCATAATAGTTCTTCCAAAATGAATTTCCTCTCACCACATCCCTTCATGCAAATGTAAATAAAATACAAAAACCATTAAGTGTGGAAAGCAGCATTAAAATAATTTCAGGTCACAATACACTGCAAGAACAAGCATGTGCTAAAATGGCTAAACCTTGTGATCTAATATTATCTGGTGGGTGCGGGTGGAATGCATCAGTGTAGCTCAGCATTTCAGTTAAAGGCGAATTTTACACCTAAGAAGAGTCCTGCTGCTGGATCAGGCAAAAGGCCCATCTAGCCCAGCATCCTGTTCTCACAGAACACAGCACACACAGGAGATCATAAAAATGCAAGTGCTTTGAGTGTGGTTAGTAGGACCCAATATTGAAAACACTCATGTATAAAAGCTATAAAAGATGAGCTGTTTGTCTCCTTGGTCTGCCCTTGCTTCAAAGGTGGAGACCAGATGCAAGAAGATCCCCCCCCCTTGCATTTGTTCAGGTTCCATTTTGATGAGCAACACCCATTGCTGTCAGCTGCTGCTAACTGTTTATGACCTGTGATCCCATACCCAGGGACATTCAGGAGAAATCACATGGGGGGGGGGGAGATTGGCTGCATCTTTCAGGTTAGGAATGACATGTACTACCTCCTTGATCATATGACTTCAAAGATTGTCAGATGATTTTCTTCTGCAAACCAGGACTGGAAGAGTGAGATCTGCAGTGGAAAAGCAATAGGTAGGAGGATGTTGGCGCTTGAGTCATTCCCTGCTTGCCTATGTCACCCCACAATCCCCATCGACTGCTTTTTATTCAGCTCATTTTCTAGACTTGTGATTGGGAACATGGGTCAGGAAGCCCTGGTGGAAAGTGAAGATGTTAAAGAGGAATGGAGCATAGCAGCATAGGAAGCTAGCTTCTACTGAGTCAGACCATTGGTGGATCAAGCTCAATATTATCTGCATTAACGAACAATTGCTTTCCAGGATTACAGACAGTGATCTATTCTAGTCCCTAATGTGTTCTGTAGGCACAGCAGCTGAGTGTTGCAGATGTGAACACTGATCTAAAATTGAATGGTTTGGATGGTACTTAACTTAGGGCAAGTATCAGCCAAAGTCTAAAACATCTTTGGTCCCATGAATTGGGACTTAAGTACATGTCTAAAACCTTTGTCCCTTGAAATAAAGAGGAGATAAGAGTGCTTAGCTTTGGCTGGATCATGTCAACCCCCCCCCCCCCCCGTGCCTGCCTCCCTGGATATAATAGATCGGTGAGATAACTTACTCATTTACTGGTTGGGCTAATATTCTGACTATATATATTTATATATACTGTATATGCACTATGCTAGAGCATAGTGTAAGTTTAATTCATTTGCAACTGGCAACAATGCCATTGTGCTTCTGGAAATGTAGTTATGACCTGAGCTTTGGGGAATGTTTAAAAAGCCAGACCCAGACTCAAGAGGTAGGCCTTCACACAGAAGCCTTGTTTTCCAGCATCCTTAATTGAATAGTGTTCCATGAAAATGTATGTTTATTAATAAATACATGTTTTTGAATCATCATAGCAACTTTTAGATATTAATGGAAACAGAAGGACTTTTTCAAAATTGGCAGTTGTAATTTGATGCTATGGATCACTGTCTCACTTGGAAATGAATTGATATTATAAAATACGCTTTCCTCACATCAATAATGATTAATAATGAGAGCTGTGTTTTCTTGCAGGCTGGAGTATTTCAACTTTGCTTTACGAGCCATCAAGTTTCAGACTGATGGAATGCAGTGCCTTTGTAAAACTTTATTTTTATGGTGTGTTACTCAAACCACTGCAGTCCACATGACCTAATGTGTTATAGGACAAAGGTATGAGCACAGACCACTAGCTGAACAATGAAAGCTAAGATTGCAAATGCAAACCTCATGTTAAGGAATCAGATGGTGGGAACATGCCACATAACATGCATTTCTCATATTATGTTAAATTGCTTGCTGCTCACACAAAAAGCCATGGGTTCTGAGCCGCAGTTGGTAAGAATGAAAACCTCTGCTAATATAGCACTCTCTTAATCACAGGGTTGAAAAGATCACATATGCTATTCCCTGCAACTTTTGAGCTTTTGCTCCATCCCTAGAAAGGTGTTTGCAGAGGGTAATTTACAGGGACTTGATACCCCTAGCAGAATTGTTCAGTGAAATCTCTGCCTTGGCCAGCAGACCAGCTGATCAAAACCCCACCCAGCCTGTTGATTTCCAGCTCATTTTAGTTGCACTCCCAAAGATCCTATATGCTTCATCCAGATTCGCACAGCAACATGGCTACTGCGGTCTTAAGGTGCCACATAAACAGTCAGTGCACTTACAGCCTTCTTTTGCACCCCCAAGAAGAATTGTTTATGAATCAACAATGATACAGTGTATCTGTGAGCAAGGGTATATATGTTGAAAGATATATTCTAGCTTTAGAATCTTAAACATAAGCAAGTATTGTAAAATAAGATCAGCTACAATCTAGCAGAAATTATATGGATCCTAGGACTACAACTTCACAAACAAGACTCCATCTTAACTAAGCCATCTGTTATATTTTGGGTGAATTTTATGGCAACCACACTTTAGTGTATCACAACTCACAAAACGTGATGACTTTTATCAGCTGCTTTTCCCCACCATCCTTATGTATGGCAGATGATAGCATGATGGCTGAGCACTGGCTCTATAGGTAACAGACAGGAAGGAACCATTTTGACAGAGGGAAAACACACACCACATAGCATTTGGTTTTATTTCATAGCATTCAAGCATCAGCCAAGGAGTATGAAATGTTACTTGAGAGCAGTGTATCTAGAGGATACACTGTAAACAGGATAATGCTTTGTTAATGCTAGAAGAACAGATACATGTACAGCCTTCTATATAAAAGTAGCACACAAATATCCTTACCTAAGCATTGAGGAAAGGGACACGGGTGGCGCTGTGGGTTAAACCACAGAGCCTAGGGCTTGCCAATCAGAAGGTCGGCGGTTCAAATCCCTGCGACGGGGTGAGCTCCCATTGCTCAGTCCCTGCTCCTGCCAACCTAGCAGTTCGAAAGCACGTCAAAGTGCAAGTATATAGGTACCGCTCTGGCAAGAAAGTAAACAGTGTTTCCATGTGCTGCTCTGGTTCACTAGAAGCGGCTTAGTCATGCTGGCCACATGACCCGGAAGCTGTTCGCTGGCTCCCTCGGCCAGTAAAGCGAGATGTGCGCCACAACCCCAGAGTCGTCTGCGACTGGACCTAATGGTCAGGGGTCCCTTTACCTTTACCTTTTAAGCATTGAGGAAATGGTATGGAAACATTCATTTCTCCAAGATTAAAAATAATGATAGTAATTCAGCACTTTTGCCCTACAAATGTATTTGAAAGAGGAAGTCTGAAGTCTTGTCATGGTCATTTAAATCAACAATGCCTAAGTGCTCGTCAGAGTTCATAACATGCCAGAAGGATGTAATATCATCATAATGGTGCTCTTCTCTAATGACTATCTCACCAAAGAAAATTAAAGTACCACTGAGCAGCTAGTGTAATGAGTCTTTAGTCTTTATTTCCAACTCCAATGAGTAAGCTAAAACATCACTTTAGCTCTGCACTGTCATGATGAATGCAGAGCATGGTGACTTCCCAGGTATCTTAATCCTAAATGAGACATTTTCTGTCTCAAAGCTTGTCTTGGAGCATAGAAACATAGGGAGTTGTCTTCTGCTCAGACCATTAACCAATCACACTAAGTAAGTCTATGCTGACTAGCACCAGCTATCCAGGGTTGCAGGCGAGAGACTCTTACAGCCCTTACTGGAGCTGTGGGGGATTGAACCTGAGGCTGTGTGCCTGCAAAACAGATGCTCTGCCACTGAGCCACAGCCCAGTAGGTTCCATCTTATGAAAAGGGGATTTCTATGAAAATGCAGATCAAGTGAACCATGAAAGCAATCATACTGCAAACTTTTGGTAATCATTTTGGGTGAGGGGGGCAGATACTATTAAAGTTGTGTCAAAAGCAAATTAGTTACAGTTGTTGAAAATTATTTGGAAATGTCAAGAATGCAGGTCTTTTGTTGACTCTGAAAAGGCATTTTCCATCTGGCTCCAAGCATAAAAATATCCTGAAGTGACCTGCATATGTGAAGGCTCACTTGAATAAATGATAATACAGTACTGCTATGGGATAACATAAGCCCATTCACGGTGGGCTCCATCCAATAGAAAATTCCATCTGAAGTTGGGACAGAATCCCAAGTCATTGAAATGTAATTATGCCTGCTAGAAAGTTCCTGCGGAGAATGTAGATGCAGAGCAAATGGCACTGTTAATGAAATTGGGTCTGCTTTCTCCATCATAATTTGTTTTGCACTAAGAATAAAAGCTAAAATTGCTAAAATTAAATCCCAGGAAAAGATTAACCAATGCAATGCAATAAGCTGTTTATGTGAACTAAAGTTAATGAAACTGATACTTACCAATAGCAGTAAACAGGAGAAAGAGGGAAAAGTGGAAGCATCAAGGCATATTTTTACCTCATTGTTGTATTAAATTGTTTAAAGCCAAGACATATAATCTTCTAAACAGCATATATAGTAAACACCTATAAAAAGCAGCATTTAATAAAAAACCAAGAAATATAGTTATGGCTTCCATAACTGATTTTAAGATGCCTCCGAGAAAATTAAAATACTTGTTGTTCATTGTCGTATAATAGCAGTGTTGCATGTACCTGGAACCCTGCACAATTTTTAAGAAAACTGAACCAACCATTTCAGCCCAGTATCTACAGTTCAGCATCCAGTAACTTTTTCAGTCTGTTGATACTCAATTCAGGTTAGATATTATGTGTCATCCTAGAAATTTTGTGTTTTCTGAAGAATAGTCAAACATTGTATCCAATGACAATGGATGTAAAGGGCAGTCATGGAGAGAGAGGGAATTCTCAAACTTTTGATATAAAGTTAAATGCATCTGGTATATTGACAATTCATTGACTACAGCTTTTAATGGTTTTCTTAAAATGTTTTATATCTTTGTGCATTGATAGCTTATGTGAGGACAGTATATAAATACTTCTATAAGTAAATGAATAAAATATTAAGGAATATCCAGTGCTTTTTTTCTTAAAAAAAATGTTTAGGGGTACTCTCATTTTCCTACTCATATTGAAATACTGCCCCCTCAATGAGGCCAAACTTAGATCCACAAAGTGTTTAGGGGTATGCGCACCCCTGCGTCTCCCCAGAAAAAAAGCACTGGGGTTATCTACTAAGATGGAGATAGAGCAGCAGAAATAATCATGAATGTGCAAAATACAGTAATGGGGGACAGAGAATCTGCTTTGCATATAAGCATCCTAGGTTCATTTTTTGGCATCACCAGGTAGGATTAGGAGAGTCCCCTGCCTCAAACCCCTGGAGAGCCACTGCCAGTCAGTGTAGACAGCATTGAGCTAGAAGGACCAATAACCTGACTAGATATATGGCAGCTTTCTATGTTCCACTTGCTCAGTGAAGTTTACTGTTTGAAATACTTTCATAGAAGATGCATTGCGAGAAATCAAGGGACTGCTAGTCTTAAGAAAGAAGTGCGCAACAGGATATTTTCTTACATTGGACCATTAACATTTGCCTCAGGAAAAGTTCATAATGAGTATCTTCCTGGAGAATTAGTTGAATGGCTGACACCACAGCAGGCAATGAATTCTCCTGCAGATATCCTTCATGGAATGGTCCGGGAAACCACTGTGGATTGCTATTCAAAATCAATAGGATCAGAAATGTAATATTGGTTCCAGGTGTTGGCTAGCAGGTGTTGAAGCTTTATCCCATAATGGATTTTTGTACACAAATCCTTTTTATTTCAGCATTTGACTACTTGAATAGCTCAGAAAACAACATGAAGTGTGATTTTCAAAAGAGAAACAAAGACAGTAGCTAATGCAGGGATATTGCAGAGACAAAAGGGTGCACTTTCCATGAATATAATCTTGACATGCTCGTTGGTTGTATCCAGTTGGTGTTCCTCCACTGACAGTAGGCTGTTTAATCAAGCAGAGGCTGGTTAGCAGAAAGGCAAGAGAAGCAATCTTCTGTAATTCTCCTCCACCCCCCCCTTGGAGTTGCCCCTTAAAAAAATACTCCAAAAAATGGGGGGCTTTGTAACACTATGGGAGGTGGTAAGTGGTTTGTAGAAGGGCATAAAATTATCATTCCATTTCATTCCTTCCTCCTGATTCAACAGCAGAAATGCTCTGCTGGGTCAAATAACCTTCTGACAGTAGATGGACAGTGGACACCAATTGGATTAAAGCTCAGTATAATAAAACTACACTAAAATCATACAAAAATATTAAGCACATTTTCTACTTTTGGATTTTATGGAGCTAAACAGACACCTTTCAGTGTAACACAGAAATAGGCAAACTCAGCCCTCCAGATGTTTTGGGACCAGTGGTCAGAGATGATGGGATTTGTAGTCTCAAAACATCTGGAGTGCCGAGTGTGCCTGTGCCTGGTGTAACATCTTGTGTGATATTTTTTCGGTGGTGATTGATGGTCAATGTTCTGTTCATTAATGTGTTTGGAAGGTGGTGGCTGTTCCCCAGTAGGTTGAGAGATGTTGTGTTGTGAAGATGTTGTTTGTTCTTTGTCTTGTTCTTGTGTGTGTTGGAAGTACTCCTTCAGGCGTAAACGGTGGAAAAATGCTTCCAAGTCCCCACAGAACTGAATCATGTGTGGGGATTTGGCAGGGGTAAAATAAAGTTTTCTGAAGGTGTGGTCTCATTGTGTGCTTCTCTAAGGGAAGCTACAACCACTCCTTTCTTTCAAGGATCTGCTTACAATAGATCTTATGACACCAGCCATTTTCATGCTCCCTTCCTAAGACAAGCCACCACCACCCATGGTAAGTAAAGATCCAGGATAACTGTGTGGCCAGCTGTACAGCTCCAAGAGTCATGCTAGCCACAACTTCAGTAGAGTGATGCACCAGGTTCAGACCTACAAAAGAACACTGAGGCCTCATCATTCTAAGGATGATGGGAGCTGTAGTGTGACAATACCTGGAGGGTCACAGGCTCCCCATCCCTGGTTTTGTGGATCACAAACAGTGCTGATAACTTTGGGGAAGTCAAGTGGTACAACAATTCCATATTCTCTATGGATAAGAAGTTTCTTAGACCTTCAGCTTTGTAATACAACTGTGGGTAATGGAACACTACAGTAGGCTGTTGTTTTTTAACTCCCAGAGTGATGTAGTGGCGGTTTACTATAGTGTGATCCCATTAACACCAAGGACTGCAAAAGTGTAACTGGACATTGTATAGGTGTCAAGACAGGATAATTTATTTTTGATAATACCCCATTTTCCATTGCCTAGTCACTTGGCTGTTGAAAAGATCAATAATGGTATATAATTTTTATGAGTGGGTTTTCTTATTATCTAGTTAAATTCAAAGAGAAGTTAACTCAGGCTTGAAACATTATAGTGGTGCAGAGTAAGCAATACCAGGAGGGAAGAAAATCCTAGTGAGTGTGGAGAACAAGCTCTCATGAATACACATCTACAAAAAGAGCACAATTTAACACTGATTGCTATGATGGCTCAAGGGTACGCAGCAATGTTGAATTATTATTACACATTGTGGAATTTTTATTTGGCTTGCCAAAGTCTGTAGAGCACAGCTGATCTCCCTAATGTGAAACTGTCTGGCAGGCATATTTTTATTCTTACAAAACTTTCACTACTTAAAATGTCATTTCTTTTCCTTTGTTCCAAACATTCTGCCATTGTGCCTTATTTGATGACGTAGACCAACCTGGTACCATTCAAATGTATAAACTGTAACTTCCATCAGCCCCAAGGGGACACCATTTGGAGGACACCAGCTTGGGCAAGACTGGAGTAGGCCATATGGATAGCTGAAGGATGGAAACAAAGGGCATCAAGTTACTGGGTAG
This sequence comes from Lacerta viridis, assembly GCA_900245905.1. Classification (NCBI taxonomy): domain Eukaryota; kingdom Metazoa; phylum Chordata; class Lepidosauria; order Squamata; family Lacertidae; genus Lacerta; species Lacerta viridis. The sequence continues at coordinate 60,194 of OFHU01000458.1, read as the reverse complement.
TTCCCAAATGTGAAGTGAGATGCCTTCAGTACATGTTCCATAACTCCTATTGCATTGACATACTGCATCCTGGACAACAAGGGTGGGGAACCTCAGACCCAAAATTGGCCCTTCCCTCTATCTGGCCCTCAGGATTCTCCCCATGCCAGGCACTGCCACACACCCCTCTCCAGACAGAGGAGAAGGGCTTTCCTAGCTTCTCCACCAGAGGGTGAGGTTGGCAGTGTGATAATTGGATTTCATGTCCCATTATCCCTAGGAAGCATGCATAATGATCAGGGAATATGGGATTTGTATCCCCAAATCATATGGAGGGCCATAGGTTCCCCATCTCTCTTCTGGAGAAACCCACTAGCTTTTCTTCCATTGAAATCTGACTTTCTGATTCTGGAGACAAAATGGCTTGTCAATCACCACAAAAGGATAAAAGTATATAGAATAAGAGTAGTCATCAAGGACCATATGACTAAAGGCCTATAGTCCCCTTGTCTCCGGGTGTGAAAACTTGGCAGACAAAAAAGAGCTGCTCATCAGTTGGATGATGTTGCACCAGTTTAGCAGGGAACTTGCACGTCCTCTTATGCAGCCCTGTACACAATGTTGCCAAATGTTGAAAAGATGAATAGCAGTCTTTATGGAGAATTCATGTGAGAGGGGTTTATGAAGTACAATGTTCATTTTCAGAGACAGCCTTGTTCTGACAACCAGATGCTAGAGGGGAATTATAGGGAAAGGATGTCTTCATCATGCCTCCTTTGTGGACCTACTTGGGACATCTGGTTGGCCCCTGTCAATGGATAATCCTTAGAAAATGTAATATCTCTTGAACAGAAGTGTTACCTTGAAGGAAGACATCTGGACTCTCTGCAACAAAGGGAGTAACAGTTGCATATTTATTGCATTAAAAGAAACAGAAATTTGTGGGGGAAAGCCCCTCTGAGTTGAAAATGTGAAGGAGTGTTGATTATTTTTTCACCTGTGTATTTGTCACTTACTCAGTTTGTAGCCAGGAACTGAGGGATGCAGCAAAGCAGAACACATTTCAGGGGAGGGAAGAGGTCGAAGAGAATATCTGTTGTTGACATCTAATCACTGCTGTGGATGGATACATGACCAGAATGATTGTCTCCAGGCACTGCAGTCATCTACAAGGGATTTCCATACAATGGGCTTAATGTTACCAGTTTTCACGTCACATTTGCAGACATCTTTGTAATGCACAATTGGTCTGCTAACAGGCCTAGTGCCTCTCTGCAGAGCAAAACTTTGGGGATCCTGGCATCTTCCATTCTGTGTACATGACCAAGCCAACATAGAGCCACAGGGAGAAGAATATGCCAAAGACAGTTGGAGCAAGAACAAAGTCCTATTTCACATTGATCTTTATAGGGAAGACATCTGAGGATGAACTGTCATACTAGACAGAGCAGTGCATGCACTCAAGGAAGGGCAAGATCACCTTGTGGAGCATAGGTGGGCACCCTATCTTGTTAAGCGATGTGAAAAATCATTTTTGGCTCACAAGGTCAGACATCTTCATCAGGACTTAGTTGAACATATCCAGGAGCCCAATTCAGGCATCCAGCCTACTCATTTGATTCTGAATAACCGTGCTCTGAATCTGACAGGAGGGAAGTATGGTGGCTCCTCATTGCAGTGCTCATGGAGGACAGTGTGCAATGGAACAGTGATGCAATGCAGTGGGTGGGGCTAGACAGTACATCCCTGCCTTTCTCATGGGATTTAGTGTCACATGAGTAAACTGAATGCCAAATAGATGTAGGGTCATCCAAAGAACCTGATTGGTGGGAGACAAAATGAATTACCTCATGGGTAGGCAAACTAAGGCCCAGGGGCTGGATCTGGCCCAATTGCCTTCTAAATCCAGCCCGCGGATGGTCCGGGAATCAGTGTTTTTTACATGAGTAGAATGTGTGCTTTTATTTAAAATGCATCACTGGGTTATTTGTGGGGCATAGGAATTCGTTCATTTTTTTCCCCAAAATTAGTCTGGCCCGCCACAAGGTCTGATGGACAGTGGACCAGCCCCCTGCTGAAAAAGTTTGCTGACCCCTGAATTACCTCTTCGCACAATACAAAGTCAACTTACAGAATTTGCTGCAGGTAAAATTGATGAGCTCTTGGAGCAATGTCTCCCTTTTGATAAGTCTCCCCTTTCCTGCCCCTGTCCCCATTTCCAACCTGATCTTGCTACTATTTCACCCCCTCCCCCCCAAAAAAAGAGCCTTTGCATTCTAGGCAGCTTTTTACCCTTATGTGTATGTGAGATTGGGACCTGGCATTTGCAGAATTCCTGGTTACCTGCATTCAAAAGGAAGGGATTAGGTTGCTAGAACCTGTGTCAGAATGAGCTGAGTTCAGAAGGCACAATCACCACTCTAGGCATTCACTAGATATGGCCATGTCATGAGAATGAGGCTTTTGTGCGTATGATACAGGCCTGCTTTGCATTATACATGCTGCGCTACAACTCCTATAGACTTCTACAGCGGAACAAGCAAAACCACAAACCTTCTTGCCAAATAATTTTTCTTATATCTGCTGCCTTTGCTTTCCATATTTAAGAAAAAGTATTAAAGTGGTGGTGATAAATATTTGCTATTTGGTTCTCTATGTTCACATTGTAACTTTAATATTTCTAATCAGTAGTCCGAATTAGGCAAATTATTATAAGGGGAAACTTGATCGGGGGGGGGGGGAATATGATAATTTTTAAGATTTCCTAAAGTTGTCTACTAAGCTTTCATTCTATGTTGCAATGGTCCATAAGGAAATGTCTCTCACCCTTTCATTAGTTGGCTTTGCTTGAGAAACAAAATCTATGTAATTTTACCATGTCTTCTCATATGTCAGCTTTTTCCTCTACTGTTCTTTACTGCGGTTTTAGTTGATTGATCTGCCCACCTTTCATTTTCTGAAACTGAACTCAGTTATGGTGGGCATTTAGTTCTCTTCCCATCTGCCACTTCTCCACTTCCCCAGCCCATCCACCTTTCACCTGTAGGGTCCCAAGAAAGGCTTTAGGAGATCAGATGTGCATTTGGACTCCACAAGGGAAAAAGCAGCTCGGGGATGGCAATTTAGGAGCTGGAAATGATGGACAGGGGAAGCGTTAAGCACTCTCTCTGCTGCTTCTCCCTTCAATTTAACTTGCTTCTAAATAGGTTTTCTAGCAAAAACAGGCATTTAGTTGCATACAATGAATAATTTGACCCCAATAACCAGATTTCAGACTACTGCACAAAAGGCTGTTTAAGATATGCCTTTTATTTAATATTAGACTGCAATAAATGTTATTACTAATTCCCCCAATAAGGTTGTTTTTTAATTTAGACAACAGTATTGGAATCTGGAGCCACAATTTCACACTGAAGAATTTGGATGAAGTAGGAACCTGTTCACTGGTGCAATGGAGCACGTGTCATAGATTTAAAGTTTCTCCTGAATAGTTTCTATCAGAGAGATCTAAGCATGCATAATATATTTTGAGCATCTGATCTCTGGCTATGCTTAATTCTGAAGTAGACTTGAATAGAATATTCACAGCCTGCAAGATATGTTGGCGTAAAAAGAGATAACAGCACCCAATCCATGGAACCCTGTCCACTAATCCAAGAGGTTCTGCATCATAACTTTTTAATCTGCTGGTGGAAAAGTAATAACTGACTTCCACAGTTAGGAAGTGTTGCGGTAAGTTTTAAACTTTTGCTAACTATTCACAAAATTTTAATATACTTTCCCCATTTTTCTGAGGCTGGGCTAGAGAGCCCTCCATTCTGTAGCGTTTGTTTGCTAACCAAAATTCTAGGGGTGGGGTTTCTTCCCTATCAAATTAAGACTCTTGAGCTACATCACACCATGTTTTAAAGCACTCTTATACCAGTTTAACAGTCACACCTTCCTCCAAATAATCCTTGGGATGTAGTTTGTTAACGGTGCTGAGAGTTGTTAGGAGACCCTAGTCCCCTCACAGAGCTACATTTCCCAGAATTCCCTGGGAGGGAGGATTGTTATACCACTCAAAAAACTGTAACTCTCTGAAGGTAATAGTTGTTTCCAAACAACTCTCAACACCCTTTACATACTACAGTTCCCAGGATTCTTTGGAGGAAGCCATGATAGTTAAAGTGGTATAAGATTGCACTGAATATATGGTGTGAATGTGGCCTTGATGCCACAACACATACCGTATATCGCGGCGTATAAGGCGACTGGGCGTATAAGACAACCCCCCAACTTTTCATGTTAAAAAACAGAGTTTGGGGTATACTCACCCAAGCGCAGGATGGCCTCCGTGGCTGTTGAGGCGGCGGCAACGGCGGCTGGAGCAGCGGGGAGAACCTCCCCGTTGCCGCACAGGAGGCCTCCACGCTTGCTGCCCAAGTGCAGGACGGCCTCTGTGGCTGCTGAGGCGGCGGCAGCGGTGGCTGGAGCAGCGCGGAGAACCTCCCCGTCGCTGCACGGGAAGCCTCTGCGCTTGCTGCCCAAGCGCAGGATGGCCTCCGTGGCTGTTGAGGCGGCGACCGCGGCGGCTGGAGCAGCGGGGAGAACCTCCCCGTCGCTGCACAGGAGGCCTCTGCGCTTGCTGCCCAAGCGCAGGACGGCCTCCGTGGCTGTTGAGGCGGCGGCAGCGGCGGCTGGAGCAGCGGGGAGAACCTCCCCGTCGCCGCACAGGAGGCCTCCGCGCTTGCTGCCCAAGCGCAGGATGGCCTCCGTGGCTGTTGAGGCGGCGACAGCGGCGGCTGGAGCAGCGGGGAGAACCTCCCCGTCGCCGCACAGGAGCCCTCCGCGCTTGCCGCCCACGCCCAGCCCGGGCTCCATGGCGGCTGAGGCAGCGGTTGCGGCTGGAGCGCCGGGGAGAGGCTCCATGGTGGCTTAGACGGCGCACGCACGGCACGCTGAGTTGGCGCGCGCACGCAGCCAGTGGTGGGGCAGAACTCCAGGTCACGTCGCATGATGTTGCCGGCGTACAAGACGACCCCCGACTTTAGAGAAGATTTTTCGGGATTAAAAAGTTGTCTTATACGCCGCGATATACGGTATGTCAGGAGAAGCTGGTGCAACAATTATGGGCAAAGTGTTCTCCCTCAGCCTCCTTACAGATCTTCATTGTTCTGATGGTCTTGGGGTACAAAGAACAACTCCCTAAAAAGAAGAATTGAGGGTAGGAATGCTTACACATAATTAATGGCAGTCTGCTTCCTGCGAATAAATGCTTTCTCTTCTCAGCAGCTCATGGGGGGGGGAGAATCTAATGAGAAGTTTGAGAAGTTTACAAAATGGATTCCAGGTTTTTAAAGGTCTGTATCAGTGGGACTGAATAATATGAACATGGCCTTGAATAATTCATTTACAGAGGTTTGTTGTTTCATCAGATTGTAGACTGAGCAAAGAAGCTTGTCTCTGTTCTTCAGCTGGCTAACATTACGTTTTGCAGCTTCCCTCTCCAAAAGTATGTTTCTAATTAAGACCTATAATAACATTTTCCTATGCAGGAAGAGATGGGGAGGGAAAAAAATATTTTTAGAATTCCTTTTTAGGCTTATTCAACACAAGTCCCTCTCTGTTCAAAATCCATAATAGGCTACATGGCTTTGAGAAAGACAATTAAAAGTGTGCCATCATTAAAATGATACGAGCTTTCATTTTATTTGTGGGAACAGACAGAAGCCAACAACTTGAAGTGGTTATGTCGTGCTAGTGCAATTTATATCCTTGTAATGAAAGATTGGGGGGGGGAATTTAGCAGAACAGGAATGTATTTGTAAAAGGGCAGTTTTTCATGCTGCTTCTAATAAAAAATTATACTTGTGTTTGAGTTTACTGATCCCTGATGTCTAAGAGCCTTTCCGAATGTTAGAGAGAAATAAATACTTAATTGCTTTTATATTGGCCTATCTGCTGAGGCACTTCCTATTAATAGCCTACTCTTAAAAACTTTATTCACCATTTCAATTCCACATAGAATAATAGGCATTTCCCCGTTATAGCACTGAGCTAAGAAACATACAGGTGATACTCAAAAAAAATAGAATATCATGGAAAAGTACATTTACTTCAGGAATTCAACTTAAAAGGTGAAACTAACATATGAGATAGACTCATGACATGCAAAGCGAGAGATGTCAAGCCTTTATTTGTTATAATTGTGATGATTATAGCGTACAGCTGATGAAAACACCAAATTCACAATCTCAGAAAATTAGAATATTGTGAAAATTCACAATCTCAGAAAATTAGAATATTGTGAAAAGGTGCAGTACTCAATCCATAACACCTGCAAAGGGTTCCTGAGCCTTTAAATGGTCTCTCAGTCTGGTTCAGTAGGAATCATAATTATGGGAAAGGCTGCTGACCTGACAGTTGTGCAGAAAACCATCATTGAGACCCTCCATAAGGAGGGAAAGCCTCAAAAGGTAATTGCAGAAGAAGTTGGATGTTCCCAAAGTGCTGTATCAAAGCACATTAATGGAAAGTTATGCAGAAGGGGAAAGTGTGGAAGAAAAAGGTGCACAAGCAGCAGGGATGACTGCAGCCTGGAGAGGATTGTCAGGAAAAGACCATTCAAACGTGTTGGGGACTTTCACAAGGAGTGGACTGAGGCTGGAGTTAGTGCATCAAGAGCCACCACACACAGACGGATCCTGGAGATGGGCTTCAAATGTCGTATTCCTCTTGTCAAGCCACTCCTGATCAAGAAACAATGTCAGAAGCGTCTTACCTGGGCTAAAGAAAAAAAGAACTGGTCTGTTGCTCAGTGGTCCCAAGTCCTCTTTTCTGATGAGAGCAACTTTTGCATCTCATTTGGAAACCAAGGACCCAGAGTCTGGAGGAAGAATGGGGAGGCACACAATGCCAGATGCTTGAAGTCCAGTGTGAAGTTTCCACAGTCTGTGTTGATTTGGGGAGCCATGTCATCTGCTGGTGTTGGTCCACTGTGCTTCATTAAGTCCAGGGTCAATGCAGCTGTCTGCCAGGAGATTTTGGAGCACTTCATGCTTCCTTCCACAGACGAGCTTTATGGGGATGCTGACTTCATTTTCCAGCAGGACTTGACACCTGCCCACACTGCCAAAAGTACCAAAACCTGGTTCAATGCCCATGGGATTACTGTGCTTGATTGGCCAGCAAACTCGCCTGACCTGAACCCCATAGAGAATCTATGGGGCATTGCCAAGAGAAAGATGAGAGACATGAGACCGAGCAATGCAGAAGAGCTGAAGGCCGCTATTGAGCATCCTGGTCTTCCATAACACCTCAGCAGTGCCACAGGCCGATAGCATCCATGCCACGCCACATTGAGGCAGTAATTGATGCAAAAGGGGCCCAAACCAAGTACTGAGTACATATGCATGCTTCTACTTTTCAGAGGTCCAATATTGTTCTATTTGCAATCCTTGTTTTGTTGATTTCATTTAATATTCTAATTTTCTGAGATTGTGAATTTGGGGTTTTCATCAGCTGTACGCCATAATCATCACAATTATAACAAATAAAGGCTTGACATCTCTCGCTTTGCATGTCATGAGTCTATCTCATATGTTAGTTTCACCTTTTAAGTTGAATTCCTGAAATAAATGTACTTTTCCAGGATATTCTATTTTTTTTTATTATCACCTGTATTCCCTTGTTTAGGAATGGACTACAGCTGCTATTGTTCCTGATCCTGGACCATAATAACTGGAGCTAAAGGGAGTGGTCTTCCATCAGCATCTGGAGGACCACAGGTTCTCCTACTGTAGTTAGTAAATACGGTTAGTAAAATACAGTTTAAATACATGACATCAGGCATGGCTCTGTACACCTCAATATTGGGGGAATCAGTGTAAACCAGGTGTAAACCACACTAAGACTCTGGTTATAGAGTTACCTGCACATAAAATAATTGCATTAAAAAATAATCAGTGAGAGGAAATAAAGGTGGCTCCAAAACCTTTACCCCTTTACCTCTTTATTTATTAAATTATTTATAGGCCACCCTCGTGCAGAAATACCAGGGCTGTGTACAAGATCCCCAAACACAGAAAGCACAAAACATAATGAAAGCAACACAGAATAATCAAAATGACTGGCTCATCAGAAAAGTGTAAACAGCTACTATGAGCATTAAAAAAAAAAAAAAAGAAATCCATCTGAAGTTGGACCAGTGATAGTAAATGCCTGACTTCCAATTGAAGCTAGTCAGACTTCTCAAACTAACAGCACTCCTCCAGGGGATCTAAGTGATCTAAGTGATCGAGCTGGGATATAAGGCCTGAGGATGATCCTTCAGATGTCCTGGATCCAAGTTGTTCAGAGCTTTGTATATTGAAACTTGGCCTGGTAGCATATGAGCAGCAAATGCCACATGCTGTCAGCCACCTGCCCACTGCATTCTGCAGTATCTGGATAGAGTGCACTGCAGTAATCCATTCTCAAGGTCACCAGTGCATGGATATCCTACAGAGGCTAGGATATCCTGATCTAGCATACTGGTAAAACCATGTTCCAAAACTCCTAATGAGTCAGCAAAGTCTTCACTGAAGTCATCTCTCCTCCATAGGCAACTGTGCTTGCAACCTTTATACTGTTATGAGTTTGTGGGTGCCAGACTCCTCTAATCCCTGGATCTAGCAAGTGTTAGATTTTTTCAAGGCTTGTGGTGTTGAGCTGGGTGCTAGGCTCCTCTAAACCCCTGAACCCAACAAGTGTTAAAATATAAGACAGGCTACTTGTGTTGAGGTGATGGTCTAGGTGATGGACCATTAAAAGAAAAAGAAAAAAGATTGAGGGGCTTGGTGTAAAATGGCAAATGGGTGGGGGTCCCTTCCTCAACAGACAAAGCCAGAGTTTGAATTAGAGTTTTGAGGCAGTGATGTTACTGAGAAGCAAAACAACAAGCTGTAAAGCCCAGAGAGACAGCGCAATGGTTGATTTCTGTTTGAATCCAAGGGAGAAACACCACCCTTTTGAGGTGTTAATGCTGTGAACTCATCCATCATAGGCTCGTAGGTTGTATACATGTGTAAATAAACCAAATATCATAAAGACACCACTACAACTCCCATAGTCTCTTACAGTTAACCAGGCGGACTGAGGCTGATGGTAGTTGTATTTCAACAACATTTGGAGGGCATGCCATTGGCTAAATTAAGGAGATATCAAACTGAAAATCCAAAATGAATTCCTGTCTTTGCCCAATGACATTCACATAAAAAAGTCACATACAAACTTGCCGACTCCAACACTGTAATTTCTTGACAAATTATTTTTGTTGTAGAAAGCACTAATAACACATTTCCTGCAAAGTAAAAATTCCATTTAGCCACAATCAGCAGGGTTTAATTAGAGAGCATGAATTATTGAATATATGCTGTTGTTTTCCATAAACTTTAAACCCAAAGCCACGTCAAATTAAATTGTATGAAAGTAAAGGAGCATGTATAACTAAATATTTTTTTTTAAGGTTTAGTTGCAGTAGCTTTCAAGTTCATCCATAACATATTTTTGAATGAAGTCATTTGTACATAAAGAATTTCGTCCATTCTGGTCTTAATTAACCAGTTACAGGAGTAACAAGCCCCACCCGTGGGTTGCTGCAAATAAATGGTCAATTGGCTGCAAAAAACACTGCGTTAGCATAATGTCATGGTCTTTATTATAAGATGACCCAGGAGATCATTGGGGTGGGACAGCAACCATATGATTAGTTCTTCAAAGCCATACCTTAACTGGGGAAGGAGCTGCTGGAAGACGGCAGCCATGGGGTATAATCTCAGTAGAGCATAAAACTCTTAATCTCAGGGTCATGAGTTTGATAAGAATAAGAATAAGAATAAGAATACCTTTATTGTCATTGTACAACCTGTGTACAATGAAATTAAACGAGCCTCCCCCCAACACTCAATCTCTTATCGAACAACACACCATCTCGCAAGTCAATTTTGCTATGTTATTTTCATGCAACAGCCTAACAGAACACGGATAGAAGCTATTTTTTAGCCTGTTGGTATGGCTGATTATACTTCTATATCTCCTGCCCGAGGGTAGAAGATTAAAGAGGTGATGGCCGGGGTGTGAGTCATCCCTGAGAATTTTTCTCGCTCTCCTAAGGCAACGATCCCTTGCGATGTCATCTAGTGGACTCAAGGGACAGCCCATGATATCATGTGCTGTATTCACCACCCTCTGTAGAGACTTTCTGTCTGTGGCTGTCAGGCCAGCATACCACACTGTGATACAATATGAAAGGACACTTTCTATTGTGGACCGGTAAAAGGAGTTCATCAGTTGTTGTTTAACATTATTCTTTCACAAGACCCTGAGGAAATGGAGTCTCTGGTGGGCCTTTCTGACCACCTGAGTTACGTTGATTTTCCAAGTGAGGTCCTCACTAAGGTAAAACGGATAGTTTGTCACCTTTTTGCATAATACCCAAACCGTGGTTATTCAATAAAGCTGAATGGTGGAAGATCCTGCACAAGTTTATATATTTATTTTATTTATTTGCTGAATTCAAATACCGCCCTATACCCGGATGTCTCATACAGGGCATAAACTATATGAAACTGTGTAAAAGTCCATAAAGAGGTAGTGATAGCTGGCAACTCGGAGGGCTTAGGAGGGGATTAGACAAATCCATGGGGGATAAGGTTTCCATGTACTGGTAATCTTCCATGTGAGGAGAGTACAATTGCACTCATGTCCTCTTTGCTGGCTTCTCCATGGCATTTGCTTGGTCACTATGAGAACAGAATGCTGCACTAGATGCAACTTTGATTTGATCTGACAGGCTTCTTCATATGGTCCTATGATGTACCAATTTACTTCTGAGAGAATATAGGCTCAGAGCACCATTTAAAAACTCTTAACTGCAGACTTCCGGTGGCGACGCCATCGCGGGCGGTCGTGGGTTGCCTCGGCAGCGAGGCGACCCAGGCTGGCCCGGCGGTTGGAGCCCCGCTACCGCTAAGCGGGGCTCCGGTGAGGCGCGGGAAGAGCGTCCCGCGCCTCGGGCTCCCCGGCGGGCCCGCTAAGGCTCCGAACCCTTCCCTCGTTCCCCCTGTAAAGGGGGAGTGGGGGTGAAGGGACAACGGAGCCGGGCCATTAGGGGACATGCCCCAACCGGGTCGGCGAAGCGGCGGCCGCCGCCCGCGGTGAGCGACATCGTTCTCCCTGCAGGAAAAAAAACAAGGAAGCCCGGTGGTTGTGAGTACATGATTGGACTTATTTTTCTTATTTAACGATCCGGGAGGTAGTATGGAAAGGAAGCCTGCCTCCCTCCCTTCGGTGGAAAGAAAATAACGGTTTTGAGAGACTGCTGTTACAGTGATGGTTACAAAGTACTGATTTTTTGACAAGTGAGACTATTTAGATCTCCCTGTGGGGGAGTAAGACGGTGGAGAATATCTCTTTTTAAAATGTTAGTTCTTGAGCCCTGGCTCCAGGGAAAATGGCTGCGAAAGCTTGAGACTGAGTGGAAAACTACTGGCACCAAGATGGAAAAACAGTGAAATTGAAACTGAAATTTGATACCTATGCCCGCTTCTGCCATGCTGGGTTTTGTTTTTGAGTTGGTTACGAACCATGGACTGACTGATGAACAAAGGATTATTTCTTTGAGACTGGAACTGCTCAACCAGAAATTGATGATATTGAACCGGGATATGGCAGAAAAGGTACTTCCCACAGAGGAGACTTTTCAGGACATGGCTGCAGTGGAAGAGAGCCTTGGCAAAGAGCTGAAGGGGATGATTGAAGAACAGAGCAAAATGGCTGGCGACTCCGGAAAAAAGAAACGTCCTTTGGGGGTGGCAGACCCAGGACGGGGATAAAAGAAGAATGGAACATTGAATCGGAGAAGCTGGAAGAAGATGATCTGCGTACCCTGATGCTCTATGCAAGGACTGTTGTGGACTTTGTCTGGATCTGTGGACTTACAAGAAAAGAGGACAATTTGAGGAGTGGTTCCGGAGTAAGACGGAGAAGGAAAATGGTTAGAAGGGGGATAGGGTGAATTGTATTAAGGGTAAAGTAAAAACGGTTTATTACGGTACCCTGAAGCCGGTGTGTCAAGATTTTAAGTTTCTGAACTAGAAAAGGGATATTTTGATTTTTTTTTTTATTAGCAGCAGTTTAAGGGAAAGAAGATGCCTGTTATGATTTGATTTAAGAATAATATGTTAAAATATGGAGTTTTGTTATTAATTACTATGAAGTTATAATATGATCGAATTTTAGTTAAGTTAAGAAGTGGAATATTATTGTAAACTAAAAAATAAGATTTTAAGAAGAATGTTTAGTTTTGAATTTTGAAATGAATTTAATTTTTAGAATATGAAGTTATTAAAGTAGAATTTGGAATTGGAACCGAAGGAGAGAAGGCAGGGGAAGTCAACTGTAATGATTCGACCAAGAAGTTTTTTTTTTTGTGTATTTAAACAAGAAGAAGAATCGTTGGTATGTTTGTATTTGTTTAGTTTTAGTTGTGGTGGGTAAGTGTTGGGTTAATGTTGGTGAAGGTGTTGGATTGTTCTTTGTTATGGGAAAACCAATAAATTCTTTATTAAAAAAACAACAACTCTTAACTGCATAGTACAGGCATGGCCAAACTTGGCCCTCCAGGTGTTTTGGGACTACAACTCCCATCATCCCTAGCTAACAGGACCAGTGGTCAGGGATGATGGGAATTGTAGTCACAAAACATATGGAGGGCCAAGTTTGGCCATGCCTGGCACAGTACAATGTAACACACATCATTTGAAGATGCTTGGCACAGATGCCTTTTTATACATGCCATATTTTTTCAAGTTTAAGCAAGACGACCCTTAAAGCTTCTAATACCTTCCAAGATGAACTAGGTCTCTTACTCTGGAGTTTGTGAAGAAAGTTTCGCACAGCTGAAGATTCAGATAGAATGGTGTTTCCATCTAGACCATTGAAGGATAGGCTCAATCATACCTGAATGCAATTGATAGAGATTTGAAATAAACAGGAGTTCCATAAAGCAAGAGGGAAACTAGGAGAAAAAACAGCTACCTGATATATTTGTCCCATGGTGTGCACTTAAGATAGCAAAGAATCCCTCAGAGATCTTTAGCATGAAATTCAGTATTTCTTTAAACAAGTCCCATGTCTCATTTAGCTCATCCCTCTCTACAGTTACTAAGTTTTTATTATCCTTTTAAAGACATTTTAAATCTGTTTATGCACTGTGTCTACCTGCTTAGCAATATTTACCATATTCCTTCCCTCCCTCCCTCCTCCCCTCCATTTTTTGCAGTCTTCACAAAATGGGAAGCACACAGCTGTCTATATGAATATTAAGCACATTCTCTCTTTAAAAATATCCTGAACAGCTAACTACTCCAAGAGTAGAAATCATACAAAGCCCTGCTACTAATATTACTATAATAGTATTTAATTAGCACTTCTTTCCTGTGTCAAAAATAAAGACACCTTCTTATATATATAATGTCCAGGAAATGGATGAAGAACAGCATAGGCACATCAAGGGACGATGAGAAGAAATCAAAATGTAATTTGCAAGAAGCACCTGGCTGGCCAGTGTTGGGAAGAGATGCTGGATTAAATGGGCCATTTCTCTGATCCAACAGAGTTCATGTTCTCATAACATGCACTAAGAATCAACCTAATTGCTGTCTCCTTGCCATGTCTCCCTTTCACACTTTATATGGTATTCACAATGCACCTGGTAATGTATGTATGGCATGCCTACTCTGTACAGTGTGGATAGGTGCTTAGTACCTTCAATTTTAAAAGGGCACACACACCGTCCTTTTTAAATTGCAGCATCAAGGGTGCTTCCTACTGAAGGTAATTGATCAATTATTTTAAGCACGCTTTGAAACCTTTGCAGCTCTGTCCTTATCTTCCAGGTACTAGGCTAATCTGTAGCCTTTGGGTGAATGTAGTTGTTGAGTGCAGTGCAATTCCTTGAAAGCATATAGTGGCATTCGACTCTAAGTAGACCTATTGAAATCAATGGAGCCAACTTAGTCTATATATATATCTATATATCTATATATATAGTGGATCTAGTCATTGAATACTATCCACAGTGTGTGTGAGAGAGGGGGAGGCAGAGAGAGAAAACAATTTTCACTGGATTGGAATGCAGGGTCCTCTCTGTATCATAAAACACAGATGTCAAATGTCAGGTTTTTCAGCTATGGGAAAGAGTAAATTTGTAGTGAACGATCGTGAATGATAATATTCCTTTCCATCTGGTAAAGCTTCTCCCAAGGGACTTCTGTTCCAAGCTGAATGCTGAGAAATGCAGCCCTGGGTACGCTGTAGGCCTCTCAAATTAGTCCAATAATTTACTGTCACTTAATAACTTGAACTGTGGTGCTTGAACCAATATTGATTAAAACTCCCCCGGCTTCCAGCTGGGTTGGGAGTTCTTGGGGTTAACAGAACTTACAGGCAGGTACAATGACACCCACAGCTGAAGTACAGGGACACAGAAAAGAAGACCTTCAAACTCTGATGAATTACACCCCAACTCGAGGCCCCGGGAACAGCAGACCAGCTCTCACTTTGAGAAATAAATCAAAGCATTAATCGGGCCTGTCAGTAAAGCAGGTGTTTTGACTGCCTTTATGGTTCATTTTTATGCAAAAGGGTTGTGGGATACAGAAATCACGGGGGATTGCAAATAAATGGCACTGACAGGACTGATCCCACTAGGCGAGGGGGCCAAAATCAGCCTGTCTTTTCATATTATGAAATATACCTAACGGCAGCCTCTTTAAGCCCTGGTTACACAATGCACTGTCTGTGAGCCTAGGATTTTTCCTCTCTCTCTTTTTTTTCTTTCTTTCCTGATATGCCAGGGGCTCTTTTCTATTCTTTCATGATAAACTGCTCCAGCAGCCATAGCAGGTTTAGAATGTTAAAGAGCTATTGCTCACACGATTTGACAAAAGGATTCTGTCTTAAAGGGTTTAAAGGACATTGAACGCACTATCTACAATCCCATTTCGGGATAACTTCTTTCTCGTGGTTTTCACTGTTCAATCGGAGCAGTAACAAATACATCATAAAAATGTGTCAATGCTAATTTTCCAGGTTTGGAGGGGAGAAGAATCACTGAAAGAAGAAGAAGAAGAAGAAGAAGAAGAAGAAGAAGAAGAAGAAGAAGAAGCAGCAGCAGCAGCAGCTTAGGCTAGACTTTTAATGACTATAAGTGGCACATTTAGGAAATTTGCAAACATCCAGATTACTTTATGTGACTCATAGGTAGACACCATTCCTCAAGTGTTTACTGAGAGTTTCGTACAAAGCTTGTATTTAACACTGGAATGCCAGCCCTTGCCAGAACTGTTAAATAAATATAAACATGACTGATGGTGATGATAATAATGATGCTGATGATGGAAACTCATGAGTACCGACAGATCTCTGTTCACATAAAAGAGTATGAATAATGGCCAAATTACTATGCTGTTAAGACAAACCTTTAGTATAATGTATCCCCAGGTGGTATAGTCCAACAGACAAAATATACAAGCCTTCTCACTGGATTTAATATGACATAATTATTTTTACAGTGCTTTCTGTGACTTTTTTTTTAAAAAAAGAAATCACTTTTGGGCTTTGTTAGTAAATTCCATTTATCATTTGCAAACTATAAAACAAGCAAGTATTTATCTTTAAATGGCTATATTTCAGTTTATGAAGCCTATAATTTCAGACATACAGTAGTTGCATTTGGTTTAGAAGGTCTCTGTTCACAAATGACAGCCTTCTGCAACTTTATTAAAGAATTGATTGGGTTCCCCTCTTTTCATTTAATTAAAATATAAAAAAAATTGCACAGCTGGCATTTTCTTAGTACAGACAGCCTTGAGACCACTTTATTTAAATCTTTAATGAACCACTTGTGCTATAAAAGAGAGGAACAATGCACTGGAGGGCAATTGTGATGTTCCCTTTTGCTGAATCTCAAAAGAAAACTTTGCATCAAAGTTGCTGGGTAAAAATGAAAAAAAAAGGCAAGAAAGAAAGCTGAAAGCCTTTAGCTCAGCTTAACAGCACATGGGATGTGACATCAACTTCTCTTCATGAAGGAGATTTTCCTCCCTAAATGTAAAGTTCAGCCTCATTTATGCTGGTGGGTGGGTGGGTGAGTGAGTGAGGAAGACAGACACTCCTGTGATTATGCATGTCTGCAGGGTTGAGCCCTTAGGCCAAAATTAAGCAAGAGGACTTAATGCATGCTTAGCTGAAAGAGTTCTTTAGTCTCTACTGGTATTTAAATTATGAAGTGACCCCAGTAATGTGCTAACAATAAAGAGCCAATATGCATACTTCAGTCATTAATCACGGCAAATATATTTTGACCTCTAGAAACAATGCAACGTTGCCGAAAATTTATCATCTATTGAGGCTCACAAACAAGAAGTTAGAGGCTCTTTGGTTCTCAAATTTAACAGACCCAACCATTTAATGTCTTTCTCCAAAACTCTCCACATCAGAGTAATCTCACAACATATTTGACACCAAAGAGAGGGGATGGTGTTAACAAAACAATTCTTATTGGGAGTCTTCTTTTGCATATTCAAATTAATACAGTACTTTAGTGACTAGAGAGAACTTTTTGCCATGAGAAATGTGGCTGGACTGCTAGCAGTGTCACGAGGCCTGCAGAGGTGTCATGGAGGGGATGGCAGGGTCCCAAGGAGAAATGGAAAGTTCTCAGAGAATTGGAGTTGGGGAATCCAGGGGAGCATCCCAGCAAGATGGGGAAGGTAGAATTGGGGCCCCCAGAAGTGTCTGATCCTGGGAGGAGTTCAGAGGCCTGAAAGATAGTGATCTGGATCCCAGGAATAGTCTGAGCTGCATGTCGGAGGAGCACCCTTGCCCCTTCAATATTGGGTGCCCCAGCATTCATACCTCCTGCCATAGCACCAGTTCTGGTGCCTTCCCCTGCCAGTGTGGAGCCTTCCCTTTCTGGAACTGGTGGATCTGGGAAGCTATAGACTGGTCATAATTAACTTTTTGTTGTTTAAGTGTTTTTGTTTATTTAAAACATTTCTATATCAACCTTCATAACCATATTTTATAAGAACATAAGAAGAGCCTGCTGAATTATGCCAGTGGCCCATCTAGTCCAACACCCTGTTTTCACAATGGCCAGCCTATGGGAAGCCTGAAAGCAGGACATCAAGTAGACTCTCTCTACTTGTAATTCCCAGCAACTGATATTCAGAAGTACACTATCTCCAACAGTGGAGGCAGAGCATAGCCATCATAGCTTCCCTGATTATTCCCCCTGGATTGCTCTTTCCTGCCTCACCAGTCTGAGCCAGGCTCAAAATCTCCCTCCCTCCTCCCCAGTGTCACTCCCTGGTGCTTCCCGGGCAACTAGCAGCCACCACTCCTCCTCATCTACCCAGTCCCTGGAGAATTTCCACAACAGTGATGTTCTACTCCCACTTTGCTACATGATACCTTTTACTGGGGAGAGATGCTGTTATACTCAGGTCTTGCTTGTGAGCTCCCCACAGACCAGAGGTTTTCAACCTTTTTGAGTCCACAGCTCCCTTAACCAACAACCTTCTTTCTGATGCACCCCTGTGGGGCTCAGGAGCCCAATTATGTCATCCCTTGCCTGCAGAGCTGGCAGCCTCTCACCTTTCTTCAAACATCCTCCCTTGTGGAGTGTTCCCTCAGCCTCCCCTCCTCTCCCTCTCCTTGGGAGTCTTCTGGGCAGCAGCTGCTGCTGTCCCTGGTCTTTGAGCTGCCTGCCTCCCCTGCCCCAAAGAGATGTCCTTCCCAGAGGCACCATTCATGTGTGGAGCTTATAGCCAGGGCTGCTGAAAAAAACAGCTGCGCAATCCTTCAGGAGGCAGAGGCATGAGAGGGCATCAGAGGGAAGGCAAGAGGGACAGAGGCCAGTGTTGCCCGCAGAACCCCTGACCATCATTCAAGGCAGCCCGGGGTACCACAGCACATTGGTTGAAAACCACTGGCATAGGCATTTGTTTAGCCATTTAAAGAATCAGTATGTTGGATTAGATGGTCCTTTGGCCTGATTCAGTGGAGGGGGGGGAGGTCTTCTTCTGTTATTCTATTTATGCAAGACCTAGGGACAAGAGGTGCTATGTGAGATTGATAGGATAGGATAAGAAGTTGGGAGACAGAGAGTTAGAGGAGAGAGAAAAACAGGGAAGGGGTCAAATTTCACATACTGACTCAGTGGTATGTGACCAGTCAAATATTTGGCTGCATATGTATATTCCCATGCATAATTCCACCACAAAACCAAGAGATACACATAATAAGCCTTGCCCTGAAGCAAGAGAACCATGACAACATCCCAGAGTCCTTTGACACACCATTTCCTAATAACACAAGAATATGTAGCCTAATTTTATATGGAAGTAAAATAGTCAAATCTCATTAGAGTAGTCTTTTTTTCATATGACTAATGAATTGGTAGAACACACAGCTTTAATGTTAGGCTCAGGAAAGAATGAAACATTGACATATATATTTATCAAGAGAATCTTGGCCAAACATTTTCTAAAGGAAATAATTGCCAATTGCCAGCTTCAAGGGCACAAGCCAGCACTATCTGACAGGCTTATAAAGCCCTTTCTGTTATGGGCAATTTATTCATTCTTCTCTCTCTCTCTCTCTCTCTCTGTGTGTGTGTGTGTCTCCATGTCCTGACATCTGAATAATCTGTTATTAACCACTGTCAAAAAGACTCAGTGCAACAACTGAACTTACCCCTATTCTGATCTGGTATGACAGTAATGTGCACAATATTTTTATATGATTCTCTCATTCAACGGTGAGCCTTGATTAGGGTCTTCCAAATCTGCAGTTATTTTGGGGAGTTTAAAACCCTGCCCTTGCAGAGAAGTGATTTCACTATAGCACCGAAAATGAAACATTTCTCTTCCCTTAAGTTGCAATCATAGAGCTGCTCAGACATAACTGTCTCCTCCTCCACAGTCATTAAATTTCTTTAGGATTTCTTCCATCTTTCCTTGCCACTTGCACCCTTCCCTTAGTTTTGAGCCACTTAGCAGTTCTGCATAAAACCTTTATGTGGAATATGCCAATATTAGACTATTGTATAGCTCTTATCCTCAGTCAACTCTTGACAGCAGAACAATACTTCCAGCCATGACCTTGAAGAGGAACAGAAATTTTACACTCCATTCAACAAATGTACTTGCTGTTACATGAGCTCCTATCAGTGGTGTTTTTTGTTTTTGTTTTTTGAAGAAAAAACCCGCCTCTGTACAAATTCTTTGTTGTTGTTGTTGTTGTTGTTGTTGTTGTTGTTTATTAGTTTTAACTTGATGTTGTGTTTGAAATTTTATTTTTATTCTCCTCCTCCTCCTCCTCCTCCTCCCTGTACATTCTTATACAGTCATACCTTGGAAGTCGAATGGAATCCATTCTGGAAGTCCGTTCGACTTCCAAAACATTTGGAAATTAAAGCATGGCTTCTGATTGGCTGCAGGAAACTCCTGCAGCCAATCAGAAGCCACGGAAGCCCCGTCGGACATTCGGCTTCCAAAGAATGTTCACAAACCAGAACACTCACTTCCAGGTTTGCAGCATCCAGGACCCAAAACGTTCAACTTGCAAGGCATTCAGGATCCAAGGTACAACTGTATACATATTTTAAAGCCATAATACATATTTCTGTAGTGCATTAGTCAAGTGTGCTTGGGAACCTAGTTTAAGCATGCTTGCCCATAGGTAAGCTCTCTTGCTGGCTGGGAATTTTTATTTTTATTTATTTATTTTTTTGTCCTGGGACCACATTTCTTCATGGGGGCTGCACACTTGTGATGTATGTGTCAAAAGAGAGTGTGGCCAGGCATTTACTCCTCTCTATCCAGGCCATCAAGATATATCAACACAGTTCAAGGGCACATTTTTTTCAGTTAAGTAAGTTCTCCAGGGGAGGGTCCAATGTTATGTGGTCAGGGAGGATGTGGCCTACCCTAGGCAGAACCCCAAGGGTCAGACAAAAATGTCTGAAGAACCACATGCGGCCCCTGGGCCTGAAGTTATTCACCCCTGTTCTGTTGCTTCCAAAGGAAAATGTTTCATGGGCCTCGACAGGTCATCTTCTTCCAATGTAGATGCCAATGCCGAGTGTTGTGCCATACAGGAGCTAGATCAAGAGCAGGACAAAGCCAGTTGTTTAAAGAAATCCACTGCTGTGATTAAATTAGTTACATGTGCACCAGACCTGGGACATTTTCGCTGAAAAAGTAATTGCAGCAGGCACTGATATATGATGATGAAACACTATTGTTCTGAACATTCCTTCTACAAATGTTGCATTCCCAGTATGATGTAATGGCAAGTTTTGGACTTTGGAGAGACCCAAGTTGAAACTTGCAGCCTGCTGTGAAACTGGCAGGCTCTCTATGCCAATCAGTCTCTATCTCTTTCAGCCTCACCTGTGGCAGGGTTGTTCTGAAAGGAAAGATCATGTGTACTGTCCTGACCTCCTTGGATGAAGGGTAGGATAAAATGTAATAAAATTAATTACAGAACCGTGTATGGACAGACACATAAATATAGCAAGGAGAAAGTCAAATCGCAAGGACACACCAGATCGGCACATAGACACAGCAGTCAGAATTGATAAGACTGATGTGTTATTGCCCATCTGGTATGTCCTTCTGGGCTATCAAGGACAGGCACACAAATTTGGGGACAGTTGTCCAAGTGGGCAAGAAGGAGGTGAGCAATCCAAATCTGGCAAAGGAAATATCGCAGAGTGGCAAACAAGCAGCAAGGTGTGGGCTGCATTCCAAGTCAGCTATCGGGAAACAGGAGCAGAAAGAAGAGTTTTTGCACAATTCTTACACCACCAGAGATAAGTTGCTCAGCAAATTTTAAGGCTAGAGAGTTATGGGACTTGGAAGTCAGGGATTGACCTCTGGGGTCAGCTGACTGAGGCTGTGTACATACATTTAAAGCATGTGACTCCCCCCAACAGAATCCTGGAACTTTGGTTTGCCCCCTCACTGAGCTACAATTCTCAGCTCTTTTAACAAACTACAGTTCCCAGGATTCTATGGAGTGAGTCACATGCTTTAAAACCTGCTGGTACTGCAGCCTAGGGGACACTCTTGAAGCACAGAAATAAATCTGCTTAGAAACCTGGCTTCATACCCCCCCAATACCTTGCACAGTACATTTATCCTTTATTCAACAGGATCCGTGCTTCCCCTACAATTGATACAAACCATTTGCTTACTCAAGCAAATCCTGCCGACACAACTCTGGAGAATAACTTTGAGGCATGTTGGTGATATGAATACTTAAAATGAACACTTAAAAGCCGTCCAAATTAAGGATAAAGATGGTGTCAGACAAACCTCAATGGGGAGAGCATTCCCCGTGTGTGTATATGTTACATTTTGCTGTAGTTTTTATATACTTCCCTGGGAACTTTTTATATAGCCATATCTATAGTTTCATTCTGTTACCTTCTCACTGTGGCTTTCCCATCCTAGTGCTGCCCTACCTCCAACCGTTTTGTTACTATCCTTGGCTTTTGAATCCCAGGCCAGACATTTATGACCTTTCCTTAACTGCATCCAGATTGACAACCTTCTGGCTGTTTCTGTGTTTGTTTGTTTTGTTAACTCTCAAAATACTTCTCATTTAGTACCATTCCTGATGGTACGTGTCAGAATATTCCCTGCTTGCAGTGTTAGCGTAGTGAAAGAGGAGAGCGCAAAATATGGTCTGAAGCTCAACATCAAAAAAACTAAGATCATGGCCACTGGTCCCATCACCTCCTGGCAAATAGAAGGGGAAGAAATGGAGGCAGTGAGAGATTTTACTTCTTGGGCTCCATGATCACTGCAGATGGTGACAGCAGTCACGAAATTAAAAGACGCCTGCTTCTTGGGAGGAAAGCAATGACAAACCTAGACAGCATCTTAAAAAGCAGAGACATCACCTTGCCGACAAAGGTCCGTATAGTTAAAGCTATGGTTTTCCCAGTAGTAATGTATGGAAGTGAGAGCTGGACCATAAAGAAGGCTGATCGCCGAAGAATTGATGCTTTTGAATTATGGTGCTGGAGGAGACTCTTGAGAGTCCCATGGACTGCAAGAAGATCAAACCTATCCATTCTTAAGGAAATCAGCCCTGAGTGCTCACTGGAAGGACAGATCCTGAAGCTGAGAAGAGAAGACTCACTGGAAAAGACCCTGATGTTGGGAAGGAATGAGGGCACAAGGAGAAAGGGGACGACAGAGGACGAGATGGTTGGACAGTGTTCTCGAAGCTACCAACATGAGTTTGACCAAACTGCGGAGGCAGTGGAAGACAGGAGTGCCTGGTGTGCTCTGGTCCATGGGGTCACGAAGAGTCGGACACAACTAAACGACTAAACAACAACAACAACAACAACAAAGGTGAAATAGAGCTTCCAGTACCATTAAATGTTTTGAATTGGTGCTGTCCCAAAAAAAGCTTCCCCCGCCCTTCACCTGCATCCAATCTCTATCAATTCACAAGAAGGGAGATTTACACTTGAAAGTTAGCAAAGGGGAATAATAAAATAAAATAAAATAAATTGGTTAAATTTTCAAAAGGAAGATGCATGGTTTGTCACATGTACCTTTTGAGCTGGACAAGACGCATTTCTGAGTTTCCTTTCCTTCATTTAGGGTGAGCAGGCCAAATCTAGAACCTGAGGATAACTTCACAGCCACAAAGCACTCAAAGCTGTAGTTCTCATAACTCACCACATGGGGCAGCCACACCCAAACATAAACTTGCTGGGAGCTTTTGCCATCACAATGGAATCATAGAAGCATAGAATTGTAGCGTTGGAAGGAACCATGAGGGTCATCTAGTCCAACCCCCTGCAATGCAGGAATCTTTTGTCCAACATGGGGCTCGAACCCATGACTCTGAGAGTCTCATGCTCTACCCACTAAGCTATCCCAGTGGTTTTCAGCTTGGACCATTCATTGCTGTTGGTAGTTTATTAGCTGTTCTGCAATACCCTTTCTACAAATTCAACAGCTTGTTAAACAGCTCATGTATCCAAATACCACTTACTCAGATAAGAATTCTTTATCTAATCTTCTCTTACCCTGTGGCCACTTATGCCTGCGTTGCATGGTGGAATATGGTGTCAAATGTCTTTAAACAGGAAAAACAAAAATTAGAACAATAAATCTATCTCCACAATGCAGATTTTATTTTATTTTTTTTAAAAGAAAAATAATGAATAATGGAATCATACAATTGTAGAGTTGGAAGGGACCACAAGGGTCACTTAGTCCTACACCCTGAAATGCAAGGATATTTTGCCCAGCATGGAGCTTGAACCCACCACCCTGAGATTAAAGGTCTCCTGCTCTACTGACTGAGCTACCAAAGCATGCAAGATGTGTGAAAACGAAGAACATAGGAAGCTGGCTTACGCTGAGTAGGACCATTGGGCCCTCTAGTTCAGCATTGTCTACACTGGCTGACAACTGCTCTGCAGGATTTCAGACAAGGATCTCTCTCAGCCATAGGAGGAGATGCCAGGGATTGAACCGCGGACCTTCTGCATGCAAAGCAGATGCTCTGCCACTGAGCTACAGCCCTTAGTAGGTGAAGGTGGGCAGGAGACTTCACCAAATAATGTTTTGCTTTGTGTCAGAACAGTGGAGGTGGTTCATTTTCCAAGTGCTCTTTTCTAGAGCCTGTGTCTGAATGGCAAACCACTGCAGTGAAAAGTATCAGAATCTCTATAACGTAAGTATTTGACCCCTTCACATTGTCACATTTCACAAGGCCAGATCGGAGCCCTGGTCTCAGAGATGGCTTTCTTAATTGTTTGTAGATGTGTATATCAAAATAGTTTACAGTGGGGATGTGTGGGGGTGGGTGGGGGTGGGGAGAGCCTTCATCCCCAGAACAGTTTACCTTTCTTCTTCTTTTCATATGGTGAACAATCATTTCCTTGCCCTGCTCTATGGTTCCAAAGTGAGCAGCATATTTTGTTTACTATAAATGTCGGGCTCCAGATGCTCGAGACTGTGCTTTTATAATGGAATCTTGGCAAACACTTGCAACAAAGAAGGAAAGAAGGAGGAGAAGGGCTGCAGCGAACAGAGTTTTTGCCTTTCAAAAAAGCAGATGGTTTCTGAACCATTTGCCAACACATACACAACTCCCACCAACCCTACAGCATGGGTGCTCCTCTTCCAAGCCTGGTTCTGCCTTAAAGCTGCTGCCGCTGTGTTTTCCGTTAAGTCTTAGAAAAGTCACTCAATCTTGGTTTTCTTTCCCATGTGATTTGTCCTGCTTCTAGCGGTTGAAAGGAATGTGGCTTTCTTTAAAAAAAAAAAAGGCAGAAACAAAAGATTACAGAGGCAAGAGGAGCAAAATATCATTTTGGTTGAAAACTTTGCTATTTTTAACTTGAAGGTCTTTAAGGGACTTTTTGTCCTTCTCATTAAAGTTTAAATGTTTTTGGGTTTGGGGTTTTTGGCATTTTATGTGACAACAGAGTCAAAAGAGCACACAACCCATTATGTTTACATTGGCAGTGCATCTAAATTACTTTCAAGTAGCCCTACGCTTTGGCACCTATTCACGTCTACACGCCTCGTCTGACTTTGGTCTCTCACTCACCCAGTTACCAATTTTTCCAGTGTTTCTGTCTCCTAGTATGCTGTGAGGCAGAACAATGAAGACAAAAAGAAACAATGAGGCAGAATAGGACCAATGAGATGTTTCAGCAACCTAAAACCACTATTTTACTTCCCCTCTTTCCGTGAAAGAAAGTGGGAATTCTCTCATCAAATTAGGAGCATTTTCCATGTCCCTTGAAGCCATTTGCTGCCCTCTTTATGGATTTAATTTTGGGGTTGTTTTTTTTTTGACTTCCTTTATCCTCAGAATACCCACATCAAGGATAACCTCCCTCAAGCCGAGAATGTCTGGGTGAGGCTCACTTCAGAGTCTATTAATGCTTCTTTTTGGATACAGCCAGAAGGGACACTGAGGACTGACATGAGCTGTTCTCTCCACTCTCTGCTCCCTCAGAGTGTTCTGAAACTTGGACTAGATTATCTCATATGCATTTTCCCATCTCATGTTGCAATGCAATGTTTTAAATAGAAACAGAGTATAAATGTTGCCTCTTTTTTTTTTTTTTTTTGGTTCTTCCTGAAAAATAATGCCAAAAATAATAGAATGACCTCAACAGAGATCATGCATTTCCCGCTCCTTTTCAATTAAATGAGGTTGTGTGGCAGAACTAGCTTTAGTTTTTTTTTACCTTGGCACCTTAGGAGAAATTTTGCTATATGGCACAGCTGAGCCAAAGTTAACCAGTTTTAAGTCTCACTGGTTTCCGCGGGAGATTAATTCCCCCCGATTTAAATCAATGGCATAGAAGTGTTTAACTTTGCTTGGATCATGGTGTTCTCTCTGGTCGGCAAATAATTTAGCTAGAGGCCCATTTTAAGGGGTGAGTATAAAGTGGTGAGGGACCCAAGTGGCGCTGTGGGTTAAACCACTGAGTCTAGGGCTTGCTGATCAGAAGGTCGGCGGTTTGAATCCCTGCCACGGGGTGAGCTCCCGTTGCTCGGTCCCAGCTCCTGCCCACCTAGCAGTTCGAAAGCACGTCAAAGTGCAAGTAGATAAATAGGTACCGCTCCAGCGGGAAGGTAAACGGCGTTTCTGTGCGCTGCTCTGGTTCGCCAGAAGCAGCTTTAGTCATGCTGGCCACATGACCCGGAAGCTGTCTGCGGACAAACGCCGGCTCCCTCGGCCTATAGAGCGAGATGAGCGCCGCAACCCCAGAGTCGGACACGACTGGACCTGATGGTCAGGGGTCCCTTTACCTTTACCTATAAACTGGTGAGTCAAAGCCTCAAGCTTCTTCACTCATGCTTCACATTTCCTCCAAGTTTCTGTCTACCACTGCATTTGATGTTAAACTTCTGGGTCTAGTAGCCGTTGTCTTTCCCTCACTGTTCTGTTGTTTGTCTGGTTCCAATGAGGTTTTCTTCGTTGGCCTGTTCCCCACAGTTCCTTTAGGTATGCCAACCACATGTCTCCCTCATAAAAGCATATAAATATATACTGCTTGGTGGATCATACCCAACTGGGCAACACCATTCTAAGAGGATTAGCTTTGGCTGACCCTGAAATAACTTAGCTAAGCTCCTGCCCATTCAAGTGAAAGGCAGCATGTGCCAACCAACTTGGAGATGGTGGTGATGGAAATCTGTTCTTATCAATTACACAAGTGGGAGACATATATGCAGTTTTATTACACATAATATCATCTTCTTTTAACAGTCTGAATCCCATATTGCATTTGCAAAACCAGCTGTTAATAAAATCTCTGTAGTTATAAAAATGAATGTGGTTCATATGAAAATCGGTAAGAGAAATGAAATGTAAGCTTCTTCATAAAGTAGATGGCGTGGACCCTGAGTTGCTCTTCTGGCCATACAATGGTGGGTTTTTCCACCAATTTCCCCTTAACCTACATGTAAAGGACCCTGGATGGTTAAGTCCAGTTAAATGCAACTATGGGGTGTGGCACTCATCTCACTTTCAGGCCGAGGTAGCCAGCATTTGTCCACAGACAGCTTTCCAGGTCATGTGGCCAGCATGACTAAACTGCTACTGATGCACAGAGGACCGTGACAAGTGCCAGAGAACACAGAAACACCATCTACATTTCCGCCACAGCGGTACCTATTTATCTATGTGCACTGGTATGCTTTCAAACTGCTAGTTTGGCAGAAACTGGAACAGAGTAATAGGAATCCACGTGATTCAAACTGCCAACCTTCCAGTAGACAAATCCAAGAGGCTCAGTGGTTTAGACCACAGCGTCACCTGCATCCCCATCCTATACCATCTCCAAGGCTCCCCAAACCCCCAGGAGCAGATTTTCAGGATACATTGGGAAGGGCAGGGAAGAAACCCATTCTATAAATAGGAATTCTAGTCTGTTCTCCATTCATGAAAGGGAAGGTGGGATACAAGTCATTGTATTTAATGTATAATGTCTGCTGAGTAAATGTAGAGAGGCTGAAGTCTAGAATACCTTCAGTTACCATAAATCTGCCATTAAGAACCTAATTATCCACCTTAGGCTGCATTTCAAAACACATGGCTGAAGTGAAGTTCCATTGAAATAAGTGAAAGTTACTTCCAAGTAAATGTATGTTAAATGTGAGTGTTTTTACAGGTCTGTGACTATACAATAAATTTGTTTGCTTGGTTGTAAAATACTGGTGTGTAATATGGAAGACAGAGGAAAGTTAATATCTTTCAGTTTGCTAAATCTTGATCTGCAACTTGTATTGCTGTCAAAAATCACAAAACACAACAACTTGGATGCAGTAAAGAAAGTAAGTCACAACTTTGTTCCTCTCTTCTTTTATCCTCCTTTGTGTCTTTTTTTTTTTTTACATATAGTCACAGACTTTCCATTGTCACCATCTGTTTGCTGAGGCCCAGAGAAATTTGCATTCTGTGTCCTTCAGTTTAACTTTAGCAATCTATGTGCTCCTTTCTTTGTTTCTGCAGTTGTCAACGGACTCATAAAAAAGTTGGCCATTATTGAGAGAATGACATTTTTTCTCTGGCTCAGTTCCTTAGTTCTTCAGAATTTAGCAGGGGGAGGGGGTGGGGTGGATACTAAGAGTAGTTTTGGATGTCCAAAATCATTCCTGGATTGATCTACTTCAGGTCTATTTGCATATATTATCTGTGCAGCAAAACACATGTCCAGATGGGAACTGCATGCTGGATCATTTCTGGAATGAGTGCACATGATGCAACCACCTTGTTGAAGCTAAGAAGGTCTGTGTCTGCTCAGTGCCTGGGACATTGTCTGGGAGCCCCATGGAAGCTGGTTTGTGTTTGATGATGGAAAAAATGATGGGAAATTAGGGTCACCATATTTCTAAAAGTAAAAACCAATTGTTGAGCTTTTTAGACCTGTATTTTAACACTTTCTAAATCCAGTGTCTGGCAACCACTTTAATACCGCAACATTTATTGGACCCAGGAATTTAAGGAAATCTGGCACCCACAAACCCTGATTCTCACAACTCCTAACACACAGACACACACACACACTAGCTAAACATATCTGTGAAGTCTTGCTTAAACAACCATGGTTTTAGCAGGTACTTAAAACATTAAAGGAAAATCACCTGCTATGGCAACGGGTAAGGATTTATATGAGATTATGAAAAATTTGCCATAAGTATGTTGTTCCATTGCAAAATGATTGATATTGATACAGCAACTATTTAAAAGTACAAGCAGACAAAGCTATTTACAAAATATATGGATCTCAACACCTGCTGCTATAATCCTCTTGACCCACTGGTATATTTTGTGAATTTAAACCGAGCTCCATACCCAGCAATTAAGGCATAAATGACCTGTGTGAGTCATTTTATTTTACTTAGTAATAAAAACGCCTTGCTGCAGCTCCAGATTGTTGCTATTTTCAGGTGGGATTCAACCACATACCAGAAAATTCAGGTTATGCAACTAAAGCTGGTTTGGAGCTCTTGCACATTAAACCCAGTTCTCCAAAAGACTGGACTTCTTGTAATAAGAAAAGTGATGGAATGGAAAGCGTGTGGTAACACTTGTTTTGACGCAACATCGTCTAACTTCCCCACAAACAATTCAGAAGGAATACTCATTAAATAGCCAACATGACCTCATCTCCTTGAAAACAAACCAGAATGAATGCTCAATAAACATGTCATCTGGAAGTGCCCTTTCATTCTACCCAGAATTAACACCTGAAGAGGGCTATGGCATCCATTCAATAGGTGAAGCTGGATGGTTTATACACAAGATTATTTTAGGATTGCAAAGGTTTCCCCAAACAGAGGCTGTAAATGTGAGGGAGAAGGAAAGACAGAAAGAAGGAAAGACAGACAAGTTCTGGGAACCTTCTTATAAATGATATGATCAGAGTCACTTTGGAGTTTAAGATAAAACAAGCTGGCAGATAGAACTTCATGGGTGCTTATTTCTCCTTTGCAGTCTTTTTGCATCCGTCCTCCTACAGTCTTTCTGCTTTTATTTTTGGCATTTGACCTACTTTGTACCAGTTGCCTTAAACATAAGAAATGCAAACAAACAAATGCACTTCTCTTCACTCCCAACAAGCCCTTAGAAACCTCTTGGAAGACAACAGTAACACTCCCTTTAGAGACAGCTTGCACAAGACCTTCCTCACAGCTGATTTGCATATTTCTATGTAAAGGGATTTCTCAGTGTAACAACAGTTCCACTCAGTCAGAACAGCACACTGAGAAGAGTCTGCACTGTGGAGTGCCCTCATTTCAGAAAAAAACCTTAAAACTATCCTTGTAAAATAAGAGCCTATAATATGAAGAGACTGAGCTCATTTTAACTCTTTCAAATCCATTTACTAAAACAGTGTTCTGCAATGTATCTGAATTCCAGCAGAGTCTTTCCAGATTATTCCATTACCAGTGGATGGTATATAGTCATCACATAAGGAGTGAAGGTGAATGCTGCTGCAAGGAGACAGTGTCCCAGCAGGTGCTATCATAGAATCATTGCCTCAGAAAACCATGCTGTTATGAAATAAAATGTATACCTTATGAGAAATCCTAATCTTCTCATAACTGGATGGATCCTCACTTAAGTGTCAAGATTTGCTTTAGCCTATTAATATATCAGTGGAATACTAGATAGATATTATGTTGATATATTCAAGTATTGAATCAGACATATGCAACCCCCAAAATTGTAGAAGCAATTTCATCATCAACAATCCTAGAGGGGTAACTTTCTGAGATCTAAAGCACTGAAATGATGATCACCAAAGCACCCATGTTGATGCATCTTAAGAGAGTAAACAACATGGAGTTCTATCATGATCACCATTTATGTGTATTGAAAATTTTGATTTTTAATGAGATAGTCATAGAAAAGAGTGCTCATGCTGTTGTGCATAGACCTGATAGTGTGTTAATAGGCTTCTGTGAAAGCTCTTGTGTGTCACCACGCCTATTTTAGAGACGATTCTTGTACAGCCTTCCCAGGTCTAGCATCAGAGCTGGAGGGTTGGTAGCAGCCAAGCAACATGTCGTGTGGGTAAGCAAGCGAGCCTCAGTCTGAGATGGAACAGCTTAGCCTCTTGCCTGAGCAACAGCTGCTCAGACTGAGAAGCAAGACCAGGATCAGCAGCTTAATAGGCTCATAGGAAACTGCTTTGTCCCCAGTGTCTCCTTGTCCCTGAGGAGCTAATAGTTACAATTCCACTGTCTGGATATCTGAAATGATGCTGTTGCAGCACTTCCTTCATTGGCAAGTTCAAATAGAAGTACAGTGAGACATCACTCCTAGAGCTCCTACTTCAACCCCCTGACAACTTTCTTCATGTAGTATCTACATGCTGACGAGTGTCAATCGCAACCTCCATAGGGGATCTTAGTCCATCTTAGTGCAGTAGTGCATAGTATAGTGTGCAGTAGTGCATAGTACAGCTAGAAAGCTTCACAAGCAAAGGGAATTGGCTGAGCTCAGAACTGAATTTGCACCAACAGCAGAATTACAAAGTGTAACTCTTGCTAGTACTCTGTATTTTAGACTACTGCTGGAGAGGATAGCGAAGCTGAATTCGAGCCATGTTAAATCTCGAAAAGCCAAAACGAAAAGCCTGACATTTTGGGAAGGAGGGCTTAGCCATCTGCCTGGAATGACATGTTCAGATAGATATTGATACTGACTCCATGATATAATGTCCCACTACAATTCAAAGTCCAGCAAGCATTTCATAACGTTATACTACACTACATGAATAGTTGCAGACCCAAGCACAGTGTGCTCCCCACAGATGGAAGGTTGATGTATTGATAAGATAACAAATTGACGCAACAACTTTATGGGATTGAAAATTGGCCACAACTTTATTGAATACAGACGTAGGTAGGCTTTGGCTCAGGCATTGGGTGTGTATCCTCAATTAACCTTCTGACTGAAGGCATAATTTTAATCAAGAGAGTGAATACAGTGGTACCTCAGTTTATGAACTTAATCTGTTCCGGAAGTCCGTTCTTAAACCAAAACCATTCTTAAACCAAGGTGTGCTTTCCCTAATGAGGCACCCCACCACTGGTGCCCTTCCACCATTCAGTTTCCATTTGTAGACTGAGGTAAAGTTCGCAAACCAGGACACTACTTCCAGTTTTCTGGAGTTCGTAAACTGAATCGTTCTTAAACCGGACTGTTCTTAAACCGAGGTACCACTGTATAAGAATTTACCCTTTGTCTGTTTCAGGGCTGATTATGATAGGGGGCATCTGTAAATCTCAGCCTTTTGGCTAAATATCAGCATCTTAGAACACAGCAAGGTCATTTTCCCCCACCCCCCACTGTGTTTCAAGCTGCATTTGTACATTGCTGTACACACCAGAGGGGACAGGGAGGTATTTACACGATGTTAAGCCTGAAAACTCCTATTCACGAAGCTGTCATATGCACTGTCATCTGCTTTTGTGCAACAGCTGTCACAAATGTACGCACCTCAGTTTAACTGCAAAATGAATGTGGTTTATGTTTTCAATTCAGATGGAATCTGGTTTAAGGGGAGGTGCATCAAACAGCATCTCAAGAAAGTGTAGGATAGATATGGGTTGTGGGTAATGCCATGTGTACATGGCTTCAAACGCCAGTGGTGGGAGCACACTGGAACCAGAGCGAACAGTAATGTGCACATGGCTTAAGATCAAGTGTAGTAGAAAGGAATGTCTTCATGTATGCTTCTTCCTACTGTTGCCTGCTAAAAACTCTTCTGCATGTGCCTGAATTGCCCAGGAACATTGTAAGTTGCTTTACTGCCTGTAATTTGGAATCAAACATTTTGTAATAAAAAGATTGATCTATAATTTTATTTGTGAAAGAGTGAGTAGATAGGACATGGACACAAAAGTGATAATGGATAGGAACCAAAGAAGGGTAGGATTCCTATCAAGAGAGATCAAGTGATAGAATAATGGATTTTAAAAATAATTCTGGGTATGCTTGCCCTCCCATTACTGCTAGTCAGTTGCCAACACATGCTATAACCATGCCCAAATTCAGCTGGCATTTGCTCATCTGTCTTCTTCTCCACCTGGCTATAAATCCTGAGCCTTAGATGACAAGATATTATCTAGTTCACTTAAATATACCACACCCTTTCATCATTTGCTGTAGTTTCCTCTGCATACTCTGCCAATGAGCATGGAATATACAAATATTTATTTAGCGCCGCGGATCTTAAACATCTGGAAGGTGGTCTACTTTATCTATCATTCCACAATGCAGAGGCTACACTCTGGTTTGGAACATTTCACATTTCTCTACACATGAGAGAAGTTTGCAGAATCTGTTCTGTATCTGCTTTCCAAAGTGGAACCTCTCTGGCTCCAAGTTGCCTCAACAATGCCTATCATTTCTTATTTAATGCAATCTAATCCATGCACAGCAAGCATCTCATATTGCACACACATTCTCTAGAGAGAAATGATAGTGGAACAATATTCTCATAAGCAGTTCACCAGGGTGACATTCCTCTTCCATTGCAGATTTGAACCCAACGTGACCCATCAAACAGATCCTCCTACACTCAGATTTGTTTGTGTTTGCCTCCCACTGGTACTTGCTTGTACTGCTTCTGAGAACCATGTCAGGCTGAATTTAGTTCTGGCACAGATGCTTGTGTCTGACCAGGTTTCACAGGGGAGATATACAATGCCATTACAGAATCTGCTTTCATTCCTAAGTCTGGCAGACTTTTACCTGTGGAGAGATAATAATAATGGTCTGCATTCAGTTGTGTGTTTAGCATTATGAGGACGATGCAGTAAGTGAAAACACATCTGAGAGCCCATTATTTTTTGGAGATATGAGATGGGCTCTGTGCAGAAGCAGTTTGCCTTCTTTTCATCTGGTTGTGAGCGCCAAAGGGTTTGGGGTCAGGAATGCCATCTTGGCCCCACAACTGTGGGTTCTTGGGGCTGTGGGTGCCATACAGCATCCATGGCCCTGGCACCAAAATTTGTGGGTGTCTGGCCCCTTCATGGGGAATTTTGTGGGTCCCACGAGTTGGCACCTATGTTTGGGGTTGATAAAAGAAATGGAATGTGATTACACATTGAGGGAGGAGTGAGAAAAAAGAAAGAGTTCAGTCATCATTATTTCCTGAAATTCAACCACAGAAATGGACAGATGAGCTGGCTGGGTTAGCAGCCATTCCCCCTCCTCCTGCCAGTCAATCAATAACAATTTATTCGACCATCAGTCAGAACACAATCATCCATACAAATTTTAAAAAAACCTGAGACAACTCAGAGGGGTTTACACTAAAACATACACTAAAAGTAAATTATACATAAAAACCCATATCGATACCATCGATTTTGACCTTACGCTGTTTAAGGGCCAAAAAAAGAAATTTGGCCACCTCAAAAGTTGTGGTGCCAGTAAAATTATTCAGCAAAAACGAAACCTGACATTCTCCATCTACCAGGCTAAGGTGGCCTAAGAGTGGAGCTATCAGTTTCTGTCTAAGGGCAACATAAAATGGGCAGGTCAGGAGAATGTGTTCGGTTGATTCAACCTTTCCCGAGGCACAGGGACAGACCCTCAGAGCATATGGGACTTCTGCCTACAAATTTTGGCTTCCAACCAGGCAGTCAACAGTCTTGAGGATGATACCCTGAATTCAAACAGATTCCTCTCTCAAGAGTTTACCAAAATGGTGTGTTCCCAGTTGTTTGCCAAGCTTCTTTCGGAGACAATGCTGGTCACGTTTGGTTCAGTGCCTTGCGCAAATATAGTCTATGCTTGCCAGAATAGGCACATGCATGATAAAGAAGCAATTAACACTGAATGGTTTACTAATAAAATGAGTGGAACACACTGATGAGTGGACTGAAAGAATGCTGCTATTTATCTTCAGGTTGCTGTGAATGCAAACGTCTAAAGGGGCTGTCCTCTAACCCCATTCATTTGCCATACATTTTCAGAGCCAGTTTCATGCCAGTATTTTGCCCAGCCCACTCACCCACTTAGGGCCATGCCCTGAGGGATACAGCTCCCCAACAGAACACTTAATTATCTGCATGAAGACCCAGATTCTGTCCTCAATTAAACTGGACACCAGGTGGTAGAGTTTGCATATTACAGGGCTCTTGGGCATAGCATAGCATCAATTAGTGAGTAAAGAAATTACATTCAAAAATTGCCAAAAGAGAGGGGGGGGGGAATCAGTGAAATTCCCATAAGTGAGATGCAGTTTTTGTCATGCTCACTTTTGTGGTGAGTGAATGAGGGTTGTTTGTGAGTGTCCTTTCTATCATTATACAAATTTTCTCAACACTGGTCTATACTTGGCAGCCTCCTCAGGTGCCCAGTCAAGAAGCATGGGCAGCCAAGGAGGCTGCAGATTCCAGCAGAAATGTGTATTGTGAGGAAAAAATACATCACCTGTGGGCACAGTGCAATGATAAAGTAAGCTCAAAAGCCCACACTTCCTGAAATTCTAAATAAATTCTAAAATGCCTTGAGAACAAGGCAGAAAAATGGAAGCCTCTTTCAGAATGAAATAAAACTTTAGAAAAATTGAAGGACAGGTTTTTGCACAACACTACTATCCATTGTGGTCCCCTTATTATAATGTATTATATGCAGATCTTGCATTCTACCTTTCTAATGTTGTCCTTGCTGAGTTGATCCCAGGCACAAAGAGAGCTCAGGATCATATTCATAATGAAATGAAGAGTTATCTCTTTTTATTTTCTTTTGAAAGATACATGCTGTGGAAATAATAAGTGTGCCTGCAGGGAACTTCAATTTCTATAGTTCAGGAAAGCACACCATTTTAAATCAAAGGATATTAATTAGAATTTACTGATTTTTAATATCTTTTCATCCTTTTTTGTGTGTAAAGCCAGTTTAAAGCTTGGCTTTCAAATATTGCATTTTATCACAAAGGTCAGGGAAGAAATATTCCAGGGTAGAGAGGTAGATAGAACAAATAAAGTTATAGGAACTGTACGTGATTATCTCTGTCTTTTTGGGTTTCATCCGAATACTGTTTTTATACAGCCCCTCAAGCAACACACGACTAGATTTATGCATGAATTCCTTCCCTGTCTATCTGTCTCTCTGTTTATACCCAAAAGTACTAACGTTGCTCATGATTTGTTTGTTCTGTGCCATGGAAGCAGTGAAATGTGAAATTATGGGTCACTTAACACACAAAGGTTTTCTTATATGGACATAAGAATGTAGGGGAAAGTCCACCATATGTATACCATCATGTGTGATGAACGAATACTTATATGCATATGATTATGTGCATGTCATGTTATACATTATTTCAGGTTGCCATATTTCGAAAAGTGAAAACCAGGACACCCCAAAATTGTTCACCTTTTTTAAGGAAACCCAGAAATGCCTGAGCTTTTTTTAGACAAACCCAAAGTTGTGGTCCCATTGGACATCAATTCCACCTTTGAAATTCCAGGAAAATCTCCATGTATGTGTTTTTCAGACTTTTAACAGGGTCGACTTCTCATCCCACAGATGCAAAGCCTAACCTGTACTTCAGTTACAGGTAGGTAGCTGTGTTGTTCTGCCATAGTAAAATAATAATAATAATAATAATAATAATAATAATAATAATAATAATAAAAAATTCATTCCAGTAGCACCTTAGAGACCAATTAAGTTTGTTCTTGGTATGAGCTTTCGTGTGCATGCACACTTCTTCAGATAGTTCAGTCTCAGCTCTATAGCCATGTTAGCTGTTACACCGTAACTGATACCACTTATGTGGTCACGCAGAGATCTGTGCAATGCTCCTATGTGTGAGTTGCCAGAACATCAATACCAAATCATGACTTTTAAATGTGTGTGTGTGTGTGTGTGTGTGTACACACAGTTACACATTCTTACACATTCCTATTCCACCTTTACTGCAAAGTGCTCAAAGTGTCATATGTTTTATCCTCACAACAAGCTTGTGACATAGATTAGACTGAGAAGCAGTGACTGGCTCAAGGTCACCCAGTGAGTTTCATCGTGATGGGTTGCCATATGCCCTCTTTTTCCAGGACACGTCCTCTGTTTCATGGGTAGAGTCGTCATAGCAATCCATACATAAAAGTAGAAGTCGACAAATGTGTACTATTTTTTGCTGTTCAAAATATGGCAACCCTACTTTCATGGCTGAGTAGGGATTTGGACCCTGCTCTCCGAGGTCCTAGTCTAACACAAACCACTGTACAATACTGCCTCTCTTAAGGCTGCTTTCTTACACAGTTCTCTTGCTTTTAAATAATCTGCTTTTCGGTTTTAGTATAAATTCCATGGTTGGCTTGGTTTGGTTTTTAAAAGTCTGTGGAAACTTTAGTAGAAAAGTGTAATAGACAGATGGATGGATAAATAAAAGCAGAAATTTCCTATTGTTGCCAATAGAAAGAGAAATTATTGGATTAGAAAAAGTAGTGATAATTAGGTAACTATTTAATAGTATTTTTATCCATGCTCTTAGTCCAAAAGCAATATGTTCTTTTCAGCTAACAGCAAAAACATTTAAAAATATTACAGTGCTCAAAATTCCCCAAGAAGGAGCAGCACATAAAACAGTTTATAGAAAGCAAGAGGGAAATAAATATTCCATAATCAGTCATGCCATAGGCACACAAATATAAAACTTTTTAAGTTGGTAATTTACATTGAAAAAAGTGTCTGCTGCAGTTCCTGGGATAAGGCGTTCTACAGTCTGAGCAACATGACAAAGGTGTGTAACTCCTGGGTACTCACCAGCTACATCCCTGGCGGTGGTGGGATGTATAGCAAGACCTTTACCAACAGATGAGTGTGGAAAAAACTCTCCTCTACAACACATTCCTGCCCAACTGCTCAGGCTGTCAGTGGAAGATACTGATAGATCCTGGACCCAAAGCATTTAGGCCTTTAAAATTCATAGCCACCAGTCTAAGCTGCACTGGAAATGGGCCAGAAACCAGTACAATTTGTATAATAAAGGTGTCACAGGATATGAGAAATTGGCTCTGCTCAAAATTCAAACCTCTGCATTTCCTGGAATACTTTTCAAAGGGAGACCCACAAAAAGTGTTACAGTAATCCAACATTAATGTAGCTAAGCCTTTGGGATCATGGCCAGGTCCACCTTCTCAAGGTATAGCCAGATCTGCTGCACCAGCCTAAGCTGTCCAAAACCCTTCCTACCTGACACCGTCACCTTTGTGTCCATCGAGGACCAGAATTATACCATCACAGGGGTATGACTCTGTGATTTTAAAACACTGTTTAGGGGATATTGGACCAACATGTTAATAAGTTATGATAGGATGCTTGCCAGCATAGCTCACCCAATAAACATTGGAATCTGAACCATTGCATGTCTGTAACTACAGTAGATGGGGGTCACACTTACAACCACTTGTTTTCATTCATTCATCCACATCCCATGTCAGCTCATGAGCAGCCGCCCAATAAATCCATTCTTTTCCTGGAGATTACATTTCATACCTGGCAGAGAAAGGTTTAATTTTAGCAATACCACATCCTCTGCAATTCCCAGAAAAGTCTAGGATATAGTGGGGGGGGGGGAGAGAGAGAGAGAGAGAGAGAGAGAGAGAGAGAGAGAGATTCCTGTCATAACTGCTTCAAGTCAGTGCAGTTTTACACTTAAAGATACCTCTCTGTTTCTGTGGCAAACATTATGCAGAGCTTACAAACTGAGTAGCTAGCCACATTATCTGGCAGGATGATAGGAAATAGTCTTATATTAATTCAGACCACTGGTCTGTCTAACTCCATATTGTCTGTTCTGACTGGCAGGGGCTTGCCAGGGTTCAGGCATGGAGTTTCCCCAACCTTACTTGGAGACTCTCTACCACTTAGTTATGACCCTTCTTCCTCCTAATACCCCCAAAAGTACCACATGCCACCACTGCTGCTAGTGGTAGAATATTTATTGTAGTCACCTGTGTACCTGACAGTTCTGGGGAATTCTGCCTTTTTTTCCTCCACCACATGACTTTTAACTAGTTGAGACTATTCATACAAAATGGCCGGCAGGCACAAGCTGATTTAAGGATTTTAAATTTCAAGCAGGTTGTTAAATCCCCTGTGGACTGTGAAAAAGTGTATTTATCTAATACAGTTTTTAAGGTCTGAAGGCATTTGTAGTATTTTCTTTTCTGGGGAAAGCAAGGTTTATTGGGGATGGGAGAGCACCCATCACAGGCTTCACAAACTAAGTTTAGACTTCACTTTAGTGACAACTACTTGAGGGCAGTTGGTCAGGATGGTAAGTAATTCATCACTTCTACCAGTGCAAAGTATTTTAGCCTACTTGAATTTTTTGGGTATGGGTGCATATACTTGTTATACTCAAGGCATTGTTGTTGTTGTTCAGTTGTTCAGTCATGTCCGACTCTTCGTGACCCCATGGACCAGAGCACGCCAGGCATGCCTATCCTTCACTGCCTCCCGCAGTTTGGCCAAACTCATGTTTACTCAAGGCATATACCAGCATAAAAGTTGTCACAATTTAGCCTAGAGAATTCTGCTTTTCTCAGTAAAGAAATGACAATTCCCACTTGGCTTGCTTGGAGAAGGCTCCTGTGAGAGAATAGCACCACATGTGTTTGAACCTCAGAAACTTCCAAATTCCCAGTCAGCCTACTGGTTCCATGTGCTCATTGAGTAACTTCTTAAAGAACAAAATGGGATTCAACACTAATGTCAAAGGCAGAGTCGTGTGGTTTTTCCAAAAGTAGGTGGGTTGATAACTGCTAGACTTGTCATGGTGTGTATAACAAAGTGAATGGCCACAAAGAATGCTTTTATGGCTTCCTTTTTCCTAGAGAAAGATTTGAAAAGAAGAACCACCAAAGAAACAGTGAGTAAAATAAGGGTCAAGCTACGTGTGAACTTAAGAGGAGCCCTGCTGAGTCAGGCCAAAGATCTACTTGGTTCAGCATCCTGTTCTCACAGTGGCTATCAAGATGTCAAATATGTAATGCCTTTGCTTTTAACATGTATTTGTTTTTGTTTTTAATGGAAAGAACAGCCCAAGCAGGGGAACTGATACTTTTGAGGTTTGCAAAAGACAGGGCTTGACATACACACCCACCCACCCCTCTCTCTCTCACACACACACATACACACAAACACAAAACTACTATTTGCATGGAACAAGGTACATATCAAATGCAAAGATAGATTTAGGAATGGTATTTCTCTTGGCCCTGAAAGCTAACATTTTATGAAGTTACTACCCCCTGCCGAAACTGCTTCAGATAAACAACAACAGCATTCTAGAGTTTGAAGGCTGTATAAAAAATATTTTTGGCCTCCATATAACACAAGCTTCAAAGGTTAGTCTGATATTGCCTTGAGGCATTCCCAACATATTCTGCTGCCTGAGACATGCTACAAGATGGCAACCCCTCCTCATTTCATGTACAGAAGCCAACTGGATTGGTAGTTGCTGTGAACTGCTCTGAGATCTACAGATGAAAGCAGGTATACAAATTAAATAAATAATAATAATAAACCTAGTAAAAATAATCTTGCTTTAGTACTGGGGATATGACACTGTCCTTCAACCGAAAGGAATGGCCCCAAGGATTAGGAGGAAAAGCCATGGGCCTGATATCAGTGGCTACTACCCGAGCCAATTACCTTACTTTTATAGGGCCAACCCTGTGTCATCTGAGCATACTTAAGTTGCTGTCATTGATCTTTTCCTGCTTGAGTCTCCAGATGTTTTATTTACCTACCTACCTACCTACCTACCTATACGTAGTATGTAGAGATTATTGTTTCCTATACTGTGTTTAAATACAGGGAAGTATGTGTATGAAAAATGCTACCATTTCCTCCTTCACTTGATTATTCTTTGCCTACCTCTCAAGAGTGGGAAGCAGGTGGCGCCGTGGGTTAAACCGCAGAGCCTAGGGCTTGCTGATCAGAAGGTTGGCAGATTGAATCCCTGTGACGGGGTGAGCTCCCATTGCTCGGTCCCAGCTCCTGCCCAACCTAGCAGTTCGAAAGCACGTCAAAGTGCAAGTAGATAAATAGGTACCACTCTGGGGAAGGTAAGCAGCATTTCTGTGCACTGCTCTGGTTCACCAGAAGCCGCTTTGTCATGCTGGCCACATGACCCGGAAGCTGTACGCCAGCTCCCTCGGCCAGTAACGTGAGATGAGCACTGCAACCCCAGAGTCAGACAGGGCTGGACCTAATGGTCAGGGGCCCCTTTACCTTTACCTTACCTCACAAGAGCTGTTTAAAAGTTACTTAAATATATATTGAAATTCATTCACATGTAATTTTCTCAGTCACAACTGTAGCTCCTGAATCTCATATTGAGCCTCCTGCCACCTATACAATTTGCAGAAATGTTTTTCACATCTCCTTTTGGTGGCTGGATAACTCTTCCAATCCCATTTAGCTCCCAATAAGGGTTTGGTTATCCTTTGCCTCCTACAACTCAGCAGCATTCATGTGCTTATCTCTTCACTGATACTGGGTTTAGAAAATTGCTTTAAAGCCCCAAATGAAAAACCTTTTCTTGGTCTTGATATTTTCCCCCTATCGTCTCTTTGCAGAGGATGAATTCTTACATACCTGGTTCTGCTGAGAAGCACATCATTGGTTTCACTGAGTCTGGTATTAAGAGTAAGGCCGTATTGCACAAGGATAAGAATATCAAAGTCTGGCACGCTGAATTCCACTGTATAACTCAGCACCACACAGCAGATTGCAGGCTGAAGAAACAAAACCAGCATGCTTCCTAAGAATTGGAAGACTGCTGATTGTCAAATAATTTCTTTTGTTGATGATTCCCTGTTTTGCTCTTGGTCGTATTACTGACTTCCCATTTGGACTTACATTCTGTTCAATTTAACCAGCTTAGTTAGAACACTTTGTCAACAGTCAGCTTTAGACTATGCAGCCAAATGGTTCTTAAGTGGGAAAGGAGACCGCTTGTGTTCCTGTATATAACTCTAGCTGAATTATAATCAGTAATAGTCCCAAGAATCCCTTAAGGTTCATAACACCCAGACTCACAAGTAAAACATAAACCATGTTCAGGGTCCAGAATTAGGCAGAAATTCTACTCATACCAACCACTAACAGGCTAGACCAAACTTTTGTGTGTGTGAGAGAGGGAATAAACTACCCATATTCATTAGGCACTCTCAGAGAGTTAGGTAATTAAAATAGTCACCCTTATTCACTCAGAAATATACATACATCTTTGAAAAAGTGAAGACGCTTCACCAAAAAAGAAAGGCATTGAAATTCTCATATGCTAATGTAAATTTACAGATGAAAACGTAGAAATAATTATAGTAATCTAAATAGAAATGCAATGCATCTCACAATAACAGGGGAGACTGACCAGGTGCCACTTCTCAGCCTGCTGTTCAGGTGCTAACTCCTGGTGGGCAACTTCAGGACTCCTTGCCCCTTTTGTGATTCGGACCAGACAGCCTTTCAAATAGAGCACTATCCTCTGTAAAACAGGACACATGGCTGCCCTATACATATGAGTGGAATATCATTGCCAGGTTTAAATTGGCCTTTTGTCTTAGGCTTCCATTTCTGCCTCAGTTTGATCAAAAGATGTATGTTATTTGCATCTATAAAACAACATCACCTGTAATGTACAGCATATGTTTAAAAGACTGAGCAAACAATAACATGGCATTTATTTTTTAAAAAATGGGTGACATGACATGGGTTGTGTGAAAGGAGAAACAGGCTTAATACATGAAAAGGTATTTCTACAATTTACCAACAGAGTTCAGCTGACCTATTACAATCTGAATCCTCTGCAAAGTGTCTTCAAGAGATATTTTGAAAGTTGTGCTCCACATGAATATTATAATAATAATAATAATAATAATAATAATAATAATAATAATAATAATAATCTATACAATATGTTCTTGGGGTTATTGGCCCATTTGGGAATTAGACCTCGGCTGTTCTTCGTATCACCCCCTGCCCCTTAACTTTGTGGGAGAATGGATTTGTCCCAGCCTGAAAATAAAAGAACTTCTAGGCTTCAAGGGAGTTGATAACTCTTTATTATAAGAATGAAACATTGTAACAAGATGTTAGATCAGTTATTGAAACTAACATTTGGATAAGGTTTCACTTGATTTGATTTTTGTACCATAACAGTTGATTGTGGGGGTGGGGGTGGGGGGCAAAACCCATGGAAAATGGCATCCCTTAGTTTTTATACACTCTTGTGGTTAGAATAATGAATGTCAGACACAAACAGTGCCAGGTGCATATATGTAGGAAAACATGCTTGCCATGGGAGTACAAAAATAAAATTTATTTGTTAAATTACACATAAATATAAGGTACAAATGTATTTTTAAAATACAGTTAAAGATAATCACACTTGCATTGTGTACATATGAAAATACAGTATTTTAATATTCAACATACACAGACACATTTATGATAAATGTAACTAATTGGCAATGCCAGTTCTTTTCATTCTGGGTTCCCATCTCTGTTTTCCATAAATATGGAAAATTAATATGCTATGAAACAAAACTCTCTAGTTCTGTCGGACATCTTGTAGCAGCTTGTTGATTTCTGCCACCAGCTCGCTAGCATCCATTAGTTCATGTTTACCGTCACTGAGGTGGTTAAGCACATTGTCAAAGTCATCTTCTTCATAATTCTCTGGGATTTCCTCCATGGCTGGCAGCCATTTAGAAGATGGCTGGGCCCCCGAATGAGTCCCCAAAGGAAGCCCAGTGTTGTTTGCAGGGTTTTGGAAGTGTGTGCTGGCTGCCCAAGCTGCCACCCCTTGTGGATAGCTTACAGTCTTGGCAGGCAAATGTCCTTTCCTGCGCTCTAGCGAGCTGGAGGGATCCATTTCGTTGCATTCCGTGTAGGCATCTAATGAAGGAGGCAAAAGGCGCTGGAAAACACTGTTCATTTCTGACAGCAGGGATGAGGTGCACATGTCACCTGCTTCGTCCTCGCTCTGACTTTCTTTGCCAAAAGTTGAAAAGCTCTTTTTCTTTTCAGTCGTCTCAACGGCTTGAGCATCCTCTTCCAGTACCTGCTGTTGTGGTGGTTGAGTTTGCTGTGGCTGAAATTCCTCCCCGGGAATAAACATATTACTTCTGTAATCAGAAGATGGAGAAGGCAGAGGTGGCATCCAGCACTGGTCGGAATGTCCCAGGACTCTGCATTCTTCTGTGCATAGTCTCATTGCTGTCAGCAAAATGAAAACAAGAAGTTAATATTCATTAAGTTTCCATGCACTAGTCACAGTGTCACTTTTCACTTTGAAACTTTCTGGGACATGCTTATTCATAATGTAGTGGTAGTGGTTTGAATAGAAGACACATAGGTTATGACTTTAGGGATGAGGAACCCGCATGGCCAGAGATGAGCTGTAATCCAACAAGAACTGAATGACCAGAAGTTCTCCATCCCTTCTATAAACACTTATATGGAAAGAATTCCTATTAAACTAAGTAGGGCTTACATCTGAGTACAGAATTGCCCCATCAGTGAATGTGTGTTCAGTCCTCTTCCACAACACTTTAACATAACTATCCAGGTATTTAAAGCCTCATGTAAGTGATTGTAATGGGGATATGCTATTGGCCCTCTCTCCTCCATTGTGCCCCCATTGCCAGGTCCAATTCCTCCAAACACTGGAGGATATTTTACCTTGTGGATTCCCACCCCATTTTTGTTGTAATTTGCTTTGGATGTTATGCTATGAAACAGCACATGGATTTGGAAAAAAAAGCAGAATTAGAAGACTTGACAAAATGATTAATATGTGAATGAGCATTGCAACATCAACTTTCTGAGTCACTATATTCTAGTGACAGTGAATTTCACAGACTGACTTAAGTTTCTTCCCATTTTAATCAACTTAATAGAGATGGCTAAATAAATGTAGCCTTCAAATCCATCCCGAGTTCATGTATGTGATTAAATTTTACACATGCAATTGTATTCTTTGCACTTAAACATATTTATAATCATCTAGCTTTGTGCTTCCTTATATTGGTTCTTGGAAGAAGTTGAGATGGCTATGGTCAAGTTACTATCGGTGTATTGGTAAGCTGCAAAAAGCCTGTATGTTTAGAGAACTGAAATGCTCAAAACATAGACAGGTTTGGTAACTGAGTAAAGATTTACAGCCTAAGATTACACAGATTCCATCCAATTGTTCAAAAAAGGTTCTCATTTACATTAGTTTGTGTTGAAGGACAACAACAACAAAAAGATTTTTGCATTCCTCTAGTTACTGGAAAATACTTTTGCTCTGAGGTACGTTTGTGGACATTTTGTTTGGCAGAAAGCCCAATACAAATTGTACAACTCCTCCAGTCTCTACATAGTATCAACAATTATATACATGGCTTATATACATGGCTACAACAGTCATCAAAGGACTAACTTGAACTCCTTAATTTAAATGGGCATTCTCTTAGCATGACTATAATTGGATGTCACCTAATGTTTGGTATATTGATAATTGGTGGACATTCTTCTGCAAAAAAATTAATAATCTGCTGCTATATCAGCATAATGGACATATCTATAGAAGGTTGGGAAACTCCTATGAGTGTGATGGCCTAATTTGTGTTAGTTATTTTAGAATGACCTAATAGTAAATGTTTAAAGTTTAAAAAAATATTTCTGTTAATTAATACTCTCCATTGTTTAATATCTGAAGAA
Organism: Lacerta viridis; assembly: GCA_900245905.1. NCBI lineage: Eukaryota > Metazoa > Chordata > Lepidosauria > Squamata > Lacertidae > Lacerta > Lacerta viridis. The sequence continues at coordinate 15,368 of OFHU01000458.1, read as the reverse complement.
CCCAATGAATAATGAGTATACATTGGCTCTCATTTACCACTACAGAATCAAACAGCTCAAGAAAAGTTGTTCTGTGACATAGTATTTAGAAGGATAAAGATGTATTGGCCCATGGAGATAGGTTGATCTGTTAGGAGACAACCTCTTATGAACTACCCATTCATCTAGTACAGTACTGTCTACACTGACCAGGAATAGCTCCCCAGGGTCTCAGGCAGTGGTCTTCCCCCATACCTGCTACCTGATCCCTTTTTCAAGCTGAAAATACATAGAACTATTGTTCCTTCCATACGAATGCAGCCTAAGGATACCCAAACTTGTGTCATTATTTTGCATCCCTATGCACATTGACTTAAGGTCTTACTTCCCATGCAACAAAAGGCTATGCATGATTACTCAGAAGATAGGTAAGTATGTATAGGATTCCAGCGTTGGCAACAGGACCTGCTTCTATGTACACATGCATACCTCTACCAAAGGCATTATGGGCTTTGAAGAAGCACGCACTCAGGACAAAATGGAGAAATGAGGAAGACACGTTTGGCAAATCCTCACTGTGATCAACTTCCACCCAGAAACCTATGTCCCCACTGTGGAAGGATGTATGGATCCAGAATTGGCCTCCACTTATGGACACACCGTTAAAACCATATTCATGGAGATAATCTTACTTGGCCATGAGTGATAGCCAAATAAGAAAGAAGAAACATGCATATAATTTCCCTATAAGACTACAACTCCCATCAGCCTTAGCTAGCGTGGCCATGATGGTGGTTGCAGTCAAACATCTGGAAGGCTACAGATTCCCCATCCCTGTTATAAGAGAAACTGTTCATTAGGTTGCAACATGGTAGACTATTTGGAATTAATGTTGGGAGTACAAGGATAGAAAGGTCCCCTAGTAAGGTTTAAGGATTTTAGATCACTGTACATAGCCAGTTGTGGACGGCATGGTGGGGCAGGGCAGCTGCTACTTAATGGGAAGTAGAGGAGTAAGTCAGTGATGAGGTTGGTGTGGTGCAAATGCACAGTCAGACTACCAGTTTGTATCCATTAGTGTGTTTGCACCATGCTGACTTTGATGTGATTGACCAGAGGTCAAGTGGGCTATGCCACCCCCCTATGCCATCCACTATGGCACATAACAATAAAAATTCAGTAACAGACACCCAGTGTGAGTTTACAAATGGCAGGCTGGAACACCAATCACCATTCTAACAACTGTGGTAACTGCATACATTTCCCCCTAAATATGTGCTTTCCTAGTTTTTCAGAGAACTGAGTCTCATATAGCCTTTCCTTTTGAATATATTTCTCTAAAGGCATTTTGAACACAAAATCTGGAGCACCCATGCATTGAATATCGCCATCCTCAAAAATAGATATCAAATTGTCATTCATTCTGTTTTTTAATGCAACCATGAAATTGGCTCCACCCATTATAAAAGGCAAGAGTTACCCACTTTGAGCCAACTCATCAGACTGCAAATGATACCAGTTGTGGTGTTTGTGGCCATTGAACTTGGACAAGTGTGCAGCACTTTGGGTTTATGAGGTGCCATGTTGCACTTGAGCATGAATTGGGCTATAGGTATTGCTATGTAGAGAAGGAAACAGGTTTATTTTAAAGCATGAAAGTTAAAGAGATTGTTTTTCGTCATTGTGAACTTGTCTCAGTGTGACTGGCAGGGAGCACTGTAAATAAACTGTTCAACTTTCATTGCATTCTTACCTGCAGGAATTCTCCCATCTGTAAGGAAAAGGTCACTGAATCCTTCTCCAAGAAGTCTGTCAATTGGAGAATCTCTCCCCAAATCATAATCGCTGTCTCCTGCTTCACTGTCACCACGGCCGCTGTCTTTCAAGCTGAACTTATCCATATCTTGAAGGGCGTACCTATGATAAAACAGAAGTGACATGTGGATTGAGTTATGCTCTATTGGCTTATGTGCTGGGCACTCTCCTCAAGTAAAACTGCTTTCAACATTGATCTGAGTAAAACCCTCACCTGTAGCTTCTGGAATATTTGTTTCCTCTAAAACTTGGCCTTGGCTGATACTGGCCTTGATGAAGCATTGAGAGAAGTTGAGAGACCTGTAAAGAAAAAACACAAAAGACCGATTCCTGAAAAATAATGCCCAAATATCTCCCTAAGAGAAAACATGTGTTTAAAAAATTATTATTTACTACTACTACTACCACTACTACTACTACTACTACTACTATTAAAACTTCAACTGTTTAAAAATAATCATTTAGAACCTCTTCATGATGCAAAGACATAAGACAATACAGCAAAGTAGAAGACAATTGGAAATATCTAATGGCACTTTACCAATACAATTTAGTCCTGCTTTTATTAGCCTGACAATGCCAAATAATTAAAGACGTGATCTTCAGTCTAGTCAAGCTAAAGTACTTGGATGTGAATGGATTTAGCTCCATTGAAGTTAGTGGGCCTAGAAAATCAGCTTACATCCAAGTGTTTTGAGCTATGGCTCAGGGCCTTAAAACATATTCATTAACAGATTTGCATGCACAGTTGACACAAGCTGTTAAAGCAGCTGTAGTTAGAATTGCAGCACCATTGGTAATACATGCCCTCATTGTTTTGTATCATTTGTATATGTAAATACACTATGGAATGTGTTCAAATAGAGAGGCAAAGAACATGCAAGTTTAGCATACTTTATTAGAAGCATTTGCAGGAAATGTTCCAAATAAAGCTTGAAACCTTGATTAACATCAATAATAATGCCATTAAGAGTAACTCTGCTTTAATGTTTATTTGGCATTGCAGTGTAGCAAGGGGCTGTGTAGCATTTCACGATTCACATAAAAGTCACACACATAGAGAGAAACAAACTCAAACACACAAAGGGCCATTTTACACATTACATATTTCCAACACAGAAACAAATACAGTGTAACAATCAATTTCAAAATCATGCACTGTGTGCAAAGATGTAGTGTTATTGGGAAGCTGCTGCCAATCATGGCTTCCCAGTCCAAACAGAAAGAGATTGAGAATACAAGGGTGTGCAGTTTATCATACATGACAGTTGGCACACTGGTTGCAACTGCATTCTGAAATAATGAATCTGTTAAATGGCCATAGGGGTGCCTGCTTGCATTTGTGAGTGATTACTGGTCCATGCAGCACAGTAAGTGAGCTTACCTCAACAGCAGGTGTAGCATGAGTGAGCTCAAGGGAGAAATTCTCAGGTACGTGATTTGATGAGATGGTCACCAGACTGTTTAGAGACTGGTGACTGTGGTGGCTTTGGCGACTGCTCATCTGCCCTCTTTCTAGTGTTGGAGATGATGAAGGTGAAGCTTTATGGTGTGACCTGATTGGCAAAGTACCATTAACAGTAGGCACTAGTGTAATGTCCCCTTTGTGGATCTGTCTTGATGGCCTTTTGGGGTGATGCTGGTATGTGGACTCTGCTACGCGACAGTTATAGGATCTGGTGTCCTTTTTCTCACGATTGCACCTTGTAGCAAAGACAACCATGATAACTAGCAAAACAGCACATATTGCCCCTAAGGATATAATTGTGATCATGGAAACATCTAGAGAAGGTTGGCTAATGTACGTAGCTTCTGTAGCTGAAGGCAGATAAACATATTTAACAACACTGCATTTCAGAAGTGCTTTGGTACTGAGCTGAGGACTTCCTTTGTCCTGAACCACCACTGAAAGTTCCCATTCTGTTGATTTGGCAGATTCAATGCTAGCATTGAGATAGATGTCACATGTCTGTGGGTCCATTATGAAGAGGTGGTCTTCACTACTACTTGCTAATGAACAGCTGAGTTCTGAGTTCATCCCTGAGTCTTTGTCTATGGCTCTTATCCTAGTGACAGGGTAATTGATTTCAGCTTCTTTGGGGATTGAAATCTTTGCTGTATTGTTGTGCAGTACTGGCTCTATAATCCAGGGGGCGTTGTCATTTTCATCAATGATAGTGAGCACAACTGTTGTATTGCTGGCAAGTTGCTGGCTCCCTCCATCTCTAGCCTGAACCACAAAGGCAATTTGGTTTACTTCTTCATGATCAAAAGTTCTAAGTGCATAGATGGCTCCATTGGATGGATCAATGGTCACATAGGTAGTTATGGAGCTTCCCAAAATAAAGCTCTCCAAGATAGTGTATGTCACCTGCCCATTATCTCCTAGATCTGGATCTGTGGCTGTAACAGAGGTGATATATGCACCTGGAGAGTTATTTTCCAGAATTACAATTTCATATCTGTTGGTCTGGAACTGAGGTGGGTTGTCATTTTCATCAATGATCTGGACAGTAAAGTGTTTAACTGTGGAAAGACTTGGGGTCCCCCTGTCTTCTGCTATGACAGTCAAGCTATATTCAGATCGCTTTTCTCGATCCAGAGTAGTATTTGTTAAGATGAAATAGTTGTTTTCATAGGTCTTTTGGAGTTTAAAGTGACCATGCCCATGGAGCTTGCACACCACCTCTCCATTCAACCCAGAATCTTTGTCTTGCACTCTCACCAGGGCCACAAAAGTCTCTACCGAAGCCTTCTCAGAAATGTAAGCAATTTCCTCCTTCCCAGGAGACATCAGGTTTAAATTGATATCTGGCTTGTTGTCGTTCACGTCCACAACCTTGATGATAATCTTGCAGTGAGCTGGGATAGAATTGGGACCCAGATCTTGAGCCTGGGCATCAATTTCATAGGATTTGGTGGTTTCATAGTCCACTGGCTTGAGAAGGGTCAGCTGCCCCCTCTCAGAGTCCATCTTAAAAGTCTCGATGATCTTGGAAGACACGTGGCTACTGAAAGAATAGACAACTTTCCCATTCGCCCCCTCATCCGGATCAGTCGCGTTGAGGTCGATGAGCAAAGTCCCAACTCGCGAGTTCTCCAGCAGCTGGATGATGTAGGTCTGCTGCTCGAAAACGGGGCTGTTGTCATTGGAATCGGAAATGCTGATCTTCAGGATGGAAGACCCACTGCGCTGAGGCACCCCGTTGTCCGAGGCGGTCAGCTGGAGTTCGTAGCTCGATTTCAGCTCCCGGTCCAGCTCACTCACTACGATCAGCTCGGCATATTTGGCCCCGTCAGTCCTCGTGCGCACTTCGATGGTGAAGAAGTCGTTGGCCGACAGCGAGTATGTGTACAGGGAATTGTCCCCGACGTCCGGGTCGAAAGCGCTGTCCAGAGGGATCCGGGTGCCCACAGCGGCACTCTCGGAGATCTCGAGGGGGATGAGCGCTCGGGAGAACTGCGGCGAGTTGTCGTTAATATCCAGCACCTCCACCTCGATGTGGAAAAGCTGGAGGTGCTCGGTGGGCAGCGTGATCACGTCGAACTCGATGGAGCAGTTCAAGTTCTTCTGGCATAGTTGCTCGCGGTCGATCTTGGCGCCGATGCTGATCTCGCCGTTATCCTCGCGGACCTTCAGCAAGGGAGAGTTGCCCCTCTGCATGGCTCGGAAGCGTACAGAAGAAGGGTTGGGCAGCCGGTACAAAACGTCTGCCACGTCTTCCGAGAGCCGCGCGATGACCGAGCCCACCCTCTGCTCCTCGTAGATCCGGTATTTCAAAGTCTTGCCCGCGGCGCCTCCCCAGCAAGCCGCCACCGTCGCCAGGGCGAGCAGGGCGGCCAAGTGCGTCTTGCCGGCGTTCAGCCTCGGCATCGCGAAAGCCTTTCCTTCCCCACAAGTTCGCAAAGCGCTTCTCTCAACTTCTGCTCGATGTCTCCGCATGCATTTGCCTTCCCCACCCCACTCCCCACGCCCCCAAAAACTGTACCAAAAAAAGAAGCAACAGCAAGAGTCCTTCTGCAACCCAGCACCGTTCCGATATCCTCTCCGAGCTCAGAAAAGTTGCTTACATGCATGCAGATGGTGGCGGGACTCCCTTATACATCCTGGAGGCGAGCCGGCTGGATTGTGCTGCTGCGCTCTCGTCCAGGAGGGTTGGCACATCAGAGCTTTTATTCCTCTTCCTTCTCCTCCTCCTCCTGCCTCTGCAGTTTACTCTCCGCCGAGTGCGTATGGAGGAAGGAACTGACGCTGGCTCGGCGCTGGCTCTTTCCCCCGAAGAGATCCTCTTTCCTTTTCCCTGCTCGGCTGCCGACTAAGCAGCCTCGATTGCTGACTCCCGTCTAAAAATCTGGGGAACTTCACTCCAACTCAGACAAAGCTTTTTGCCCGGCTGCATGTGTTGAATTGCTTCCAGCCAATCAGCGGGCTTCCAAATCAAAGGACAGTGAAGTCACACACATGCAAAAAAAAAAAAAGAGGGGTGGAGGAAGGAGCTGGAGGGAGGAGGGGGCAGCTCCTTCTCCCTCTCTCCCTCCCCCACCCTACGTTCACTTTCTGTGAGCGTGCCGTTACACCCACCTCCCACCCCCCAAAGTAGGCGACTGGCTAAAGAGCTACTTCAAATCAACTTTTTTGTTCTCCTTTTTATGATGGTTTCGACGGGGGTGGGCTTGGTTTTGTTTTCGTTTGGGGTCTTGTTTGTTATTTTAATGAGCGCTTTCAAGAATCCCCAAATGTAACCAAAGCGAGTCTTTTTTCGAGTAAGTTTTGCGGAGTGAAGAAGTTTGCCTTCCCTCAGACTTGTTCCCCGCCTCTCTTTTGAGGAATATTAAGATGCTGCTTCTGATTTCTAAGCAATCTTTTCCCCTTTTGTCTTCTCTCCCCCCCCCCACCTTATAATAGCCTTTTTACTTTTAAGCATTTGCTTCCCTTCATCTTAAAGTCAAGAAAATGCTTGCATAGCCTTGTCCTTTCGCTGGCTTCTGATGAAAGTATATATAGCATTTGGCACTGACATGTGTGTTTGCCTTCCCTGTACTTCCCCCAGCCCCACTTACTGTAGCCCTTGTAGTTCTTCAGAAGCTCCCTTTCATCTTCCTTTTAAAAGCACCCTTTCCTCTTAGCATGATGGAGCATGCTAAAGCATTGTGTCCACATGTAAAACACCATAGGGCAAATATGTCAGGGATCCTCTAAAGCAGGGGTGCCCAAACTTTTTTCAAAGGGGGCCAGTTTTGATGAAGTGAACATGCGTGAGGGCAGACCAAAGTTGCTGAGCTTTTTTTAGGTTTGAAGTTGCTGAGCTTTTCTTAGGATTTTACCCCCAAGACATATACTGCCACGAGGGCCAGATTGAATCGACCAGTGGGCATTGGACATTCCTGCTGTAAAGGGTCATGGGTGTGATCTACCAATGGCAGTGCTCACATTAAGTTTAACAGAACACAGTTTCATCCATTGTAGTGTTCTCGCATTTATGGTCAAAGCAGTGTGTTGGTGGCATCCTGAGCAAAACATTCAACCTCCTACAGGCGTTCGGTACAACCTCCAGAGTGTGATGTTAAGATTCCTTTGGTAAACTTCTGTTGTTGTTGTTGTTGTTGTTGTTGTTGTTGTTGTTGTTGTTGTTGTTGTTGTTGTTGATATTTCTATACTGCCCTCCATTCAAGGATCACAAAGTGATTTACAATACAAAAATACATAACATAGTAACAAACTATGATACTTTCTCCTGCAATGAAACTCCCCCCGTGTGCCCCCACACTAGCATTTTCCAATCTGTTCCAGAAGATCAAAGGAGTCCCCCAAAACAGCTTTAAGGGGCGTAGGAGCACAAAGCAGGGGTGGGTGGGGGAGAAGAGGAAGGTCCATTGCATGAGTAGAAGCTATTCCACGAATGTGATGATTTCACTAAATGCAAACCCATGTGTTTGGCAGAAACCTCCTGATAAGGAGGGCTTTAAACTGAGTCCTGTATGGAGGGTAATGAAATACCAGAAGATAGCATGACATCATCTGCTGGAGATTGGAATATGAGCGAAACTGGGATGTCAATGCGAGTAAATTCTAATGTGTAACTAAACAATAGGAACAATAGAATACAGCCCAAGGTTTCTGATGTCTCCGCACCAATATATGGGAGATAAATGCAATGCGCTTCACATTTTAGCAGGAAAGCAAATATGGTTTGATTGTCATTACTGAAAGTTTGTGGACTGCAACTCATAGCTGGATGTAGGGTTTAGCATGAGATCTTAATAATAAAAAATGCTTTCCAGGCCATGCTCAGAGAAAGGGGAAGGACAAGGAAATGGTAGGTCTACTGCAAAGAGAAGATGGAGAAATGAAAGTGGGTGACATCCCTCGACCCGGATGTGCACCGGAAATAACATTTGCGCATGAGCACAAGCTATTTTCGGTGCTCCTCCGACCTGGAAGTGTGCCGGAAATAGTGTGTGTGCACACGTATGGGCACGAGCTCCCCCACCCATCGGCCTGCCGTGCAATTGGTGCTGGAGACACCCAAGATATTAATGATCTGTTAAATGTGGGCTAGATAATACCACATGGGTAGGATTTAAGCCTGTTGAGAGGCTACATCCAACCTGGAGAGAGGAGACAAATGGTGTGCCACAAAGTCATATCTGAGGACAGACAATGTTCATCAAATTTCAGGTGGCACCAGGCTGGCTGGAATAGAAAATACTGTAGAAAACAGGAATTCACAATGAACTTGACAGTATGGAGAACTGGATCAAAACTAAGTCAGTATTTGCTAAGAGATAAATGTCAGATTTTGCATTTAGGGAGATAGAATCAGATGCAGAAAAACAGGACAGGTGACAGGCAACTGATTTGATAGCAGTACCTGCAAAAAAAAATTAGGATCCTTTTGGAGAATACATGCTAAACATGAGTCACAAGTACAATGTGTCAACTAAAACGCTAATGCAGTTCTAGCCAGCATCAACAGAAAGAAGTACTGTATAGGGTTCAGATCACAAAAAATAGCAGCAGCAGCAACAACAACAACCCCCACAACAAAGCTTCCCAAACACCACACTAGCCTAAAAGTCTGTTTGGAAAACTGTTTTCTGTTCTGGGAACCACAGATTTTAGAAGGATGTTGACAAACTGGAACATTTGCAGAAGAGAGCAACTTAGATGGGTGCAGGGCCTGGAGACCAATTCTATGAGGAAATGTTGAAAGATTTGGCATGTTTACATAGATATGAGACAATTAAGAAGTGATATGATCAGTATAATCAAATATTTGAAGGGCTACCACAAAGATGATGGAGCAATTCCGTGCTCGCTGTTGCTCCAGAGAGTACATCTACTGGGTTCAAATTACAAGAAAAAGGATTTAGCCTAAACAATAGAAATAGCTTTCTGGTGGTATGAACTGTTTGACAGGGGAAGAGTGGAAAGTCATGGACTCTTCTTCATTAGAGGTTTGTAAGCAAAGGCTGTTGTCTTTGTCCATGGAGTTTTCTTGGCAGGGATACTGGAGTGGCTTGCCAGTTCCTCCTCCAGGCCACCTCATGAGAAGAGTTCCTCCTCCAGGCCACCTCATGAGAAGAAAAGACTCCCTAGAAAAGACCCTGATGTTGGGAAAGATGGAGGGCACAAGGAGAAGGGGACGACAGAGGATGAGATGGTTGGACAGTGTTCTCGAAGCGACTAACATGAGTTTGGCCAAACTGCAGGAGGCAGTGAAAGATAGGCATGCCTGGCGTGCTCTGGTCCATGGGGTCACGAAGAGTCGGACACGACTGAACGACTGAACAACAACAAAAGCAAAGGCTGGATAGCCAGTAATAAGAATGAAATAGTATTGAGCTTCCTGTATCAGCAAAGGATCATCACTTTTAACTTGATAGATGGTTTTCAAAGCAAGTCATACCTAGAGGAGACCCACTGAAAAAAATGAAAATTATTGACTTCATGCATGCTAAGAGTTTCTGGAACGATCTGCTTTGCTTGAGTTCTATGTTCTCTGCCATGGATTCTGTGATTGTTTTGTCACTAGGCAAACATATTGGGATTGGGACTGCATTTAACTTAAGTTCTCTCTGTGGATTCACCTGATCTGAAACCTTTGCCTTGTCTTGCTTCCTGTGCATAGGAGCTGTGTTCTCTGGCATGTCCCCTCCCTAAATGATCTGCTTTGCATGGATTTTGTGTTTTCCCCATGGATTCATTAAATGTGAAGTTCACCATTGTCTGGTCTGCATTATCTGTCCCTTACTTAGTAACCTTCAGATGTCATTGGACTGCAACTCCCATCAGCCCCAATTGGCATGACCAATGGTATTTGTAGTCCAACAGCAAGTGTAGAGTAATGCATTGGCTATCACTTGAATGAACAGCATCTTTTCTTTGGGTTTCTACACTTTACCACTGGATTATGGATACATGAGCTCTCCCCCTTTGCTACTGGGCTCAGGGACAGATACCTGCTAGAGTCTGTCCCTGAGCACAACGGTCTGTTGTTTTACTTCAGTGCTCCACCCTGGTGCAGGATTATTCCAATTTCTGACATGTTGGGTAGAAATCTTTTCAGAAATTAGCAATATATGTATATAGCCATTATGGTGTAAGGGTTAAAATTTTTGACTAAGTCCTGAGAGATCATGGGACAAACCTCCATTCAGTCTTGAAGCTTATTGGGTGACCTTGGGCCAATCAATAGCTTTCAGCTTAAACAACCTTTTGTGCAGATAAGGTGGGGAGAGCAGAACCATGTACACCATCTTAAATTCCATGGCTATTGCATTATTATACATGTAATAAATAACATGTGAGTGTGTACGTACCTATACATATTCACAGCACCAATGCATATATGTATCCATGAAGCATGATATAGCCATGGTATACTATGATTCAAAGTATTATTAAAGGTAAAGGTAAAGGGACCCCTGACCATCAGGTCCAGTCGTGTCCGACTCTGGGGTTGCGGCGCTCATCTCGCTCTATAGGCCAAGGGAGCCGGTGTTTGTCCGCAGACAGCTTCCGGGTCATGTGGCCAGCATGACAAAGCCGCTTCTGGCAAACCAGAGCAGCACACGGAAACGCCGTTTACCTTCCCGCTGGAGCGGTCCCTATTTATCTACTTGCACTTTGACATGCTTTCGAACTGCTAGGTGGGCAGGAGCTGGGACCGAGCAACGGGAGCTCACCCCGTGGCAGGGATTCGAACCGCCGACCTTCTGATCAGCAAGCCCTAGACTCTGTGGTTTAACCCACAGCGCCACCTGTAGAGATGTATTATTACATCTCTACAATTATCATATTGGGGGAACTGTTGGATATAAATTTACTCTGGATTATTATGCGAGCTTCATCCTGCTTCCAGGGTGAAGAAACTCAATAGATTTCCTTTCATTTCAAGGATAATAATTTATGGTGTGCTTTTCCTTCCCCTTCTCTGCATTTTTGTTCAAGTTCATCATTATCTTGCCACACTTTCATTTTCTTTACATTATTTCTTTGATGTCTTTATCCACTGCTTTATTTGCAATGCTCATAACCTTTCCATCATTTCTCTCCCTCTCTCCTGGGTTCCGTTCTCTCGTTACCTGTAACCATGCACCAGATGTAATAAGTAAAACTCTGAATTTCTACCACACCCCCAAAAAACAGATTTCAACCGAAGTCACTAAGAAGCTTCTTGTGGCAAAAAAAGAAGACAGAAGAGTCACAGTGTGAGCTCGCCTTCCTTTTAAGCATTCAAAAGCATTTTATATGCTATTGTCTCTCCTTCTCTTTTTTTTCAGAAACCAGTGCCGTGTAGCAAATTGTGTAGAATAGAGATGCCTATAATGAATGTATTTAGTAGTGGGTCACGCCGATGAACATTCTGCCCCCATGAATAATGCTGTTTTACAAGTTTGCAACCTTTTCAAAGTTCTGATCCCCAAACCCTATAGGCAAACTCAAAAATCTAAGACAAGCAATTGGGACTTTAGAAACCTATAGCCATCTGGCCTAAATCTCTAACAATCCAAGCCAATAATTATATCAATGCAGGCTTTAGTGAGCCCCTTTGCAAACACCAAAAGAGCAAAGAAAGGAATTAGTATCCATTCTTAAGTTGGGGTGAAGAGAATTCAAAGATAACCTAATTCCATTAGCTGCCAAACAGATTTTCTTGCAGCTCTAGTAAACCTTTCTAATTTATTTATTTTTTAAAACTCCAAGTACATTTCCCCCCTCTGGCCATAATTGGAAAATTGTTTTATTAAAGGACCTTTTCAATTTCCATTAATATTATTGTGTTGTTGGAAATGAAGCTGTTGCCCTTTTTAAGAGCATTTAAATAATTAATAAGGGGAAATAATTTCAGAGCTGAGCACTGAAATATTGAAAATGGGAATGTAAATTAATATAGGTACCAAACGAACCTGTTCTTATTCATAGCAGTTCAGCAAATGCAGGGATAACTCTTAGTATTACAACACTTATTAGCTTGTCTTCACACAGTCATTGCACAATTCCCCTTGGTTTAGAGGTTGGGACACATTGTGTTACCTCTAGACAGAAAATATATACCTGCAGACATCTCCTAGAACATGGCATTAGTCTTCCAAAGGTTATCAATCAATCAATCAATCAGTTATGAAACTGACAGCTCTGCCATGTCTAGAATTAGGCTCATGGCCACTGCTGATATCTCAGCATGGCCAAATAATTATAGAACACCTAGATAATTTTGATGTTTAAGAATGGGGTAGGGAAAAATCAACTTTAAAGAGTAGCACATTCCCCACAACCTAGGAGCTAGGCAGAAATTCAGTTAAAAACTGAGTGGCTGTGAAACTGTGGCAGAAAAATTAGACATTCTAGGTTATCATCAAGTAGACTCCTTACAAGCAGTTGGGGCTTTCACTAGGCTTCCTTTGTATGAAAGAGTTTTGTTTGAATTTCTCTTAAACCCCAGTCCACCTTTGACATGGTAGGCTTTAGTCACAAAAGAAGGAAAAAACACCCATGTGCAGTCAGCAGACATTTCTTACAGGGTGTGGCATTGTGAGGTGTTGTTAGGCACATGAGTGGAGTGCTGTTAACCTCCTGGTGGGTAATCTTAGTTTTTGTTGTTTAGTCGTGTCCAACTCTTTGTGACCCCATGGACCAGAGCACGCCAGGCACTCCTGTCTTCCACTGCCTCCCACAATTTGGTCAGACTCATGTTAGTAGCTTCGAGAACACTTTCCGACCATCTCGTCCTCTGTCGTCAGGATTTGTCCTTCCAGTGAGCATTCAGGGCTGATTTCCTTAAGAATGGATAGGTTTGATCTTCTTGCAGTCCATGGGACTCTCAAGAAGTAATCTTGGTTACTTCTGTCATATCACACTTCCATTCTACCTCAGAACTCTTATCCTCAGAAATCAATTTCCACCCAACCACAAATATCCTACCTGGACTGAACAAACAAGCTGAATCTAAGAAGTACTTCCTGAGGCAGACATAGCTCTTTCTGAATCAACCATTATCTATAAGCTTAATTAACTTTGCTCTTGGCCAAATATTACTTTATATTTGCACAATGTTCACATTACAATTTCTCTCCCTCCCCACCCCCACCCCCACTTTCAAAGCAGAGATTTTGAGCATATTCAAAATCTGTTATTTTAAAAACTTCCTAACCTTTAGGCAACTAACTAGAGGTCTACAGAAAAATGGTCCTTTACTTTTGGACCATGGAAAAGAAAGAAAGAAAGAAAGAAAGAAAGAAAGAAAGAAAGAAAGAAAGAAAGAAAGAAAGAAAGAAAGACAGACAGACACTGGACCCAGACCAGGATTTTAAAACTTCCAAGGCAATACTATAAAGTAATGAAATTAACTCTGCTTTATTTTTAAAAGATGAATTCATATTTGGTTTCCACCTGGTGTATTGCCTTGTCACATCATGTTATATCATGTCATTCCATGCTCTAGGAAACAAGATGTACTCAGATGAGATGTGATTTGACACCTTTATAATGAATGTGAAAGACATGACTTGCCAAGTCCAAATTGCATTTTAAGATAATATTTCCATCATAATGGAAGAGGCAAGAGCTCCACTTTGTGAATAACTCAGCATCTTCATCCTGTGTAGAAAAGTTGTAAAGGAGTTTTTCACAGGTAGAATGTAGCAGAAGCCCTTCACCCTGACTAGCAATAGCAGAAAGAGAAGACCAAGAGGACTTTTTGGTTGAAGGAAGAATCCCTGCCCATTAGTTAAAATTCTTCTAGAACCAGTCTAGGATAAAGAGCTAGTGTGGTACAATGTCTACAGAGGTAGCTTGGATGTTGGAAGTGGAAGCTCAGATCTAAGCTTATTGCCTATGAAGGTCACCAGGCAGTGTATGTCAAGCTTCCTTTCTGTAGCCCAGGATTACACAAAAGATCAAATGAGTGGAAATACCACAGGGGACTTGAATGCATGGAAACAAAATCTAAATTTTAGAAGGTAAGCATCAATAAAACCTGCTCAGAGAATTGGGGTATATTATTTGCATTCCTAGTACACATTTATAGTAGACTTAAATTCTACTTTATACAACTGACTGGTAGAAAAATATGAATTGCATTGGGTGATACTACATGTGGCTCACTAGATCAGCTCTCCCCAACTTGATGTCATCCAGATGTTTTGAACTCCTATCAGACCCAGCCAGCATGAGCAATAGTCAGAGATCATGGGAGTGGTAGTTCAAAGCATCTGGAAGGCACCAAGTTGTAGATGTCTGCCCTAGATAATCCTTCCCTTCCCTGACTGGTGTCTTTCCAACACCACGCAAGAGGCAGTATTTTAAAAAAACTTGATTTGAATGAAAGCTTCCTAAACTTTCCTAAGCCTTTTGGGTTTTTTTTTACCCCCCACCCACCTCCTTGGAGTTATAAATAAATGCAAGAGATTAAGATTATACCAAGCTGGAAATGGACTAAGTATCTCAGTACAGCCCTTAGCATGTGTGAATAGTTTAACTTGATATTTCCGTATATATACTGCAGCATTGCAGAAATTTACTCACACAGCAGAAAATCTGTTCGCCCACCCTTTCTTCTGATGATTGATGATAATGGAAAAAGTAATATTTAACTCACTTGTCAAAAAATTTTCTCACCTACTGGCAGGTGGGGAGGAAGATTCAGCAAGCCTTGTATAGTTCAATATATTACCTGATTTCCCACCTCTTCCTTTTTAAATGAATAAAAATATTGAGGCCAATGGAAGCTATATATTCACAAGAAGATATTTTGATCTGCTTTGTTATTATCAGGGGCAGACATTGGTCTTTCAAATTTCAGCAGTCAAAATTTGGCACACACCCCGCCTCTCTCCTTTTCTGCTCAGTTCACTACATCATAGTTGTGACGCCCTGCAGCACCCCCTAGGCTCGGCGCCCAGTATGGTGGAACTGGTCGTGCTGTCCTAAATTTGCCTCTGATATTAAAAATAATAATAGTAATTTATTTATTTATTTATACCCCGCCCATCTGGCTGGGTTTCCCAAGCCACTCTGGGTGGCTTCCAACAGAATGTTAAAATACAATAATCTATTAAACATTAAAAGC
>OFHU01000427.1:260000-468131 GCA_900245905.1 Lacerta viridis | reverse complement strand
AGAGCTCAGGGATAGAGCTTTGCTTGTAGATGGGCCAAGTTCAACCGCCAGCACATCTGGGCAGTCCTGGAAGCAGTGGCATAGCATGGGGGGTGTGTGTCACGGGGCAGTTGCCTCAGACACAAAATTGTTAGGGGCACAAAATTTCAACACCCGGTGCTGCCTCAATACAGCCGTGTGCTTACTTTGCTGGGCTCTGTTGAAAACAGCTTTTCCGTGTGATCCAGGAAGTGACCTCTCCAAACAACGCAATGACTCTTCTTTTCTTATCTCTGCAGCTGCAATCTCCCTCCCTCCCTCCTTCTCCCTGCATGGCCCCAGGCACTGGCAACCCACACTACGCAACTGCCTGGAAGAGAAACCTGCCTGAAATCATGGAGAGTCACTGTCAGTCAGTATAGAAAATTGACCAATGGTCTGAATCAGTCTAAGGCAGCTTTCTGTGTTCTTATATGAATATGCATATCATGTAAGTCCAGGCACCAGCTACACTTCTTTCTTGAGTGTAGTCTCAGAGGCAGTCCTAGGATTGGTGATGCAAAACATGTGAGATGGCCCTTGTCTGACCAATTCTGGGTGATGTAGTTCATATGTAAGTATTTTAAAAACAAATGCTCTGATGAATCAGAATAACTGATGTGTGCAAAGGGATCACCATGGTCCTATTGGTATTCAGAGAGCTGAGACATAGGTTGAACTCATCTGATAAATTATGTATCGTGAGCAATTTTCTTGGGTCTATGGCTGGAATATTGAAATAATAACAAAAACGTCTACATCCGTATCTGCGCTAGGATAAGTCACATATAGGGGGATATTCAGAGCACGAAACAACAAAGTGCTTTATGCAAGAGAAAATGCTGAATTAACCTACCGGGTACATCACCAATATATTACCAACATTTTGGCCTATCAAAATGTCATTTTGTCTTCTGGATGCAACGAATACATAGAATGCTACATCTGTTTATCGTTATCTACCAGTAGAGATTCCTCATGTTGATTGAGAATTCTGTGCAAATGCATACAAGTGCTATAAATCTACACTTATTATCTACATTGCAAATATTAAAATGGTTGTTTGTTATTTAAAGAAATTTAGTAGGCCAACTAAGTATATGCCATTATGCAAAATGGACAGCTCTGTATTGTTTAAGGGCTCGAGGATCTGAACTTTATTATCGATCAGTAAACTCTCTAATTCTAGTCTGTGTTATTTTTACAAGTTTTTGCCCCCCAAATCCACTTTGTTTCTGTATGTACGTATGTAAAATCGAATGGAGAGCTGAGTTGTGATCCATACATTAGATAGAGAGATGCAGATCAGGTCATTCTGTATATTAATTTGCAATGGTTGAAATCCTCACACATTCCTATTCTTCAGCGGGTCCTTCAGACTAAGTAGTTTTGAGAGCTGTTGAACAGCTGACAGTCTACATGATTTGTCCCCATCCTGGTGTTGTAATGCAACACTCAGCCAGAAATATCCAAGGATAGATACTTCATGAGCCATGTGTAATTTGCCCTGAAAGCTCTGCACTGTTTGCCAGTGAATTACTAGACCTAACTCATGGTGTCATTTCTAGGGTACAAAGCCCTAAGTGGACTGTCACATGGGTGATGAAGGAAGCTTTTTTCTGCTGCTCTAGAGGTGTCAGGGGGCATGCTGCGGAGTGCTGCACTGAGGAGGAATGGTGGGAGCTACCCCTCCCCCTTCTCCTGCTCCTACCCCTGAATTTTCCCAGGAGCAGGAGGACAGTATAGATTTGGAACAGTGGTTTGCAATGGGGCATAGTTCAGAAGGCAGAAGCTGGGAAATACTGGATGTGAACAGCTAGGTCAGGCATAGGCCAACTCGGCCCTCCAGATGTTTTGGGACTACAGCTCCCATCATCCCTAGCTAACAGGACTAGTGTTCAGGGATGATGGGAGTTGTAGTCCCAAAACATCTGGAGGGCCATGTTTGCCTATGCCTGAGCTAGGTGAAGAAACACTGGAAGAGGGAGGGTTAACAGATTCATAGTCATTAGACAGCATTCCTCCGATCTCCCCAAGGTCGAGAAGAGCTCAGAAAGTCTCAGAACAGAAAGCACAGAGGTTACAAGCTCAGATTACAAGGCGTAGGAGTGACGTAGATTAATAGGGATGGAAGGAAGTGTGATCCTTAATTGGGAGTGCCGCCATTTCTAGGAGATGTGTTCTTTGTTCTCGCACTGTGATTATTAAAGTTTCTAACTGGTAAGACGTTCCTTTCTTTGATCCTTTTATCTACTGCCTGGGGCGGGGGAGCCGATTCTTCAAAGCCTGACAAGAGAGTAGGACCCCAACCAATAGTTTCAAATTAAAAGAAAGGCGGTTCTGACTAGATATTAGGAAGAATTTCTGACAGTAAGAGCTGTTTGACAGTGGACTGGTCTACCTTGGAAGGTCATGGATCCTCCATCACTGGAGGTCTTTGAAGAGATGATGGATGGCCATCTGTCAGAGATTCTTTAGATGTGACACCTGCATTGTAGGGGTTGGAGTGGACGGCCCTTGGGGTCCTTTCCAACTCCACAAGTCTATGATTGTGAAAGATCGCTTTCACCAATATAAACCATCAACCAATATCAATGTTAATAGGATGTCCAGTCTGCAAAAAGCACTTGCCAAGCTTTTCATTGTATTGCTGGCCCTGTGCATCCCCATGCTGGCATTCTATCATGGGAACCATTGATTTCATGGATCACTGGCACACTAAGGTAGTATATTAGAGAACAGCACCTCAAATTACATTGAAAGCCAGCCCCATGGAACGCAACATGGATGGGTGCTGTTTTATTTGTGACCAGCTTCGTGTTTGAGCTGCTCCTCATACAAATGCCAGGGTCTTCCCCATGATTTGCTCCTTATGAATCAGGGTCTCTGCAGCAGACACTTGTGCAAATAGACTCTGAATTGTGGTATTTGTCAACCCTCTTTGCATGCAAACCATGAATTTAGAAGATGGGGTTGGGGAGAGATATGAGGGAATCTGTGCAAACTGATGCTGGTTTCACATTAAGTTTCACCTGACATAAAAAATATGTCCTTAACTTAATCTTCTTGATGGTACCTTGTATGACAGACCATGGTTATATGGACTGGGAAATTAGGCTAAGGACTAGTTACTGGCGCAGTGCTATCTATTAATTCCATGGCTTGCTCAGAGTCCAGAACCGCATAGACCCCAGTCATACACGTAGCAATGAGCTGTTGCTGCAATGTAGCATGTTAATATCCCACACCCAAATCTGCTATCAGCTTTCACAAAGCCAATCGCCCTTTGGATAAATTTTGGGCCTCAAATGTTCCTCCTCACCCCACAAAGAAATCAGTAGTGGCGCCCGCCCTGTGGAATTGCCCTTCCACCAGAGGTCAAGGAAATAAACAGCTATCCAGTGTTTAAAAGACATCTGAAGGCAGCCCTGTTTAGGGAAGTTTTTAATATTTAATGCTGTATTGTTTTTAACACTCGATTGGGAGCCGCCCAGAGTGGCTGGGGAAACTCAGCCAGATGGGTGGGGTACAAATAATAAATAATAATAATAATAATAATAATAATAATAATAATAATAATAATAATGATAATAATAGTTACAGGTGGGTAGCCGTGTTGGTCTGCCATAGTCGAAACAAAATAGAAAATTCTTTCCAGTAGCACCTTAGAGACCAACTGAGTTTGTTCTTGGTATGAGCTGAAGAAGTGTGCATGCACACGAAAGCTCATACCAAGAACAAACTCAGTTGGTCTCTAAGGTGCTACTGGAAAGAATTTTCTATTTTGTTTCAATAATAATAATAATAATAATTACCAACTGATACACAGCCTCAACTGCTATATACAGGGGCCTCCCCTTCTTCCTATTTCGACACTTTGCACAGAAGGGTGATCTGTAGATCACTCAGTTCACTTTGTCTACAATATTCTGACAGTGATTAGCAAATCCATACTCAGATAGGATTATTACAGTAATACTTACATATCTCTTCCTAAAGTCTTCAGAATTACTGGTTTATCCTATGGTTTCTTCTCCAGATTCTCCCTCGCACATTATAATCTCCCACGGGAAGAGTCTGACAAAGACGTTCTGTTTACATTATTTCATTTTCTCATTTTGACTCTACCTGTCTTCCCACAATGTGAGTGTTTATCCTACAAATTCAAACCACTGGCTTAAATTTTTTTCCTAGGCCTTCTGTATACTTATTTGCATGTTTGTTCTGTGAACATTTAAATATCTGATTGCTTGAAAAACAAATCCTGTCTTTTTTCTGTTTAAAGGGGTGCGTTTATGGTTTTTTTGTTCATCAGTACTAATCAGATAAAAACAATGCCTAGATTACAGATGTCAATTTAGGATTTCTGCTGGATGAATTTTAATTCCTCTCTTGGAATTCCTGTTTGCTCAGAATGTAAATGTGGAAACCCAAGTTCTTACATTCCCCTTGCTTAGTTGCTTCAACTTAGCAAGTAGCCAAGAATACATAAATTTAAAAGGATGAAACAAAAAGTTCAGTGATTTGTAGGGGGAGTTGGATCACACAAATTTTTTGCCCCCGTATGCACAAAGATGATTTGTGACACTCAGTATTGGAACTGAGGTTATATTTATTAACGATGGGGTCCTCCTCAGCTTACTTCGCTCATGAACTCTGCCTATCTCTTTGGCAACTGCTCTTCCTCCACATCTGACCAACCCCACTTCCTTTATAACTCTCCTAAATCTTTCCTGATCCCCACACAGCTCACCCCAAGCTGCCCCCTCTCTCAGGTAGCTCCAACCTCTATCCCCTTTTACAGGAGAGAGGAGGCATTTCACAGAGCTCTTTGCTAAACTGGTCTGTAAATTGCCTCCCCTTCCTCCTTGCCTCGGCACCCAGTTGATGGCCTTGGTGATCATCATTCCCCCACTCTCTATGGTGGAGCAGAGTGGGAAAAGACTAACCATTTTTTAAAATTATCGCTATTGCTGTTAAATTAAAACAATCAATACTGTCAAATCAGGGCTGGATTTAGGTTTGTTGAGGCTCTTGATCAATTGTCCTTTGTCAACAACAAATACTAGCTGTTTTTTGTGTTGACCATACCATACCAAGCTGTATGGTAATTTATGGACCTAATAGGTATCTAGAGCCATTTGCACATAAGAAGAAGAAGAAGAAGAAGAAGAAGAAGAAGAAGAAGAAGAGAAGAAGGAGGAGGAGGAGGAGGAGTAGAGTTTGGATTTGATATCCCGCTTTATCACTACCCGAAGGAGTCTCAAAGCGGCTAACATTCTCCTTTCCCTTCCTCCCCCACAACAAACACTCTGTGAGGTGAGTGGGGCTGAGAGACTTCAAAGAAGTGTGACTAGCCCAAGGTCACCCAGCAGCTGCATGTGGAGGAGTGGAGACGCGAACCCGGTTCCCCAGATTACGAGTCTACCGCTCTTAACCACTACACCATGCTGGCTCTTTGTTTTTTATCTTATATTTTGGAAATGTACATCCAGTTTTTCCCCCTTTAATTTTTTTGGGGGGGGCCCAAGAGAGTGGGGCCCTAAGCTATAGCTTGTTTAGCTTATAAGTAAATCTGGCACTGCGTTAAATAACAGTCAACATATAACAGAATGTCAGCCATGATTATAAAATTGTAGAGTTGGAAGGGACCCTAAGGGTAATCTAATCCAACACTGCAGGAATCACAGGTAAAGAATCCTTGACAGATGGCTATCCAACCTCTCTTTAAAAACCTCCAATGTCACATCATGCATCTCTTTTCACTGGAAATGGCCAGGGTGATTGAGGGAGGAGATGCCTGTAAGATAGAGCCACTCTTACAGAACTACTTAGGCCTGTGCCGGATTTACGTATAAACTAAACAAGCTCTAGCTTAGAGCCCCACTCTCTTGGGGCCCCCCCGAAAAATTATAGAAAAAAACCTGGATGTACATTTCCAAAATATAAGATAAAAAACAAATAAAATAAAACCTACATACAGCAACAGTGTTTTGTTTTGTTTTCTGTAGGCTCCTATGATGTAAGTAATGGGCCCCGCTCCACCTGCTAGCCTGCTCCCTAAAATATCACTGGTTTGCTCATTTCTATATCAATTACTTTGATAAAATACATATTTTGTTATGTGCAAATGGCTTTAGATACCTATTAGGTCCATAAATTACCATATAGCATATATTCAACACAAAAAACAGTGACAATTTGTTGTTGACAAAGGACAGCTGGACATATAAAGGGCCCCATTACCTTCAGTAGCTTAGGGCCTCATCAGACCTAAATCCGGCCCTGAGTTAGGCCTTGGTAGCATTAACAGGTGTTGTTTTTTTTAATTCATAAACATGAACAATATGGATAATAGACTACTGTCGTGCTTTCCCTGAAGTACAGTGCAATATCTATTTGTTTACTTTGAACTGATGGAAGTTGAGGATATGCCAATAAAACCTCAGGAGAAGAAAACAAAAGAACTTGAGACCCGAGGCTGTGAATAACTCAAAACCCACGCAGCTGTCCACCCACAAGTCATCTTCTTTTCTTCAATCAACTTCCACCCCACAAAAGACCGTTACTTGTAAAAAGTCTAGCTTGACTAGCTGAAGAATGTCCTGTTCGTAATGCCAGGCCGGGGGCTACAGAAGTGTTGTGAGTTAACTACGAGAGAGTTCCTTTGCCCATTCATTTAATATTTCTGAGCTTCAGAGGCCTAAGACCCAAATGAGGCAGAGGGCCAAGTTCTTTTCTCAGCATGCAACTCAGAAATAATATTGCACAAAAAATGTAGATTCTACCTTCTTGGGTTCCATGATCACTGCTGATGGTGACAGCAGTCACAAAATTAAAAGACGCCTGCTTCTTGGGAGAAAAGCAATGACAAACCTAGACAGCATCTTAAAAAGCAGAGACATCACCTTGCCGACAAAGGTCCGTATAGTTAAAGCTATGGTTTTCCCAGTAGTGATGTATGGAAGTGAGAGCTGGACCATAAAGAAGGCTGATCGCCAAAGAATTGATGCTTTTGAATTATGGTGCTGGAGGAGACTCTTGAGAGTCCCATGGACTGCAAGAAGATCAAACCTATCCATTCTGAAGGAAATCAGCCCTGAGTGCTCACTGGAAGGACAGATCCTGAAGCTGAGGCTCCAATACTTTGGCCACCTCATGAGAAGAGAAGACTCCCTGGAAAAGACCCTGATGTTGGGAAAGATGGAGGGCACAAGGAGAAGGGGACAACAGAGGACGAGATGGTTGGACAGTGTTCTTGAAGCTACCAACATGAGTCTGACCAAACTGCGGGAGGCAGTGGAAGACAGGAGTGCTCTGGTCCATGGGGTCACGAAGAATCGGACATGACTAAATGACTGAACAACAACCTCAATTTGATGAACATCAGTTCCCTAAATGTTTCCTGAACACTACCAAGTCTAGGAACCTCAGGCTAAGAGGGACTGCAAGTGCATGTGAGAAGGAAGGCATTGAGATAGAATCCACAACCACAGCTGGCCTTTGCCTGCTTCGTCTACCCAGAAGTTAACCTTGAGTGTTAGGAACATAGGAAGCTGCTTTATAATGAGCCAGGCCATTGGTCAATCTAGCACAGTATTGAAAGCAGTATTCCAGAAAGGTTTCAGAAAGGAGGCATAGAATCATAGAGTTGGAAGGCACCCAAGGGTCACTTAGTCCAACCTCCTGCAATGCAGGAATCTCAGCTAAAGCATCCATGTGAGATAACCATCCAACCTCTGCTTAAAAACCTCCAAGCAAGGAGAGTCCACCACCTCTCATGGGAGTGTGTTCCGCTGCTGAAGAACTCTTACTGTCAGAAAGTTTCTTCTGAATATTTAGTCGGAATCTCCTTTCTTGTAACTTGAAGCCATTGGTTCGAGTCCTACCCTCCAGAGCAGGAGAAAGCAAGCATGTTTTCCATCTTTTCTATCCGTACCAGGGATCAAACATGGGATGTTCTGTATGCCAGGCATGGTCTCTACAGCTGGTCTCCTTGCCTATGGAGAGAAGCTGGGACCATTTCATCAACGATCTTATTTGTGAGGAAACGCAATAGCCCAGCAGTTGTACCTTCTTGACTGAAAAGGAATGAACCGTGTCGACTGTGGTACAGATATTGTTACACACGTTGGGGACCCCCTGTCCTGATAGCCCTATTGCTTGCCAACAAATTAGAAGTATGAGAAATGAAACAGTCTGTTTCTGGGTAATTAGAAGAGCAGCTTTATAGATTTTTTTGTTTGTTTTCTTGTTGCTATATTCTAAAAGTCTACATGAATATTTACATCACTTTGACAAAACAGAAAGCCCCAGATAGATAGGGAAGGCGAAAAAATACATTTGCAATGTGTGTTCTTTTAAAGTTCAGCTCTCGGATAGCAAACAGCCTAAGAAATTAGGTGTGTGTGTCTGTGTTTGTGTAGACATTGAATTCTGCACACAGGGGAAGGAGAAGGTCCCTATTTATCATGCACCTTGCAATCACTGCTGAATGATGTATAATGATTACATTTTTTTTTAATTGGCAGGTTTCGGAAACTGCTCTGGGAATTGGTGACAAGATGATGGATCAGTTTCAGTGTATTGGCTTGTTGATCCAACAACCCTTAAAGTAGATATTGGCATTTGTCATTCAGCTTTGGAGCCCTTCAGACTCCTGCTGCTGATTAGTCAAATATTTCACCTCTTCGTAATTAATGTCTTAACTGCAGAGCCTCTCCGGGGAGCAAACTTTTACAACACAACCACAAAGAAGTGTTACTTGGTACCAGTTGAGTGAGAAGGAGGAGACAGCATGTGGGAGGAGGCGGAGGGATCAATGGCAATGTTTGAACAGCTTAACCCCGATGGCCCTTGCATGTTAATAGATTACTGATGCATCCCTTCTCCGGCAGGAGGAAATTAGTATGATTAGCATTTTCTCTTTATTGACCAGCGAATCACAAATTGGAAAAATGTTTACATCCATTTTTGTTTATTCCTTTGAAAAATATTGACAGCAGCGGTGGGAGCAGGGTAACCTTTCCTACCCTTTTGTACTTACCGGTAACTGCCAATGTTTGTTTCCTGGGAGAAGTTTTCATAATAGATTTATACTGCTTAGAGCTTAGCACACACACACACACACCCCACACACCCATCTCTCGTAAGGTATTAAAGCATACACTTTAAATAAAACCACCGTTCAGAGAGGAAAAAGAGCTAGCAAACTTAAAAGGGGATTAGATACATTTGTGGAAGGTAGGTCGATCGATGGCTATTAGCAATAATAGCTAAATGTTGAGAGGCACTCTCATGAAAGAAGTGTGCCTTCATCAGGGCTGGCCCAAGAAATTTTGCTGCCTGAAGCAAAAGTCAAGATGTTGATGCAACCAACCCACACCATATACTGCCAGGAGCTACGTAGTGTGGGTGAACCGATGAACTGAAAGTGGCAGCCTTCTTGCTGGAGAATGTTTTCCAGGCTGACTCCATCCACCCAGGCTGACTATTAGAGCTTTCTGGGTAGGAACAAATATACAGGGTTTCTTTTTCTAGCTGAGCAACAATCCACAGCCCATTTCACTTCTGTAATCTGGGTTGCTCTTCAGTCCTGAGAGCCAGTGTGGTGTAGTGGTTAAGAGCGGTGGACTCGTAATCTGGTGAACCGGGTTCACGTCTCCGCTCCTCCACATGCAGCTGCTGGGTGACCTTGAAGTCTCTCAGCCCCACTCACCTCACAGAGTGTTTGTTGTGGGGGAGGAAGGGAAAGGAGAATGTTAGCCGCTTTGAGACTCCTTCGGGTAGTGATAAAGCGGGATATCAAATCCAAACTCCTCCTCCTCCTCCTCCTCCTCCTCCTCTTCTTCTTCTTCTTCTTCTTCTTCTTCTTCTTCTTCTTCTTCTTCCTGACACCTGGCTTGCCCTATGGTCTTGACTTGAAGTTTGTTTTGACTCTTGGCCTGTTTCTTGCTGCGGCTTAGCTACTTGGTTGTGATCATTGACATGTCCCATAGCTTGCAGTTCACATCTCCTGCCTCACCTCAGATTGCTGCCCACTGCCCAGCCCTGATACATAAAGAGGGCGATTGCCCTGGCAATGGGACCCTAGTCTAGCGCAGAAGGTGCAGGACAACTCAGGCCATGCAGCAGACACAGATTGTCCTCTAATAGCATACCACCTTCTCCGTCCCCTAGCACCAACCACCTGAGTTGCCCCCCTCGCTTTACCAAGTGGAGGGCTGGCATTACTGCTTGTGAGCTGCCCTGAAATTGCTAGCTGGGCACTGTTTGAATTCAGATACTAGACCAGGTGGATCTTTGGTCTGATTCAACAGAACTCCCCTTTCTTACGTTCTCGAAAGGCAACATTTGGCAAAACAGGTTTAATAATGGCATTTCTTTATTTTAGAGCTCAGGATCTTGTTCTCTGATGAGTTCTGCTTATGTCAAATGTTGTTTGGCCAGGATACCAAGACGAATAGATGGATGGAAATCCCCCATGAAGGTTGCCTCAAATATTTGCATCCAAATCATTTTCTGCAGTGCTTGGAAGCTATGAAATTAAATGTTAAAACCTGTCAATGTGAAGTCATGTGACTAGCAAACTACAAACAGCAATGCTGTTGTTGTTTAGTCGTGTCCGACTCTTTGTGACCCCATGAACCAGAGTACGCCAGGCATCCCTATCCTCCTCTGCCTCTCGCAGTTTGGCCAAACTCACACTAAAAATGCCAACACTCAAATATCATTTGGGGGAACAAACCAAATATTTGTGTTACCCAGAGCAGTCATAGCTTTGCAGAATGGGAAAGACTCAATGATCAGGATTATAAAATAAATTAATATAAGTAGAATAAATTTAAATTTAATAAAAATCAGAATATACATATACAATGTTAATTTAAAAAAAATCTTTTGAAATTGGCAAAAAATGTAAATAGTGAAGCGGCAAATGTTCTTTAAGACAAAATGTCCTCCATCACCACCTGACTAGGATGCTAGTCCCAGACAGGTTGCTTCCAAATTTATGGGGTCCTTTGATGAAGTCATTTAAAAACAGATACTTGTATATCATATTACCCAAGTTCAGAGTAGACTCAAACAGCAATGGGTTTCCTGTCTGCATTACAAAGAGAAATGACTGCCAACCTACAATAACTGAATTGAGAATGTATATGTGATTGAATGGTTCGGTGGGGAAAAGGTTCTTCAATCAATGAGACAAAGGCCTGGCGATCCAACCAATCACCACTGAAAAGTAGGCATATAAGGTTATTAAATCTCTTGTAAATGTGGGAAGGAGATGACTCTACCCTCACACGACAAAGAAAACCCATCTCTGATACAGGTAGGAGATATTATTCTTACACAGGAAACCGAATATACCCAACCCAACATGAAACTGATATGTGGGGGGTGGAGGTTTGGGGTTTTGAGAAAAGATGGAACTGGAGAGGTTAAGCTGACCACACTTTAATAAATCCAGCCAATTTTCCTTACATGAAGGATAAGGCTCTCAGTAGCTACAAGCCATGATGGCTTTGCTCTGTCTCCAACGGTTGGAGGCAGCAAGGCTCTGAATGCCAGATGTTGGAAACCATAGTGCTCTTGTGATCCTGCTTGTGGGTTTTCCACAGGCATCTGGGTGCCCACTGTGAGAATAGGATGGGCCCCAAGGTGCCAACTTGAATAAAATATGGGAAGGGGGCTGGTAAGCCCCAACACACAAAATTGATGTCAGGAGTCCCAGTTTCTGGCTTGATAACACAGCAAGCATAGTTAATTAAAAGGGAATATTTATTTCAAAAACAAACAGAGTTCTCCGGACGGGTCTAACATGCCACCAGCCTCCTCAGTCATGATGACCCTTCTGAACTTTCCTTCCGGATACAGAAGATATCAAACTTTCTCACCATGTGCCTTTTGCATTGTTTCCGGTCTAGCAGCCCTCCCCTTAGCCTATTCTTAGGAGGGATTGGCTCAGCTCTTCCTGTTCAGACAAACGGCTTCCTTCCCTGTTTGAGCCAGTAGAGTGTTGGCTGGGTTCCTGCTCACTCCCAGCCATTCTTTTATCAACTGGCATTCCAAGGGGCAGGGGAGTTGGCACTCGCTGAGGCTCATCCTGCCTGGCAGTTAACCCTCTCTGTTCCTGGCAGCTTTCCTCAGCTTGTTGCAAACCTTCACTGGGATCTGGTTGCAAACCTTCACTGGGGTCTGGCTGCAAACCTTCCCTGGTGGCTGGCTCATTCATGACACATGATGCGGCACACACACCATTTGAATGGCAGTGCCCATCGCCTTTAAAGCCACCCTCAAATATTTTATTGGGGGGCGAAGACCCCTCAATCAATGGATAGGGCATTGACTTGAGCTAGTAGGTTCTTCCTATGCTCCTATGTACTGTTGTCAGGTGTCAGGGAATCTGACACCCCCCCCCCAGTAGGCTGCCAGGAATAGATAATCAGGGAAAGCTCTTACCAATGTCTTTTATTCAATATTCGCAGAGAGAGGCTTAGAAATGCTGCCTAATGGCATTCCTCTGAGTAATCTCCACCCCCCTTCTCTCCTCAATCATCAACAGCACCACCCACCTTACGGTGGCTGCTTAGGGCCATTTGCCTCTGAGCCTTTTACTCTCCGATTTTCAGTGCTTGCCGGGTTCTGGGAGAAGGGGGTGGGGTCTGGAAAGCTTTCTAGTCACAATGTGTCAGCCAGCTGCCCCAGCTCTGATCTTTCCCCTCCTCTCCCATCATCTCCAAACTTTGTCCTTCATCTACCTCTGACCCGTGACCACCGCTGCAAATTTATACTGTCTTCCTCTTCTCTGGAAGGTTCAGGAGGAGGGGGAGGCGGTTCCCATCATTCCTCCTCTGTCCAGCCCCTGACAACTGTTCCACCCTCACTCAGGCATTAATTCTGCATTATTAGTAAAAGCATGTGTTCAAGAGCCATAGCAGTAAGGAGAATAATGTCCCTGGGATTATGCCGAAATACAGAGGGTCTAGTTCAATGGTTTCTTGCATGTACATGAGGTGTCCACCTAAAGCTCCTGCAGAGTGTCAGGGTACAAGTCAGTACCTCCTCCTTTCTACACCATCATAGAGGAGCCGATGGTGAAGGAAACCTGCTGGTTAATAATGTGATCACTGGGTCACACATAGTGTTTTGGACCAGATCCAGAAACAGCGCCACAAATCTTTCTATCCCTTTCACATTGTCGGCTTTCGGAATGACTGTAAGAGAGGCACCTGAGGGTATTTTAGTCCATTTGCATCAAACAAGTCTTTATTGGGTAAACAGCAAACACTAACAATGCATTTTTCAAATGGGTATGAATAGAATTTTTATAAGAGGATTATAAGGAATTAGACTATTCGTAGGGAAATATACAAGAAGCCTGCCTTTACAGGCCTACGTTTCTGTGAAGGGGATTTAAGTAATTTGTCCTCATTATTTATAAGTTATTAAAAGCTTCAAGATAGCAACACAGCGCAGCAATAATGGTCTGTTTCAAAGCATGCTGGGAAGTGGCTCCAGGTAGGGGACTTGAATACTGCTAAGGACTGTGCCACAGTCACTATGTAATTGAATCAACTCCTCCCAAGGCTTTATTTCATATGATCTACTTTGAAGCTCTTCGTGGGTTTTTCAGCAGTTTTTAATGAACTAGACAACAGGTTGGAACAGTTCTTTACAATTCTTTTGTGTGTACACGGGCCATAAGAGCGGTAGTACAATTAGCAGGCCACTCACTTTAATATCTCAGAAGATCGGTGGGGGCGGGGAGGGAAGTGGTTTTAAAAGTTAACTATTTCTTTAATATATAATTTTTATTGGGTTTTTGATAATTTTATATATATAAAACATGGAAGTGGTTGGCGCTGTGGAGCAAACCACTGAGCCTAGGGTTTGTCGATCAGAAGGTCGGCGGTTCGAATCCCCGTGATGGGGTGAGCGCCCATTGTTAGGGCCCAGCTCCTGTCCACCTAGCAGTTCAAAAGTATGTCAAAGTGCAAGTAGATAAATAGGTACCACTCAGGCAGGAAGGTAAAAGGTGTTTCCGTGCACTGCTCTGGTTCACCAGAAGTGACTTAGTCCTGCTGGCCACATGACCCGGAAGTTGTACACCAGCTCCCTCGGCCAGTAAAGCGAGATGAGCGCCGCAACCCCAGAGTCATCCGCGACTGGACCTAATGGTCAGGGGTCCCTTTACCTTTACCTTTTACATATAAAACAACCATTTCAAACATTAAAATACAAGGTTCTTTTGAACCTTCAGACCTCCTTCCCTGCCTCCATGAGTTCCATGTTTAAGTTTAAATTTGCTGCATCTTTTACCATTATCCATCTGTTATATAACCATAATTATCATAAATAATTCCACATTACAAGTGTCATTACATCCCTGCCAAAGATTTTAACTGTTTACAGTGGTCTTTTAAATAAATTACAAATTTACTCCAGTCTTTAGAAAATACTTGATCTTCCTGGTTTCAGATCTTCCCCGCCAGTTTTGCCATCTCTGCATACTCCATCAATTTCATCTGCCATTCTTCTTTTGTTGGTATTTCTCCTTCCTTCCATCTCTGGGCTAGTAGCATTTTCGCTGCCATTGTTGTGTACATAAAATGTCTTTTATCTTCTCTTGGTAACTCTTCACCTATTACACCTAGTAAAAAGTCTTCTGGTTTTTTTTTAACAAATGTATTTTTAAACGTTTTCTTTAATTCATTACATATCATTTCCCAGGAAACCTTTACCAATGTACATGTCCACCACATATGGTAGAAAGTACCCTCCTTCTCTTTACATTTCCAACACAATTTTGAATCAAGTGTGGTGCAGTGGTCAGGAGCGGTAGACTCGTAATCTGGTGAACCGGGTTCGCGTCTCCGCTCCTCCACATGCAGCTGCTGGGTGACCTTGGGCTAGTCACACTTCTCTGAAGTCTCTCAGCCCCACTCACCTCACAGAGTGTTTGTTGTGGGGGAGGAAGGGAAAGGAGAATGTTAGCCGCTTTGAGACTCCTTCAGGTAGTGATAAAGCGGGGTATCAAATCCAAACTCTTCTTCTTCTTAACTATTTTAGGTGACCAAGCCCCATCTTGTTTAATTATGCAGGGAGTAGGAAAAAAATAGGAATGAACCAAAAGGAGGAATTATTTACACGCAAACACACCAATGATAATAAAAAGTGCCCTTCTGTTTGGAAGTTATTTGAGGTGTTACTCCAAAAGAGGGACATAATGTCCACCTATTCAGAGTGAAGTTAATGTTGATCCAAGGAATAATTGCCCTCATTCTTAGCTGGTATCCCATGACAAGATGACATAATCACATTTACTATGATCCTTGATTGGCTGGGGTCATTCTGGAAAAAAAAAAGTCTTTATCCAGGAAAAATGGCATCAAAGCAGTAGTGGATCAATGAAGCAATGAACAAACCTTCCCAAGGGGAAGATATTGTTTGTTTTTCCAGAAGTGGAATATACATGACTAAAACAAAACATTGCAATGCAATACGGGACACATTCAACCATACTTTCACTCTCCCACACCCGCCATCAGCAGATGGTTAGATAATATTGAACACCCTCCAAAGCAACTTGTATAAACACAAATTAGAGATTTAGAGGTTGTAGGAGCTAATTAGATAGAGTCGGTTCACAAAATGACTGTGCATGTCTGATGCACCTAAATTAATCTTCCGAAAAAGCAAAACCTCCAGTATCAAATCACTTTGATTATTTGAAGCTCAACATTATCAAAATTCACTATCCCCGCATGATCAGCGTAGGCTTATAAATAGCACTTCTAATTATTTAATCCTGCAGGCCATTTTGATAAATGAAGTTCCGTCGCAAGATGAAAATTGCAGGCATGCAGCATTTAATGGCAATTGCCCTTTGTTTAAAATGTGATTTTTACCCCCCCCCCAAAAAAAATTAAAGTATTTGAGTAAACATACCGATGAAATGTTAACTTCTAAACATGAAAAAAAAATTAAAATATTGAGCAAGATAAAGCCTTTTGCTATTTTTATTTTTAAAAGAAAAACACACCCACCCACAAATATTTCTCTATTCTGGCATCAATCCTCATGTTGCTTGCTAAGGATTAATTGAAGGTGACAGGGCTGGTCTCCAAGTAGTATTTTGAGGACTTCAGCACAATAATCCAACCACATGCATTTCCTTAATATACCATCACCACAAATGTTGGATGTAATTATTGTTATTGCAAAAAAATACCTTAGGAAATAATATATTGTGAACATTAATCACACCAGCCATATGATGTGCTTCTTATTTCAAAGCGTTGCCAGAATATCATTAATTCTAAACTGTCTATAAATCACGCCTTTGCCCTAAGTGACTTTAAGTGCTGTTTCACTCATGTTTTCTAAATAGCACTAAACTAATAATGTATTCTTAGTGGGGCCTATCTTCCCTAAAAGTTATTAACAGTGGATGCACATCCTTTTGTCATATCTTTATGGAGAAACAGCAAAGCACAAACCCTTAGTAGCTGTCTATTTGTGCTTCTCCAGCACATATGTCTCCTATCCTTGAATCCATTGCGTTTTCAGAACCCTCAACCACTTTTTTATCTATTTGGTATGTCCGTGTGTGCTTAATCCATTGGGAACCATGCATACATGTTCATGAAGCGCAGGGCTGCAGCTGACGGATCACATAGAATAAGGGAATTGGAGTGCACTTCAGAGCTCATCGAATCCATCCTTTTGTCCACTTCAGCAACTGCAGTATAGGCATTTCTGACAGATGGCTCTCCAGCTCTTTGCAGATACCAATGAAGGAGAATTCAACATCTCCCACTCTCTTTGACTGTTGAACATTGCGTATCGTGATGAAGTTTCTCCCCGCTTCTAGTAGCAATCTGCCACCCTGAAGATTCGTTAGGGGTGCCAACTTGAATGAAATATTTCTTTGGGTCCCCCCATCCCACATAATCAGTCACACACACCCAGTGCCAGATTTACGTATGAGCTAAACAAGCTATAGCTTAGGGCCCTACTCCCTTGGGGCCCCCCAAAAAATTTAAAAGAAAAAAAAACCCACTTGGTGTACATTTCCAAAATGTAAGATAAAAAGCATATAAAACCTACACCATTTTATTTTTAGTTAGAGCTTAATAATTATTTCACCATTAATATACTTCTTAATTGTATTTCACTATTAACATACTTCTTCTTAATTGTATTTCAGTTCAACAATTACTTTGATAAAATACATGTTTTGTTACGTGCAAATGGCTTTAGATACCTATTAGGTTCATAAATGGACTGCGGGTGGCGCTGTGCTGTAAACCACTGAGCCTCTTGGGCTTGCCAATCGGAAGGTCGGCGGTTCAAATCCCTGCGACGGGTGAGCTCCTGTTGTTCGGTCCCATCTCCTGCCAACCTAGCAGCTGAAAGCACGTCAAAAGTGCAAGTAGATAAATAGGTACCGCTGTGGCAGAAAGGTAAATGGTGTTTCCGTGCGCTGCTCTGGTTTCGCGAGAAGCGGTTTAGTCATGACCCGGAAGCTGTTTGCGGACAAAACGCCAGCTCCCTCGGCCATTAAAGCGAGATGAGCGCCACAACCTCAGAGTCGTTCGCAACTGGACTTAACTGTCAGGGGTCCTTTACCTTTACCTTTTTTTAGGTCCATAAATTACCATAAAGCATATATTCAACACAAAAAACAGCTATTTATTTTGCGTTTTTGTTTTTGAGGCTTTTTCGATTAGTTTGTTTTCATGACTGTGTGGAACCCAGTTCAGCTACTGATTGTTTGATGGTGTGACTGTGGAAATGGATAAAAGTCCCTCATCCAAACAATGACTATCATCAGTGCAGGTAAGATTTTTTTTTTTTTTAATTTTTATCATCTACAATACTGTCTTATTTATTTTATAGTACAGTACATTGATTATTGCTTTCATTTTATGGATCAATGGTCTTGTTAGATAGTAAAATTCATGTTAAATTGCTGTTTTAGGGGTTGTTTTTAAAAGTCTGGAATGGATTAATCCATTTTGCATTACTTTCTATGGGAAAGCGTGCCTTGGTTTTGGAACGCTTTGGTTTTGGAACGGACTTCCGGAACGGATTAAGTTTGAGAACCAAGGTACCACTGTATGCAAATTGTTGTCCCAGTGAAGAAGAAGAAGAAGAAGAAGAGGAGGAGGAGGAGGAGTTTGGATTTGATATCCTGCTTTATCACTACCCGAAGGAGTCTCAAAGCAGCTAACATTCTCCTTTCCCTTCCTCCCCCACAACAAACACTCTGTGAGGTGAGTGGGGCTGAGAGACTTCAAAGAAGTGTGACTAGCCCAAGGTCACCCAGCAGCTGCATGTGGAGGAGCGGAGACGCGAACCCAGTTCACCAGATTACGAGTCTACCGCTCTTAACCACTACACCACACTGGCTCTCAGTTAGGAAACTGGCTGCTGAATTCTGCACTAGCTGAAGTTTCTGAACCATCTTGTGAACCATAATACGTTGCAGTCATCCAACCTAGAAGTTACCAGTGTTTAATATGTGTTGTACCAGTGTGCACCTGATTTTGGGCAATTCCCTTTGTCACTGCTGTTTAGCTGGGTTCACCCACCCTTAGGAGAGGCATTTCAGAAGCACAGGGGAATGCAGAGGGGAAGAAAGGACAGGAACAATCCTTTCATGAGCTACCTTCTGCCCCTATAAACTTTGGCACCAAGCCATGTGTATTTCCACCTCCAATGTTCAGCCATTAAATATTAAGGGAGCCATCCAGTCTGAGAGGAAAGTGTGTCCTTCAAAGAAAGGAACATAATCCTGTTACTCTCGTCTTTATCCAGCTGACATTTCTCATCTCCCTGGAATTCTGCAATGATTATAATGATTCGTTTAATTGGATTGAAAGAAATGCTACCGCGAGGTGTCACAACTGAAATACAAATATAAAACGTTGAAACGAGAGCAGAGAAACAGACATATATACTGTATTATGTAAACCCTAAATGACCTACTTGCCTACATGGGGAAACACTTGAATTTTGCCACCCGTTTTCTTTTTACTCTCAAGTAGTGACATTTGCTTCATGTTGAGCGCTAGGCACACAAAACCTTCAGGCTTAAAGAGCGTCTTCCTCTTGTTGTCACATTAAAATTTTAAGCGTGGTTCAAAAAGAGGGGGGGGGGGGGGAGAGCCAAAAGGAGCCACCTAGCAATCGTCCCCTTCCCTAGAGGGAATCTGAACAAAACAAAACTCAGTTGATCTTCTAACATTGCTAGTTACTGTTATATAAAATGAAGTGTTGGATAGTAATCGCCCTAATGTGCGAACTTTTAGCAAGTTTTAATGACCTAGTTTCAGAAGTTTCTAGGGTGGTTTTTTATATACTAAAGCTGATAGGAGAAAGCAAAGCTTTGTGGCATGCTGAAAACTGTAATATGTGAAAGAATGATAGAAGATAATTTGTAGTTTTATGTGACTAAGATTTGCCTCATTATCTTCTCACAACTCAAAGGAGGACATTCTTAGATTTGCAGTCTAATCCGCTCTCTTTCTCTCTGTCAGCCTGGACATCTCTCGGCCTCATAGAGTTTGTAAGCGGCATCATTGTTACGATGTATACACAGACAGTCATCCCACTTCTGCATTATTTCAGGCTCTGTTCAAAGAGTCGTTTTTATTTTTACTTTATCAATAAAGCCCTGCTTGACTTGAAACCTCAGTGATTATGATAATGTAACTAATATAGTGGGACAAATAGATTGGTCAAAATCAGGAAAGAAAAGAAAATCTATGTGAGTCAGTGCTGTGTAGTGGTTAGAGCAGCAGTAGTCAAGGTGATGCTATCCAGGTGCTTTGGATAGCCCCAGCCAATATGACCAATATCCAGAAATTATTAGAGTTATCCAATAACATATGGGGGGCGGGCATCAATTTGGCTATCCCTGGGTTAGTGGTTGACTAGTGCTGAAGGGACTCGGGTTCAATTTCCCTAAAAAAAATTGTATGCTATTTTCATGAATAAAAGCATTTTTCTGTACACTTTCTCCTATTAAACATGTTTTTGCGCACGCCATGTGTCTGAAGGCCTGCACCACAAAATCTGGAGTGCAAATTTCAAAGGATCACTGTGATTCAGTTCACAACTTGTGTGCATTAGGTAGGTTGCCATTAGAATTCAAACTGTATCAAATATCTCCCCCCAGCTATTGGATTCCGTTCTGTAGTGCTTTTGGTGGTATGTCAGCAAGATATGCTCCAACGATCAAACTAAATACTGTAATGATTTAAACTAGTTGGAGCACTATATTATTTATGGAGTCACATTTGTACATGACTATATACTGCATTGAGAGGCAACAATGACTCTCTGAAGGCTTTCCAAATACATCAGTAATAGCCCCCATTCCTCACTGTGAGGTTTTGTCACCATGTCTTCTTCTTCTTTGGCGATCACCCGTAGCCGAGTAAGATTGTCTTCCATATACACGGTTTTAACAGTGAGTCCATAAGTGACTGTGAAGGCCAATTCTGGATCCACACCTCCTTCCACAGTGGGGACATTGGTTTCCGGGCGGGAGTTGATCACGGTGAGGGTTTGCCAAGCGTGCCTTCCTCTTAGCACATTTCTCCCTTGCATCCTGAGTTCTGAGTGTCTTCAAAACCCATGATACCTTTGGTAAAGGTTGTTCTCCAATTGGAGCGCTCGCAGGCCAGTGTTTCCCAGTTGAGGACAGGAGAGAAAATAATGATTCCTTCTCTTGTTCTGGCATCTTCAGTTCAGAAAGCAAGTAGGAGGAAGCAGGACAAGCCCATGACCTTTTGCTGCTTGAGGTGAAACAGTCAATGGTGTCTCCTGTTATGATCCCGAACCAGGAATCCTGAGAGCCAGAGTCCTCCAAGAACAGTAGGCTTGACTGCATCCACTTCATGGTTGTTCCCATGTGGCTCCATCGTCACTGGAGTCCACACCTTGTTCCCTATAATGTGAGGAGGCATCCCGGCCATCTGCCTCGAGTGTCTGGACCGTACACTCCTCAGGGGCTCAGGAGATACCTGAGGAACTTTCCACAAAAAAGTCTCTGTAGCTTGAGCCCAGTTGCTCAGAAGAAGACAACACATATGGAAAAGGCACCAGCATAACTAGTGAGATGTAGCACTAAAACAACTACATTTTAGGGGAGAGGAGGGAACCCTGTCAATTCCTCCAGGACACAGCAGAAACGACAAAAAAAATTCCTTCCAGTAGCACCTTAGAGACCAACTAAGTTTGTTCTTGGTATGAGCTTTCGTGTGCATGCACACTTCTTCAGATACACTGAAACAGAAGTCACCAGACCCTTATATATAGTGAGAGAGTGGGGAGGGGTATTACTCAGAAGGGTGGTGGGAATGGGTGATTGGCTGATAGGTGTGGAAAACCTGTTGACGACTGTTAATGACTGCAATTGAAAGCATACATACATACACATACACACACCCATCACAACTTTCCAAGGTCATATTATCTAGTTGCAGCATTTAAGATGGTTGTAGCTCTTGGATTTGTTGTTGTTGTTCAGTCGTTCAGTCGTGTCCGACTCTTCGTGACCCCATGGACCAGAGCACGCCAGGCACGCCTATCCTTCACTGCCTCCCGCAGTTTGGCCAAACTCATGCCAGTCGCTTCGAGAACACTGTCCAACCATCTCATCCTCTGTCGTCCCCTTCTCCTTGTGCCCTCCACCAGGGGCGTTCCTAGCCCCTTGGCTGCCCGGGGCGGGAAGCCAAGAGGCACCCCTGGGGGGCGGGGCATCGTGGCGCGTGCGTCATGACGCGCGGCGACGCCCCGCCCCCGGGGTATGCCGGGCGGGGGCTTGGGGGCCTCGGCGGGCTGCAAAGAGCCCCGAAGCCGCTGCCGTAGCGCAAAGGGGTGCCAGGCTGCGGCTTCGGGGCTCTTTGCAGCCCACCGAGGCTCCGGAAGCGGCGGCCCGGCATCCCCGGGGGCGGGGCATCGCTGCGTGTGCGTCATGACGCACGCACACGCGGCGACGCCCCGCCCCCGGGGATGCCGGGCCGCCACTTCGGGAGCCTCGTCCGTGCAGCGCTGCTGCTCCCGGGGTGACGGAGGGAGCGGCGGCGCGTGGGAGTGGTGGGAGGGGCCGCCGCTTGTCACCCCACGCGCCGCCGCTCCCTCCGTCACCCCGGGAGCAGCAGCACCGCACACACCCGCCTAGGGGCGGCACGAGGGGCGGCCCGCCCCCACCGCCCCCACCCTACGACGCCCCTGCCCTCCATCTTTCCCAACATCAGATGGGAAACATCAGCCCTTGGATAGAAACTGTTTTTTAATCTATTTGTTCTTGATTTAATTGTTCTATATCTCTTGCCTGAAGTGCAAGAGATCTCTTGTTGCCTCAGTGCACGCCTCTCTTCAGACCATATTCAAAGGCCAAAGCTCATTGCCTCCTCTTGAAATGACTGGCACTCCCAGTGTCTGTCTGGGAGCAGGAGCTCATGCCTGGATGGGCCTGCAGTTTTTGTACATTTAGCAGATTTGTGATCTCTGGTTGCCCGCAGACATAAACATTTGTCCTCCCCTCCCCTTCGTTTCCCCATCACAACCCTGTCTGAACCTGCTATTTTGTTGTTCATTTATGTAGTCGGCTCACTGGCCTCCCTCTCTGACCAAGCTCCATTTACCCCACAATTTTGTGTGTCTCCCCTCCCCAAACTGCTTTGCTATTGACCTGTCAAGCGCTGATGGAAATCTCCAATGCGCTCCTCGCTCGCCTCCAATGCGCTCGTCTGTCAGAGGTGCTGCTTAAACAACAGCGCAGCTACGGAAACCATGCATTGTTTATTTAAAAGGCCCCTCAGCTCCCTCGCGGCAATTGCAGAACGGTGGCGGCTCGAGCAGACAGTACCTCGGTTGTTTCCTTGTTGAATAATACAGCGGAATGCAATTGCAGCTGTACTCTGTGCTTCTCAATCCGGAGCGTCCCACAGCACTTTGCGTTGCAGTAAGGTGGCTTTAAAAAGAAGAGAAGAGAAGAGAAAAGAAAAGAAAAGAAAAAAAGGAGAAACACCGAAGGACTTGTCAAATCCTTTGAAAGCCTGGCCAGAGAGAAGGGCTATTAGCAGGGACTTGAACTTGAAAAGGCTGCTCAAGGGGGAGGGAATTTCCCAGACTTCCTGTATGTAGTGCAGAAATGCCTAAGTATCTGTGAAAGAGGACTTGGGAACGAGGCAATTAGATGTCTCCCCCCATCCCCCAGCTCAAGGATGCATGCTTTATGGCACGGCAGCCGGGAGAATAGCTAACTGCTTGGGACACACAATTTCCAGCTCCGAACATCTGCAGCGTTGATCAAAGAACCACCTCATAGGCCTGAATGTGTTTCATCTGTTAACATACCCCGATCAGGCAAGATTCAGCAGCCACTTTCCTTTCTCTCATTGTGTAATAATCTGGACTGGGAGATGCATGTGCTCCACCAACAGCGAAGCACACGAGTTACCGTACTTTTCTGTGTATAAGACTAGATCATTTTCTTTTAAAAGTATGCTCAAAAGTGGGGGTCGTCTTATGCATGGATACTACATGGGGTGGACGTTTGAATTGTTGCTGCCATGGCTGTCAGCGGCTATTGAGCATGTTATTGGTGGCTGCATCCAGGGCTGGTGTTGATTGGCTGTCGCTGCGGCAATGGGGGGGGGGGAGATTGGCAGCTTTTGCCGGCGAGGGGACAGACGAGAGGCGGATTTTGCGATGCGTGTGGGTGAGCGATTTCCGGCAGTCCCCCCTGAGAAAAGCTCAACAACCCTGTGCCATCTCCCCCCAAAAGCTCAACAACCCTGTGCCATCTCCCCCCTATTTTCTTAAGCGGGCGCCTTATACATGGGAGCATCTAATACACAGAAAAATACGGTATGTTTGCAATGAGAGTTTGCACAGCACTCTGACATAGAAATGCATGAATTCTTTCTATCCCACACACCACAAGAGGACAGCACAGGTGTGAAAAGTGCCTGTGCAAACCTCGTATGTCCATCCAAGTTGCTCGAAATAGGGTTGCCATGCGTCCTCTTTTTGTAGGACATGTCCTCTTTTTCAGTGGTAAAATTTCTATCTGGGCAGATTTCTTTTTTCTTTTCTTTTTTGCCAAAATGCCCGGAGGTGCAGGAACAGGCTGCTTTTTATGTTGCACACGCAGTACTAGACGACCAAGTGCAAAACGTATGCATACTGTGTGAGTTTTGCAGGATGCAGGGAAGGACCAGGTCTTTATTTGGAAGGGACATTGATTTGTTTGAAGCTCTCATCTTTTCATGTTTTAAAAATAGTTTAAAATCAGCTCCAGGGGCTTGTGATGACCATGCCATGGGTGCCAGCCAAGCATCTCCCTGAATAGCTAGCTTTTCCTTTATTTGAACTGAAGTATGCTGCAAAAATAGCTTTTAAAATTGCTCCATGGAAGTGTGATGGCAACGTCACGGATACAGGCCAATTAGCTCCTACAACCGCCCTGTTTTCCATTATTTGAATCATGCTACACACATACGGGACTATCTCTTCACCCCTCACTCTAGATGTGGGGAAGGTATGCTTGTATTTAACACAGAGTGCTTTCAAACGAGTCCTGTGGTTCTAGGAATGTCCCACCAACATTCACCAGAAAATGCAACATTTCCTCTTCCAGAATTTCTTTGTCTTTCTTTATTTGTCTTTATTTGAAATTAAATTTGTTTACAGCCCTTCATCTGAAAAATCACAGGGCAGTTCACAATATAAAAAATAACAAAATGAGAGCATAAAAGAAAAAGAAACCAATAACCTCCCCCCCACACAAATACATTTAAAGAGCTGTAGAATGTTAACCAGCCCAAGACCCAATTGTAGAGAAATGTTTTCACCTAGCATCTAAATATAAGTAATGAAGGAGACAGGTGAGCTTTCCTGGGGAGACCATTCCATGACAGAAAAGGTCTGTTCTTGTGTTGCCACCCTCGGGACTTCTCATGGAGGAGGCACACAAAGAAGATTATGATTTCAGGGTCTGGGTCAGTTCATAAGGAGAGGGGTGCTTCTTGATATATTGTGGTCCTGATCTGTTTAAAGCTTTATAGTTCAAAACCAACACCTTGAATTGGGTCCAAAAAAACTAATTGGCAGCCTGTGCGGTCATAATTGGAATGCCTTATGAAGAGAGATTCTGTCTGTGTGGGGAACCATGCATAGAGGACATTTGCCATTACTTACTATAATGCCCACAGCATGCAGACCCAAGAAATCGATTTATAAAACCCCTTTTCATGATGGAAACAAATCTAAAAAAAGGGTGGAGAGGGTGAAATGGCTGAGTGATACTGATGACTCTGGGACTTATAAGGTGGCTCTCTATGCCCCGGCAAAGGGGTCAGCAAGGTTTTCCAGCCATGGGCCGGATCACTCCCACGGACAATTGTCTGGGGGCCGGACATGTGCAGCGCGACGCCGGAAATGGCATCTGCACATGTCTGGACGCCCAAAATCACATCTGCGCATAAGCGATTTTCGGCGTCTGGGCATGCGCAGAAGTGATTTCCGGCGTCGCAGAACCATTTCTGGCACCACTTGGCAAGTCCCCACACCGCGCTGCACCGGTTTAGGGCAGTGTGCGGGGGACTTGCCGAGCAGCGGCTCAGTGAGTGGGCAGCTTGTGGGCCAGTTAAACGGCCTCCGTGGGCCGCACCCAGCCCATGGGCCAGAGGTTGCCGACCCCTGCCCTGGCAGCTTTGTTGTTGTTGTTCAGTCGTTCAGTCGTGTCTGACTCTTCGTGACCCCATGGACCAGAGCACACCAGGCACGCCTATCCTGTATCACCCTGGCAGCTAGGAAGATTAAAAATAAAGAACTGGATGGACTAGTGGTTAATTGCAAAGGGGACTCTGAGTGCCACAGTCTTATCTGGATTGAGTTTGAGTTTGTTGGCTCTCATCCAGTCCATTACCGAGGCAAGACAACAGTTCAGCAACCTGCAGCAAAAAGGAATAAGGTTATTATGTCTACACGCACACATGCATTTAACAGCTTCATTGCTGCAAATTTAAAACTCAAATCATTCTCCAATGGGGTGGGTGGGGAAAATAATTTCTGTGTATTTGCAAGGCTTCCTCATGACCTATGTATGACTTGCATAGCAGTTAATCAGGAAGGCTCTATTTGTGTCAAGTAATCGGAATCCATTTCATAATCAGTCTCTCATCAAGCAGCATGGGCTGTGCGAGAGATCAGAGAGAATAGGTATGAATGCATGTTTAGTAAGGTGGGAAGGTGCGGGAACCTGAAGTCAGCAGCACTTTGAAATCAATAACAATCAATTCAGAAGCCATTTGGAAGGCGGCAGCTTCTGACAGAGCAGGCAAAGTGTCAAATTTTGTAAAAAGCCAGCTCCCTGATGCCTCAGCAGCTGCCTTTGAACGTGTTTCTTGAAAAAAGATCCATCAGATCAGAAACGAAGGAACAGGCCAGGGCAGTGGAGAGAAAAGACACCGTATGGAAAGGGAAGAAAGGGAAGAAGAGTTTCAGGAAAGAGTTTCAGGAATCAATGGGAGGATGGCGATCAGCGCTAGTAATGAAGATGGTCCTCCTAATGCAATGGTGACACAAGATTTAGGTTTAGTAACTGTTTAAGGGACGCGGGTGGCGCTGTGGTCTAAACCAGTGAGCCTCTTGGGCTTGCTGATCGGAAGGTCAGCGGTTCGAATCCCCATGATGGATTGAGCTGCTGTTGCTCTGTCCCAGCTCCTGTCAACCCAGCAGTTGGAAAGCATGCCAGTGCAAGTAGATAAATAGGTACCACTGCAGTGAGAAGGTAAACGGCATTTCTGTGCACTCTGGTTTCCGTCACGGTGTTCTGTGAGCCAGAAGTGGTTTAGTCATGCTGGCCACATGACCTGGAAAGCTGTCTGCAGACAAACGCCAGCTCCCTCGGCCTGAAAAGCGAGATGAGCGCCGCAACCTCATAGTCGCCTTTGACTGGACTTAACCGCCCAGGGGTCCTTTACCTTTTTTTTTTTTTAAAAAAAAATAGTAACTGTTTGGGAGACTATGACCAGGCTATCCCTAAACAGGAATTATTGTTGCTGGTGAACCACCTAAAGCTAGCCATTGAGGTCACTTGGGTCTTGATCAAGAATGCCGAATCCAGGTGTAGTCCAAAACTACACAAATTGTCCTTCAACATGAGTGCAACTCCACCCAGAGCAAGATGCACACCTAATTCCAGGACACAGGAGTCTGCTACCCTATCTTTCCAAGATCCAGTCTGAGTTTATTGCCCTTTGCCCATGCATTACTGGATCTAAGCAGCAGTTGGTGTTGAAACAAGGAAACACAGAATACCAACTAAAGTAGCCAGATATAGTATATGCACGAGAAATACTTTTTTGGAAGTGGAGAAGGGAGAAGGGAGAGAAGAAGGTATTCCCTGATTGTCTTGCAGATGACCAAGCCCTTGCTGGCTTGTGAGGTCATCTCAGCCAAGCATGAGGAAATGGTGGCATTAAATATAACAAGTGGCTGTTTGGGCTGCTTTTGCAAGAGGTGATGTCAGCTCTCTCCCCCCCCCCTGAATTTAACCACCCTCTTTTCCAAGTGTGTTTTTTCCAAGTGTGTTTTTATCGCTTGCACATTGTGTAAGATTGATTCTCAGAAACCCACATACTGGATTTTCGATTGAGAATTTTTGGAGCTACATGGTTTTTTTGGGGAGGGGGGAGTGGGGGAGGGATCATATAGATTTTTTGGATTTATGGGTGAATGAGTCTACATATACTAATTGGGTTTTTATACACAATTCCTGAATATTTTTGCTGATTAATTTCTGTAAATGTTGCTACCCAAATATATTATGGCTAGAGCATCCTGACCTTTTTAATAGACTATATAACTCCCTGAAAATCTTTATCTAATAAGGTAAAAACTAATATATGAACAAGTTCATGTTTACAAGAGAAATTCAAGGCCAGAACAGCCTATAAACTGAAATCACTTAACCTGAGTGCTAAAATAGAGCAAGCAGGTTTATATTGTCCATCTATTTTTCTTTCTTACTATCTATCTATCTATCTATCTATCTATCTATCTATCTATCTATCATCTATCTATCTATGAAAGCCTGAAATATGGTAAATGTCAGCACACACATGTGAGTGTTGACAATATCGGATAAATTTTTGTGAACGATCAA
The DNA here is from genome assembly GCA_900245905.1 of Lacerta viridis. Classification (NCBI taxonomy): domain Eukaryota; kingdom Metazoa; phylum Chordata; class Lepidosauria; order Squamata; family Lacertidae; genus Lacerta; species Lacerta viridis. Next base: position 439,918 of record OFHU01000427.1, on the reverse strand, counting down.
GAGATAAATCAGGGCATGATGTCAGTCACCTAAATGAGATTGTTGGCATTCTCTGGTGTATGTCCAGTGCGTAAGGGCACACAGAGCAGATGATGACATTCCCAACATTCAGCTGGGATTGTTACCATTCACACATGAATGTGGCATTGCCCCCTTTTTTTACATTTCTTTTATGGGTGTGTATCACCTTGGAAATGAGGAGACTCATGTTAATATCATAACCAGTCTTTCCTTCCTTCTTTGTTAACATTTTAATTTCCTATTCCCCCCCTTTTTTTTTTACTAAAACAAAAAACAGAGTTGTTTTTTCACTGCAATCTGTAGTTTTATATACAGGTAGGTAGCCGTGTTGGTCTGCCATAGTCGAAACAAAATAAAAAATTCTTTCCAGTAGCACCTTAGAGACCAACTAAGTTTGTTCTTGGTATGAGCTTTCGTGTGCATGCATGTATCTGAAGAAGTGTGCATGCACACGAAAGCTCATACCAAGAACAAACTTAGTTGGTCTCTAAGGTGCTACTGGAAAGAATTTTTTTTTATTTTGTGTTTTTATATGTCTGTATAAAAACATAATAAAACATTAAACATTTAGAAACTTCACTATACTGGTCTGCCTTTGGATGTCTTCTAAAGGTTGTATATTTATTTATCTCTCTGGTTTGGGGGGGAGGGTTGCATAACTCCATATGTTCCAACATTTCTCTGATGAAAATAGGGATGTCCTTAGGAAAATATGGACATTCTGGGATCAAATCAGAAACCGGGATGGCTTCTGTAAATCCAGGACTATCCCTGGAGGGTCTGCCAGCCAGGTGAAGGCTGCTCTACTCAGATTGCCTAAATGACACTGCTCCAATTTCTCCCATCTCCCAACATTATGAGGCCATATTCTCCACCTACACTGCTTCCATTAATTATTAGTTTTGTTTCCTATGATTAACACAGTCATTAGGGACAGCGAACGAGACTTGAGGGATCTGTTTTCATTTCTAGCTCCCTTATATCAATCAGCGTAGGCCTGTTCCACTCATCCATCATATTTCCGTGCACACTTCTGCATTAATCATGCCAATCTACCAATCCGGCTCACCACTATCTTTACAGATATGATTTAGTACACAAAGGGTGGAATTCAACACCACGACATTGCAATCAATCCACCTATGCAAGCATTTCAGCTTGCCAGCTCGAGCTACATTTCCTTTTGTGGAAGTTCTCCAGATCCTCAGCAGAACCTGATTTATTTTTGGTGCATGGAGAGATGAGTGGGGGGGGGGGAGTCCTGTTCTACCAGTGGGACTCACTGTGGCTCCTGTTAGAGCAGGGGCCAGCAAACTTTTTCAGCAGGGGGCCTCAGACCTTGTGGGGGGGGGGGCAGACTATATTTTTTTTGGGGGGGAACGAATTCCTATGCCCCACAAATAACCCAGAGATGCATTTTAAATAAAAGCACACATTCTACTCATGTAAAAACACCAGGCAGGCCCCACAAATAACCTAGAGATGCATTTTAAATAAAAGGACACATTCTACTCTTGTAAAAACACGCTGATTCCCAGACTGTCTGCGTCCGGATTGAGACGGCGATTCGGCTGCATCCGGCCCCGAGGCCTACCCCTGCGTTAGAACAACTGTTTGGTTGCCTCTGGCCTGTCTCCAAACTCTCCGAGTATCCCTGTTTCCTAGGGACAGTCCCAGACTTACAGAAGCCATCCTGGTTTCTGATTTGATCCCAGAATGTCCCGCTTCTCCTTAAGATGACCTGGTTAGCATCAGAGAAATGTTGGAGAGAAGCGCAGGGCTGACAAGGTTGTTTTTCTTGGAGACTTACAACAACACTTTATTTTACACACAAATGCACACACATTTATTCCTTTATTCTTTCCGTTGAATGCATTTATTTATTTATTTGCTTTTCTTACCCAGCTTGACTTAAAGCTCAAGGTCTGGGATTTCTCAGTAGGTGGTAATGTAGCTGTGTTGCATATGAATTATGGCACAGATTTACAGCTATGTTCTTTGTTGTTGTTCAGTCGTTCAGTCGTGTCCGACTCTTCGTGACCCCATGGACCAGAGCACGCCAGGCACGCCTATCCTTCACTGCCTCTCGCAGTTTGGCCAAACTCATGTTAGTAGCTTCGAGAACACTGTCCAACCATCTCATCCTCTGTCGTCCCCTTCTCCTTGTGCCCTCCATCTTTCCCAACATCAGGGTCTTTTCCAGGGAGTCTTCTCTTCTCATGAGGTGGCCAAAGTACTGGAGCCTCAACTTCAGGATCTGTCCTTCCAGTGAGCACTCAGGGCTGATTTCTTTGAGAATGGATAGGTTTGATCTTCTTGCAGTCCATGACTTAAAGACTCTCAAGAGTCTTCCAGCACCATAATTCAAAAGCATCAATTCTTCGGCGATCAGCCTTCTTTATGGTCCAGCTCTCACTTCCGTACATTACTACTGGGAAAACCATAGCTTTAACTATACGGACCTTTGTCGGCAAGGTGATGTCTTTGCTTTTTAAGATGCTGTCTAGGTTTGTCATTGCTTTTCTCCCAAGAAGCAGGCGTCTTCTAATTTCGTGACTGCTGTCACCATCTGCAGTGATCATGGAACCCAAGAAAGTGAAATCTCTCACTGCCTCCATTTCTTCCCCTTCTATTTGCCAGGAGGTGATGGGACCAGTGGCCATGATCTTAGTTTTTTTTGATGTTGAGCTTCAGACCATATTTTGCGCTCTCCTCTTTCACCCTCATTAAAAGGTTCTTTAATTCCTCCTCACTTTCTATGTCTCTTACCTGCTATATAATTCCATGACAAGGATATAATAAACCTCTAGCCAATTTCGGGGTGTTGGCAGTGGCAAAAATTATTATGAAAAGCCAGCATTTGCCTTTGTGACAAGTGAAGATGTAGAGGGACCTTGTTGGGATTGAATGAGGCCAAGTACTCATGAAGCCTTAAATGAAATTGCCTGCTGAATCCCAACAATCAGGGCCGGTGCGTCCATTAAGGCGAACTAGGCAATTGCCTTGGGCACCAAAATGGAGGGGGCGCTGGCCAGGCTTGGGGGGGGGCGGGGCGGGCTAGCAGCAGCTTCTCCGCTACAGCGGAGAAACTGCTGCTTGCCTCTCCACCACCCCCACCTCCCGCTAAAGCAGGCTTTGGCAGGGGGCACCAGAAGGTGGTCTGCCTAGGGCGCAAGAAACCCTAGCACCGGTCCTGCTGACAATGGTCCTGTTCTCTCCGCCTGTCACTCTCTGTGGAACCTTCACAAAAAGCCACTGGGCTAAAGTCTCATTCACACCACACATATAAAGCACTATGATATCCCTTCCAATGGTCACGGCTTCCCCCCCAAAATTCTGGGAGCTGTAGTTTCTTAAAGGTACTGAGAGTTGTTAGGAGGTCCCTATTCCCCTCACATGGGGCTTTTTTTGGGGGAACTCACAGGAACTCGGTTCCGGCACCTCTCAGGTGGTCACCGTCAGAGGCGAAGCTAGCTGCACCTGGAGCAACACACATGCTGTGCACCTGGGGGCAGGGCTAGCTGCACACAGGGGCGAGCTGAGCTTCCCAGGGGGGCACTGCCCATGGCGAGCATCCTGGGGGGGTGCCGATGACGGCAAGCATCCCAGGGGCGGCGGTGAGTGTCCTGGGGGCCCCACCTGTGATGAGAGTCCCAGGGGGCCGGTGTGGTGCAGCGATGTCACCCTCCTCAGGGATGACACCCAGGGCGAACCGCACCCCCCATACCCCCTTCCTCCGCCAGTGGGCACCATTGCTATTCAAAGAGAACAAGGGAGGTGTTTCTGCGGCACCTTTCCCCCCTAGAAAAATAGCTCTGCCTCCACAGAACTACAATCCCCAGAGTTTCCTGTGAAGAGGGATTCACTGTTAAACCACTCCAGAAACTGTAACTATGAGGGGAATGGGGGCCTCTTGACAACTTCCTCACTTCTTGCTCATTTAGCATACCTTCCAACATCCCTCAGATGAAATTAGGGACATTTCTCACCACAGTTGTCAACCTTCCTTTTTCTTGCATTGGGAAACGGCCATAGCTGTCAAATAAGGGTATTTCTTGCAAAAAAAAAAAAAAAAAAGGGAAAGTTGACAGCTATGTTTTTCACTACCCACCCCCCAACTGACCCTCCTCGACCATGCAGGTCTGCCTGGCGAGGAAGGAGGCAGAGAGGAAAGGTCAGCAACCGATGCCCTCTGGGGAAGCAGTCAGCATCCATTGTGATGTAACTGGCAAATGAAGAACTGCTAGATCTTGGACAGCCAACATGGTGCACTGCAGATGTTCTTGACGGGTGTATCTTTCAATTTTGGTTTCTCCCAGTTTTTTAAAAAAATAATAATATTTTTTATTAGTTTTACATACAATCACTTTACGTAACATCATATCTTCTTCTTGAATCTCATTGGCTCAACCGAGCCTCATGACTTCCCTCCATCCCGCCTAATGGTTTACAAACTTAAATTTTGCACCTTTGCATTTCACTTTCTTCCTTTTTTAAATAATATATTTATTAAATTTTATAAAAACATTACAAACACACTAATACAAAACACACTAATTACAAAGCAATACAACTATAATAAACAAAAAACAAAACTACAATAAAAACAAAAAAAAATACACTATCCTTAACCTCTATCCTTAACATTGTATCCTGACTTCCTCCTGTCTCCACTTCCTGCATTCCTTGTGAATCATCTTTAGTAATTTCTTACCATCTTAAAATATCCTATTTCACTTTCTTTGCATTTCACTTTCTTTCCTATTCTTGTTATATCATTATTTAAGTTACTACATTTCTCAACCTGAGTATGTAGTAGTTTCATCTTACAAATCTTCATATACTGTAACCCTGCTAGTGATGTTAATTGCTTACAGTTGTCTTTCAAATATGATACAAATTTGTTCCAGTCTTTTTGGAGTGATTGATCTCGCTGGTTCCAGATTCTTCCCTTCTCTCTCTCTCTCTCTCTCTCTCTCCAATTTTAAGTTCAGTTCTCAAACATTTGCTATTTATTTTATCTCTGCTTTCCTCCAAGAAACTCAGAGCGGCATACATAGTTCCTCCTCTCCCCATTTAATCCTCACAACAGCCCTGTGAGGTAGGTTAAACTGAGAGACAAACCCAAGGGGTCACCCAATGAGCTTTATGGCAGAGCGGGTATTTGAACCCTGGTCTCCTAGCTCCTAATCCGACATTCTAACCACTACACTGCACTGACATCTACATCAGTTTGCAATTTTCTTTTTTTTAAAATAAAGTCCTGCTGAAAACCCACCAGCATTTTAGTGCAAATTCCTCCTAAAAGAATTTTTTTATGTTTGTGTGCAATTTTGTCCAATGTGCACATCTGTGCAAAGCAATTTCCCCATATACAATACGTTATTTTACACATTATTTCCTCCAATCATATGCATTTCTATGTACACTTTACTGTAGTGTATGCATTTCTGTACCTATTCGCTGGCTGGAGCAAAAGTCAAGGAATGATGAAGATGTCCTCTTCTTTGCAGCCAGCGTTACAAATGCCTGAAGGTGCAATGCATGCCTTGATATAGCGAGCTTCGCCAGCACTTCTCATTTTTATATCAATATTAAAAGGTTTTGCCTTAAAAAAAGTACTAACCCGTACAGAAGCCTGCTGCTGAATAATCTCACAGCTGCATCATTTATATACTGTTAATGAGAATGAAAAGCAATAAACATTTAATTTCCACCAACACTGGAAAGCAGCTTTTAATAACGCACATGAGAAAATGGCCAGTCGGGGAACACAGTGTAGCTTCAGTATTCAACTTATAAAGCCATGATGCAAAAGAATACCAGCTTACTGAAATCATTTTTGTTAAAAAATTATTATTATTATTATTTATAAGAATTTATTAAATTTTTAAAATGCAACAAACACAAAATACAACAAAACACTACAAAAATTACAAAGAAAAACAAAAATACAAAAAGAGACAAAACTAAAAATCTCAACAAAAACCCAAACACTTATATAATTATCCTTATAATATTACTAACATTATTATTGGGGGACCTCCTCACATCCTCTCTTTCAGTGTTCATTGCGAATCCTCTTTAGTAATTTCATAACATGTATAATCATCATTCTCATCAATCTTAATCCTTACACAAATAAAATACTAATATCTAATTCTTATCTCTTATCTTAACTAACTAGTTCCATAACTGTAGCCTTAAATGTCCTCTGATATCATTCAGATGTCAATCTTTTCTCTGCGTTTCAAATTTCTTCCAATCCTCCTGGACCGCTTCTTCCCTCTGGTCTCGGAGTTTCCGCGAGTTCCATGTATTCCTTTGTTGTTGTTGTTGTTGTTAAAAAATTAAACCACATCTATTTGGCTAACACCTTTCAATTTTTTTTTTTTACATTTGTTTCAAATTAATATGTACTGAAGCATGCCAAATATTTGCAAAACTGATTATCAACAATGCACAGACACCAGCAATGTCTTCACGTAACAATATGTCAGGGACTGGCTGGATGAAGAGGAGTGGTGGGTGTCTCCATCCCAGAAGCCCCCCCCCCCCAGGGATGGCACAGAAGCAGGAGACTCGGACCCAGGATGGTGGTAGGCCTCGGAGGAGGGTAAAGGTAAAGGGACCCCTGACCGCTAGGTCCAGTCGCGGACGACTCTGGGGTTGCGGTGCTCATCTCACTTTACTGGCCGAGGGAGCCGGCGTTTGTCTGCAGACAGCTTCCAGGTCATGTGGCCAGCATGACTAAGCCGCTTCTGGTGAACCAGAACAGCACACAGAAACGCCGTTTACCTTCCCACTGGAGCACTACCTATTTATCTACTTGCACTTGATGTGCTTTCGAACTGCTAGGTTGGCAGGAGCTGGGACCGAGCAACGGGAGCTCACCCTGTCGTGGGGATTCGAACCGCCGACCTTCTGATCGGCGAGTCCCTTCTGAGGAGGGGAATTCTTGGAAGCAGGGAGCATGAGGGATGATGAGGTTTCCAGTTTGGATGCAGGCTCCAACAGAAGATGGAGGGGAGCCAGGCAGGACTTCTCCTCCCCTTCTCTGCCAGCAGCTCGCTGGCTCCACTCCCTCCCAAAACACAGACACTGCTGCATGTTGCCGAACAGTGCGCCAGGCAGGCAGAGAAGGAAATGCCTGTGGCTCACCATAGCAAGAACAGAGGGGCTGCTTGGCAGTCGAGCAACTTCTCTATTCAGGAGGGGTTTGCCTTTCGGACTCTCCTTGTGTTGTTTCCCCTTCTTTCTGTAAAAAAGAAACCAAATGCTTATTAGCTTCATGTTTTGCTCTCTCTCTTACTTGTGAATGACCCGACAGCCCCTGTGACAATACTTCCAGATTCACCCCAGTGCTAGGAATTGAAGGCAGATTAGAAATTGCTCTGAACAGACCTCCTGATAATGTGTTATCTGCTGGAGGCCCTCAGCTGCAGAGTGTAGTGATCGACTGGGCATATAAAGGGTGATGCAATCTTTCGGGAATTCTGGTCCTAAGTTGCATAGAGCTAAGTTGCATACAACAAAACCAGCACCTTGAACTTAACCTGGTAGCTAATTGGCAGCCCGTGCAATTTTATTTTATTTTTTGGCACAGTGGAGTGACACGTGGGCCACATCTCTTGAGTGTGAGGGACCGTGCTGAGGAGGGCTGCACTGTGGAGGAATGGTGGGAGCCACACCCTCTCCCTGATCCTGATCCTGATTCTTCCCAGGAGCAGGAGGACAGTATAGATTTGGAACAGTGGTTTGCAATGGGGCATAGTTCAGAAGCAGAAGCTTGGAAATACTGGATGGGGAACAGCTAGGTCAGTCATAGGCAAACTCGGCCCTCCAGATGTTTTGGGACTACAACTCCCATCATCCCTAGCTAACAGGACTAGTGTTCAGGGATGATGGGAGTTGTAGTCCCAAAACATCTGGAGGGCTGAGTTTGCCTATGCCTTAGCTAGGTGAAGAAACACTGGAAGAGAGAGGGTCAACAGACTGACAGTCGTTGGACAGCCTTCCTCCACCACCTTCCCCAAGGTTGAGAAGAGCTCAGAAAGTCTCAGAACAGAAAGCGCAGAGGGTACAAGCTCAGATTACAAGACATAGGAATGGCATAGATTAATAGGGACGGAGCAGGTGCAAGCCTTAATTGGGAGCACCGCCATTCTGGGTTGGCGCTTTCTTTTGTCCCTTGCTGTGTTTATTAATGAATCTAACTGGTAAGAATTTCCTTTCATTCGATCTGCTTATTTACAGCCACAGGGGAGGAAGCTGATTCCCCAAAGCCTGAAACTGAGTCGCCAAATTTTGCACCAGCTCTAGCTCCCAGAGAAACATCAAGGGCAGCCCTACATAGAGCACATTGCAGCAATCTAGAGTGGAGGTTACCAGCACATGGACAACGGAGCTCAGGTTATCTTGAAAGGCTGCAGCTGTCTTACAGACCGAAGCTTGTGGAAGGCATTCCTAGCCTGGTGGGTTGAACAGGCTTGCTACCGTATATAGCTCATTTCATTTCTGTTCACACAGAAGACTGTTTTTGTTCATGTTATATAATTAATAAGATCTGAAGGGCAAAATTCTCGTGGAACCCTCAATCATTTAAAACTAATTCACAGGGTATCATTAAGGCTCAGGCACTAGAAAATAAAATCTGTGATAAAAAATGAGAAGTACAACTTAATTTACACTCATTACATTATGATTTTAAACATATCATTACGTTTAACGTAAGATAACCTTGCAGCAGTGCCGTTATGTAGTAAATACAACATTGCTATTAGTCTGTACAATAAAATTTTATTAGCAAACAAATCAAGATAATAAATAGGCAAGAGCAAAAATGGGAGAGAGAGAGAGAGAGAGAGAGTCTGAATGAGACTTTTGTTTTGGCTAAATATTGCAGAATGTTGTCACTGGCCGTCCCCATTCCTAAGAACAGTGGTGTCTGTGAGCGGGTCATTTAGATCTTATGTGTCGAGATCATTTAATTGCAAATGACTGGGAAGCATTAAAGCATTATGATTCATTTGTGAAAAAGGAATGCAAGTGAAACTATTTTACAGTAATGCAGTTTTCTATGGGATAACAGCTACATTAAACAAGGGTGTGTCTCTTTCGTTGCTACTGCAATCTGTGCTATTATTTGCAATCCCACACCATATAATTTACACATTACGGACATCATTATTACAAGTTAAATTTGTATTAACAGAGTTGATGGCAGGCTGCAGTGCTTTGTTGTGAAATGGGGAAAAAAAACTTGCTTCTTTATCTGCAAAGGAAGAACAACAGTTTACTCCAAATATGGGCAATTGTTTGAAATCATTGGCTACTGTGGCTGAGGCCGATGGGAGCTGGACTCCAGCAACTTCAGTACTTGCCTGCTGATACAAAGGGGAATTCTGTTGCAAATGGTAGACATCTTCTAAGATACATATGAGACATTTTGTGTAATATAAATATGGTTCAACAGAAGTGTAGTGTTCCAGATCAAGGGAAGTAATTTGTTGTTGTTTAGTCGTTTAGTTATGTCCGACTCTTCGTGACCCCATGGACCAGAGCACGCCAGGCACTCCTGTCTTCCACTGCCTCCCGGAGTTTGGTCAGACTCATGTTGGTAGCTTCGAGAACACTGTCCGTGTCCAACCATCTCCTCCTGTCATCCCCTTCTCCTTGTGCCACAACAAAGTTCCAAGTCCAGAAGAACAACCCACACAGCGAAGTTCCAAAGTCAACATGTATGACCAAGTTCCAAGTCCAGAAGCCAGTTCACGCAAGCCAAGTCCAAAGATCAGGAAACTCAGTCAAGGGTCAGTGCAAGTAAGCCAAGATTGCAGTTCAGTAGTCAATCTCAAATAAGAAGAAGAAGAAGAAGAAGAAGAAGAAGAAGAAGAAGAAGAAGAAGAAGAAGAAGAAGAGTTTGGATTTGATATCCCGCTTTATCACTACCCGAAGGAGTCTCAAAGCGGCTAACATTCTCCTTTCCCTTCCTCCCCCACAACAAACACTCTGTGAGGTGAGTGGGGCTGAGAGACTTCAGAGAAGTGTGACTAGCCCAAGGTCACCCAGCAGCTGCATGTGGAGGAGTGGAGACGCGAACCCGGTTCACCAGATTACGAGTCTACCGCTCTTAATCACTACACCACCCATGAAGAAGAATCCCAGGCAAGGTCCCTCAAACTGGCCAGTTGAGCAGACACAGAACCTCAGCTCTGCTGCCTTCTTAAACTGTGTCTGCTGGTTGCAGCATCTGGGCTTGATGAGGCCTGTGACCCTCACCTGCTCTCAGCTTGCCCCAGCTGAGGAATCTTCTCCACCTAGCCAGCTAGTGAAGTAGGCTGCAGGCCCTGGTCTGCCCCTGCTTTCTGGATACGCTGCTGGCTGTTCCCTATGTCTTAGGACCCACTGTGTTTTTGAGGACCGGGGCCTCTCTGGCTCTGTTGAAGGGTTCCCGCTGCTCAGCTTCCTGTGCCCTAGCCCCTGCCCCCTCATCCTCCTCTGTCACCCAGTGAGTATTGTCTACAACAACCTCTCCTTCCCCATCCCCAGCTTGCTCCCATGTGACCCAGGATCCTCTTCCTCCTCACTGAAATCCTGCCAGTTCATGACACCTTATTAAACCCTTGATGGATCATAATTAGAAAGTCTGGGAGAACAAGAAGGTCTTCAGCCAGAAGACCCACGCCATAGGCATCAGGCAAGCCTCTGGGGAGGGCATCCCATATCCCTAAATGTAACCTTCTTCACATGTAGCAAGTAAGTGACGGTGAAAAAAAGTGATGCCATATGACTGCTTTTGGAGCCTAGTTACTGGAAATGAAATGAAATGTGGGTTCTACTATGCCTGTGGGGTTCTCAGTTGCTGAATGTCATAATCAGGGAAAGTGCCACTTTTTACCCAAAATGAGAGAAAGAAAACTGTTTCCCCAGTCTGAATAAAAAGTTGGCCTTTTAAAAAGCAAATGTTTGCTTCTCTAAAACATTAACTCTTAGAAAAAAAATTGTTCCATCCCCATTTCTATCAATAAGATTGCTAAAAATGGATTCGGAGAAATCACACCAGAAAGATAAACAACTTGCATTAAACCCCCTTACAGAGCCATGAGAAAATCTGTATAAAAGAAGACAGAGACAAATGAAAGTTGATGATAAAACATATTGGAAATTATTCCAGACTCTGCACAGAGATGTTACTCATAGCTACAACAGTTACAGACACAGACATGATGCGTGCAGGAAATGGAAAAGGCCATTTCCTTGCCTTCCCACCCATTGCAAAAATAAACAATAAAAAAATCCTGTTTGTGGGGCATTGAAGGCCTCTGGTTTCTTTTTGCACATTGACTACCACAAAGTGATGTTGAGCATGACATTGAGATATGTGATCAGAAAGTTACTCCTAATTGGTTCAGTCCTCTATTTCCTAGACTTAAAACCAGCATAACAAACCAACACGAGGCATCACTGTAATTTTTGCTGCAATTGGTGAAAGCATCATCACTACCATTACTGATATTATTATTACTGTGGGAATGTTAAGGATAGTAGGAAAGGATATATTGAGTAAGTATTATCCTTCCTTCACTCACTCACGCAAGTAAGTGATGTAGCAGAGCAGATTGCCCTCAATATAGCTGGAAGCTAGTTTGCAGATTCATTTGAATCTCTTAGTTAAGATTATTTCCTGGTGCCCCCAAGACACAAGAGTCTTTCTGAGTAAAGTAGCAAAAAGTTTACTCACATTTCAGTTCACAATTTGATCCCTGAAAGGCAAGCTTTACTTGGTGGTTACACAAAGAAACTGTGAGTTCATCTCATAGGGAGACTGAACTCATGTGCTGCTGGCTGAGAGCCAGCAGACAGCAAAATTACATTAAGACAGCAAAATGGCTGCAGGAGAGCAGCATGGCAGCAAACCCAGCCAGATGGGCGGGGTAGAAATAACCACCACCACCACAATAATAATTTATTTATACTCTGGGCAACTTCCAACAAAAGATTCAAAATACATTAAAATATCAGTCATTAAAAACTACCCTAAACAGGGCTGCCTTCAGATGTTTTCTAAATGTCAGATAGTTGTTCGTTTCTTTGACATCTAATGGGAGAGCGTTCCACAAGGAGGGCACCACTATACACTATAAAAGAACAAGAGAACAAGAGACTGGACTAGACTGCACTGTGACTGAGAAAATGGCTGCGTGACTTGAGACTGTTTTATGGAGTCAGCCAGAGCGATGCCGGTCTCCCAGGTCACATGCAGGGGGAAGATGCTCCAGACCAGTGGAACAGGAAGTTACACTGACTGGATGTCCCCCTGCATGTGCCCACTCTAGGGGAATAGGGAATGTTGCATTTGACTGCACCAATGGATTACATCCCACACTTACTAGGGTGGGACAGGACACTGGCAAGGTCAGGATTGTGTGGGCATGTGGGATTGGCTCTGCTTTGTGCCCCTGAAGCCCAGACCTTAGGCCTGCCCTGTCCTGGTATTGTGGGGGTGGCTCCATGCCCCCACCACTGTGGCTGGTCTTGGAGTCAGTGGAAGGCTGTGAAAACACACCAAAAGCAGACGAGCATTTGCCAAATGCTTGCCGAGAAATGCTAAGTGAGAGGATTCCAAATTAAGCTGAGGGAAACTGGCTGGTCACTTTTTGAAATGCTTCAAAACAGAAGGCCAGCAGGGTAAAGTTCAAGCTCAGAGTGCATCAAAAGGATTTGTCAATTTTTTAATTTGTTTATTTCTGTGTATGTGTACATTGCAGGGAGCCTGTGGTGGTAATATTCCCTATACTCATGGTAAAGGTAAAGGTAAAGGTAAAGGGACCCCTGCCCATTAGGTCCAGTCGCAGATGACTCTGGGGTTGCGGCGCTCATCTCGCTTTACTGGCCGAGGGAGCCGGCGTACAGCTTCCGGGTCATGTGGCCAGCATGACTAAGCAGCCTCTGGCGAACCAGAGCAGCGCACGGAAACACCGTTTGCCTTCCCGCCGGAGAGGTACCTATTCGCCACCACAGAAAGTCCACTGTTAAACCACCACTGTTAAAATCAGACTTCACGTATGCCATGGAGACATCTTCCATTTTAGTGGAGCTGTGGCCGTGTACCACTCCTGGCATTTTTAAATGCAATGATTCCACAAAATAACGGGGATTTCTAAAGGCTGAGCCTACTTTCTAAAATGGACGCACGACTCTCGGTAAATTCCAGGAGGAGCCGCGTGCTTTGAAATCTATGGAAGGAATTAAAAGCCCAGAGGCATATGGGTGGAACAGGACTTAAAATACAATGTTTTCTCCACCGGTATTCAAAGACGTTTCTTCTGGTCACCGCATGACCATAACCATTAAAGTTGATCCTCAGTCTAGCTTGAAAAGTTGCTACTTTAAAGTGAGCAGAAGTAACAGAGCAAATCTTCATCTGACCTTTAATAACGTAGCCTGCAGTTATATCACAGAGAATACTAATTTCGACCGGGGAGCGGGGTGGAGCAGAGAAACCCTTTCAGGCTAACGAAAAAGTCAATCGGCTCGTGGTATTTTCATTAGGATATGTACTATTGCATGAAAACACAGAGTACAAAGAAAGAGCAAAATAAGTGTTCCTGTCAAGCTCTCCTTCCTGGTCTTATAATGTCATGAGTCCGAGGAAGGCAGGAGGCAGCAGCAGTCAAAGATTGAGGAGAAGGAAATAAATTGGCATCAAATTGCATGTCTGGAGGGCAGTTGGGATTGGGTGGTGTTGACCTGGTCTGAGCCCAGAGTGGGTAACACAATATATATGAATGTGTGAAGCTGCCATCTTGAGGGAGCTACATGTGTACAAATCAGCCTTAAAATTTGAGGTCAAGTTGCAGTCCAAAGCCATTGAGCCATATCACAGCTCTGTGGTGGGAGTACAATGTTTGCCCTTTTCAGCTTAACAGCTTGGGCTTAACCCCAGACAGTTCTGCAGAAATGCATGTTTTCGTTCACTCGAACCAATTTTCAGTTGGGGTGGGTCTACTCTTCTCCAGGGGCATAAATTCGTTCACGCCGTAAAATGTAATGTAATGTATAGAAGCATTGTTATTATTATTTAATGATAATAATTTCCCTGTAAGACCCTGTAAGACCCTGTAAAAATTGCAGTTGTTAACAGGTTTTCCACACATATCAGCTGATCACCCATTCCCACCACCTTTCTGAGTAATACCCCTCCCCACTACCTCACTATATTTAATGGTCTGGTGACTTCTGTTTCAGTGTAACTGAAGAAGTGTGCATGCACACGAAAGCTTGTACCAAGAACTTAGTTGGTCTCTAAGGTGCTACTGCAAGGAATTTTTTTATTTTATTTTGTTTTGACTATGGCAGACCAACACGGCTACCTACCTGTAACTGGAATTTTGTAAATATGTTTGTGCAAACAGCTTATTGTTGCATTCAGGGTCTTGATTTTCCTACTACAACTGCTACCACTGGATGGACTCTTCTAGAAATCTCAATGCTGATCCTATTTGCACTGATTCCCCCCGCCCCAACCCTGATTCCTCTTGTATTCCTTGATCTTGATGGTTCTACTAAAATACAAACCATCCTCACACTTTATAAGCATCATTACATGTATAGTAGATGCACATAACATGCATATACACCCCAAGTTTCCATAAGTAACTAGTGCATAAACACATACGTACATGCAATGATTGAGTCCCATCAAGGAAAAAGGTGGGGTGTAAATAAATAAAATCTTGATGACGATAGTAATAATTATGCAACTCTATAAAATACTTAGGCATTGAATACTTCTAGAACTATACTGCAGAAACAGAGTATCACATGGGGCTGGACTTCTTAATATATATCATACTTACAAGTATGTATTTTTGTGTATAATTTTGCAAATAATTAGTCAGTTTTTTTTCTTTGAAAAAACCAAATGCAAGAGGAAAACCTGATAATGTTGGAACCACCAAAGCCCATTCAAAATGGATTTTTCTTCCATCCCTGTCACTAACATACAAGCAGGGTACATAGAACTTTACTGAGTAACTTAATCAAAGGGGCTGAGATACTTACAGTGTAAATTTAGATCTGGGCAGGGAAGAGAGAGAGAGAGAAAGAAAAGGAGACCATCAAGAAAGTGGAAGGAGACAGGGAAAAGGGTAACAAAAAACGAATCTAAGAAATGTTGTTTATTTCAGACACTGAATTTCTCTCCGTGTTGTTCAAGATCACATAAGAAGACGGCACCATCATATAAGGAAATGTTGAGGAAACTGAATGAAGTGCTGTCTCAATGCAGCCTAAATGTGCCATCCACTATCAGAGAAAAGCAAACTTGTGAACACTTGCTTGAGTGAACATTTGAACAATTTTGGGAAATATGTCCACAGTGGGGACATATGTTTCCGGGTGGGAGTTGATCACGGTGTGGATTTTCTAAGCATGCCTTCCTCTTAGCACATTTCTCCCTTGCGTCCTGAGTTTGAGCATCTTCAAAGCCCATGACACCTTTGGTAAAGGCTGTTCTCCAGTGGAGCTCTCGCAGGCCAGTGTTTCCCAGTTGTCAGTGTTTATACTACATTTTTTTAGATTTGCCTTGAGAGAGTCTTTAAACCTCTTTTGTTGACCACCAGCATTACGCTTTCCATTTTTAAGTTCGGAATAGAGTAGTTGCTTTGGAAGACGATCATCAGGCATCCGCACAACGTGGCCAGTCAACTGGACTGTGAAGAAAAACATGGGCAAACAAGATCTGTTGGCTTCATGGGGTGACCAACTGGGTTCCTGCTCCCCTGGCTGCTAGTGAACAAACTGCAGATAATGATTTGATTCCTCTCATCCTGTTGCTTTCAGTTGCAAGTTGCTGGTGTGTGTGTGTGTGTGTGTATATATATATATATATATATATATATATATATATATATATATATATATGCTCGAGTCCAGTCTGTTGCAAGCAGAGAGGGGTTTTATAGCTTATGCAAAACAAGGTAACTAACCTCTACCCGATGCTTTCTGAACAAGGTTCCCCAGAGAGATCTGTGCTCTTTACCATTGATTTGTGATGCTGATATATGCCCTGGGAGCACATATAATCATTTCTTTTCCCCTTCTCCTCCAATTGTTTTTGTTTTCAAGCAACATTTGAAAGGGCAGGAGCTAGAGCGCCTGTCCCCCGGAGTATTAATAGGTGAGTGGCACCTTCTGGCTTTAGCTCAGCCACCTGCTAAGAAGGATAATGTAATGGAACAGGAAGCAATAGGCTGAGAATTACCTGTGGAGGCAGATGACAGTTAAAAGTAATTGTGTTTTACATGCCACAGAGCAGCAATTGGTAGACTCCTTGCCACAGGTCCAAAGTGAAATGCAAAAAAAACCCCCCAACAATCCCTAGTTCCGGAGAAACTTTCTCTTTAAATAGCAACTCGAGGGGTCGGCCTTGCCCAGTGACACCCTAACAGACAATGACCTGGGACTGAGAAAGGGTGGGGGAGAAATTCAATTCATTTTTGCATTCAAGTATGTGAAATTCGCACTTTCCACGATTATATGGGAACTGAAACACAGCTGCCCCTTGAAATTTGCACTTATCCAAACTTTGCGAAGCAGTTGCGTGGTGATGTCCCGCCCCGCCCCCCCTGTGGTAAATAAATGACACATGACACAGAATATGAGATTAATGGGCAGAAAAAGGCCACAACTTTATTGGCTACAGATGATGAGCGGTATTGGCTTAGGCATTGGATCTAACCAACTATATCTGACTCCAGCCCGTCCGCAGGTAGTCCAGGAAGGGTTAACCACCAGTAGAGGGAGTCCTGCTGGTGCACATCAACTAGGAGCTCCCCTGGGGTCACTGATAGGGGGAGTGCCTTAGGCCCTAACCTCCCTAGGTTTCGGACAGGGCCACGCCCCCCAGAATCCTTTAACGGAATACCCTTCAATATGCAGGGCAGGTGATGGCGCTACCTCCCCTCTTTCCAGCTACACAACTATTCCAATGCCTAACCGCCAAAACCAAGAGTTGTGATGAATTGCTATGAGGTAGGCAAAAGGCCAGTTAGCTGGTGCCGATCTGCCAAGTGGAAAAAATTCCTACCAGGCCCCTCAACGGCGACCAACTGGAGTCCATAGCAAGGTCGGAAAAGGAAAACCTCGAAGGGCAGGCGGGTGGGAAAACTGGAGCAGCTGGAAGCCGGGAACAGGGGGAATTCCCAGCTGCACCCTGCTTAAATAGGGCAGGACACACCTCCAGGCTGACGAGATTGGCCGGCCTGCGAGAGATGCAGCTGGGATTACCCCTATTGCCCACAACACCACATCCTTCTAAGGACGGAAGCGGCTTTCTCCAACCACTGAGATACTAACTCAATCAGTTTCCCCCCCTTTTATTATATTTTTTATTATTATTATTAAAATCACATATACACTCCAAAACATAAAAACTTTTTCTTTATTTTTTTCTGACTTCCCCTCCTGTTTTCCAAGGTGTTTTTAATTTCTCCCCCTTGTCGCACCTTATAGTCTCTTTCTATCATACAACAATATCGAATTCCTTCTGTTGCTCATAGTTCAAATCCTGCTTGTGAATTCACATACTATGGTATTTCTTTAAATATTCCAAAAAAGAAGAAATTTCCATTCTTCCACAAGAGTCCTCTTCAGGTTCTCTAAATATTTGCTGTTAGCTTTGCCAATTTTGCATAGCCCATCACTTTACTTATCCATTTTTCTTTGGCGGGAACTTCTTCTTCCCCAGATTTTTTTCAACAAATCTTTTTGTTAACTTGATTTGCTTAAACTACTAGTATAGACTGCCATGAGTAGCCATTGTGGTGCCAACTCTAATCATTCCTGATCTTTGGCCATGACGGCTGAGACTAAGGGGAATTGTAGTCCAACAAAATCCGAAGGTCACTGTGTTGGCTTCCCCTTGACTACTATGTACATTAGTACTTCTGCAAATGCAAATTCTTTATTTGCATTCACACTAGTTTCATTTAGCATTCAGAGCCTGCCTTCTTTTTGCTCCTGGTATGGAATTTCTATGCACCTGCCCCATTTTCTAAAGCTTCTATTTTCTATCTCCCTGCTGTGCAGGAATTTCAGCTAAAGCATCCATTGAACATGGCCATCCAACTGTTCCTCATAAGGCTTGGTTTCCAGACCCTTGATCATCTTGGTTGCCCTCCTCCACACACGTTCTAGCTTGTCAATCTTCTTCTTGAATTGTGGTGCCCAGGACTGGACATAAGATTCCCTGTGTGATCTGGCCAAGGCATAATAGAGTGGTACTATGACTTCCCTTGGTCTGGATGCTACGGTTTTATTGATGTACCCTAGAATAGCAACAGCTTTCTTGGGGCTGCTGCATCACACTGTTGACTCATGTCAACTGTTGACTCACGTCAAACTTGTGATCTACTAAGACCCCTAGCTCCTTTTCACATGTACTACTCGTATGTGCCCCCCATCTTATATTTGTGCAGCTGGTTATCCCTGCCCAAGTGTAGAACCTTACATTTGTCCTTACTGAAATGCATTTTGTTAGATTTGTTAGTTCTCCAATGTGCTAGGGTCATATTGAATCCCATTCTGCCGCATTAACTATGGCTCCCAGTTTGGTGTCATCTGCAAATCTGATGAGCATCCCCTCAATTTGAAAGGGTGAGATATACACTGAGGAAAGAAATAATGAATAAAGCAATAATTGTCCAAGCCAGCCCGATATGGGGCATGTTAAAGTATTTTCCCTTGAGACATTAAGCAAAAACATGACCTCGTTCAAAGTACAGTTCTATGCATGTCTACTCAGAAGTAAGTGCTGTTGAGCTTAATGGGACTTACTCCCACATAAACGTATATGGGATTGTAGTCATACCTGTACACACCTGTATTTCCTTCACCTGATATTACAGAAGGTAGGATTCCTAGAAACAATTCCCTAAAAAACAGTTAAAAGTCAGATACAGTTTATACATACAGTATCCTTGTTTCTTAAAAATTATTTAAAAATTAGATTTCCGTTGTGTTCTCAAGAGAGAGATGCCTGCAAAAGGCATATATATATATATATATATATATATATATATATATATATATATATCCCTGTTAGAATGCAGATTGAAAACACAGAAAACAATAAAAAGCACGAGGGAATAAGGGAATATTTTTTTCCAAGTTGGCTTAATTTGAGGATCTGTCAAAGTTCTTTTAGTTGCTGGCCTGTTCATGGGGAATACAAATAAGGTGTCTTACATGAAGCATTTAAAATGGTAATTTCAAAGATGCAAGCTGGTGTGTTTCAAAAATTAAAAGAACAATTTATATTACATTGAAGATCAACATGAAATACCAGCTGATTAAGATTCAGTGACTCCAAATAAATCTCTCTCTCTCTCTGTGTGTGTGTGTGTGTGTGTGTGTTGCCTGTGATATGCTTAATGTTAGTCTAGGTAACCCTTTCTTCTGCAAAGAAACCCTCAGCAATACCAAGCAGGGTTTTAAATATTTATTAAATGATGTATTCTGGATTTTTCTTGAATTAGAAAAACAACCCAGCTTGTCATTAAGCATTGCCAACTTTCCTTGATAAGTGTGACCGCTTAAACGGTGAACTAGCATTTCCTTGTGGTCACATATGCTCTTCAGGGGATACAAAGTTCTTTCTGGTAGGTCTGTGGAATGCAAGCCCCGAAACACCAATTTTATTATTATTATTATTAGAAGTGGTTCAGGACTTTCTAATGAAGTATGACTGGGCACCAATTCTATGGGAAGGGCCCATCTCACTTTCCTCACTCAGAGTGGCACCAGTGAGAGCTTTCCTCCCAGTGCTACTTGCAAACGGGGGGGGGGCATCATCCGGATTGGGACGGCAGCAGGGGGCAAAGTCCCTCTCCTCTTCTTCAGAGTCCTGATCTAGACCGGTTCCCCCTACACCTGCAATTTCATCTGCATGCATGGTCTGACCTCTCCCTTGTGGGATGTAAACACAGAGCAGCCAAACACAACATTGCTAGAGTGGACATGAAGGTAACTCAGTCCTCCAGGCATAACTTCCTGCTTCCTGGACTGAGTTAACTTCCTCTGACCAGAAGTAGGTGTGGTCTTACCTGGGAACAAGGTCCCAAGGTTCAGTCACCATTTTCTCTTCATCTGTTCAAGATGCAACAAGATGTTCTCATGGCTCTCAGCCAAGAGAACAAAGGAAGCTATTTTTCCCTATGGAAGTAGCAACCACATGTAAATATCTTTTACTAAGCAAGCCTGCTGTTATGTACTGAGTTGAATAGGATCCAAACTGCAGCAGTCTGATTGGTCCTAGAACAATAGGATTGAGATTGCAGCAGTCTGATTGGTCCCAGAACAATAGGATTGAGATTGCAGCAGTCTGATTGGTCTGCAGGAGCCACCCAATCCAGCTCCAGGTGGAAGTGAATCCGCACTCTGATTGGCATACAGGAGTATCCCGGAATTAGCCAATCACGTGGGGCCCATTGTGTAAATAGTGTATATAAAGCAAACGTTTTGGGGGAACTACATTCCTCACTACTATGAGCTGAATAAAGAGCATGAAAATCACACTGGACTCCGAGTATCTTTCACCTGCCATTCTGAGAAACGCTGTGTAACTCAGAAAGTACTGTAAGTAAACTCTTTTTATTCATTTAAGATATATTGTGTCGTGTGCAGTCTTTTAAGAGGGATATAGGGGAATTATACCAGGAATATATATTTATTATAGAAGTTTTAGCAAGCCTGTGCAAGCGCGTCTGCTGTGTGTGTTTTAAAAGAGAATGTAACTCTACTAAGTTTGGAGCTTGTTAACTCAAGCTGTGATGAGCTATATAAAATAATATATCATCATCCACACTCCTAAACATTCCCACATCCCTTGCATGCGTGATCTGACCCTTCCCTTGTGCTGTAGGTTGGGCTAAGACATCCTTCCTCAACAAAGGTCTGCAGAAGTTGGACTGGAACATCCACCATTCCTTACCATTGGCAGTGCTGGCTGGGGATGATAGTTAAGCAACATCTGAGGACCCAAGTGTGTGGAAAGATGGGCTAAGAGAGAGTGAATGGCACAAGGTTAAACAATGAATTTTAGTGGTATGAATAGTGCCATGCCTAGGCTGGCCCTACATTCATTGGAATACAGTGGTACCTTGGTTCTCAAACTCAATCTGTTCCGGAAGTCCGTTCCAAAACCAAAGCATTCCAAAACCAAGGTGTGCCTTCCCATAAGAAAGTATTGCAAAACGAATCAATCCATTCAAGACTTTTAAAAACAACCCCTAAAACAGCAATTTAGCATGAATTTTGCTATCTAACTTGACCATTGATCCATAAAATGAAAACAATAATCAATGTAGTGTACTATTAAATAAATAAGACAGTATTGTAGACAGTAAATTATTATTTTTTCTTACCTGCACTGATGATAGTCATTGTTTGGATGGGGGGCTTTTATCCATTTCCGCAGTCACACAATCAATCAATCAGTAGCTGAACTGGGTTCCACACAGTCACAAAAACAAATTAACCGAAAAAGCCTCAAAAACAAAAACACAAAATAAATAGCAAAAACAAAAGCGCCAAACTTAATCCATTCCGGAAGTCCGCTTGACTTCTGAAATGCTTGAAAACCAAGGCACAGCTTCTGATTGGTGCAGGCATCCCAGAAACAGTAGCCGACAGCTGCATCGGACATTCGGCTTCTGAAAAACGTTAAAAAAACCAGAACACTTACTTCTGGGCTTTTGGTGTTTGGAAACCAAGGCGTTTGGAAACCAAGGCGTTTGAGAACCCAAGGTACCACGGTATATGGGTGAACTTTGTGGTTCTTTGCATTGATTAAATTCACTGCAAGCAATATATACAGACAATTTTCTGCTTTGTTTATTTGCAGCTGAATCCCAAGCAAGTGATTCTGAAAGCTTCATAATGTAGATATTGAAAAAGTAGACTTACATCCAGTTGTTGTTGTTTTAAATGCAAAGACTGAAATGCCAGATCATAATGGCAAACATCGACCGCTTAGCAGTGCACTCGTACGTGTTCCATTGAGTTCAGCTGGGTGTACTTTCAGGGACACAGGTGGCGCTGTGGTCTAAACCAATGAGCCTCTTGGGCTTGCCAATCAGAAGGTCGACAGTTTGAATCCCCGTGATAGGGTGAGCTCCTGTTGCTCTGTCCCAGCTCCTGTCAACCTAGCAGTTTGAAAAGCATGCCAGTGCAAGTAGATAAATAGGTACTGCTGCGGCAGGAAGATAAATGACATTTCTTTGCACTCAGGTTTCCAACATGGTGTTCTGTTGCACCAGAAGCGGTTTAGTCATGCTGGCCACATGACCCGGAAAGCTGTCTGTGGACAAACACCGGCTCCCTCGGCCTGAAAGCGAGATGAGTGCCGCAACCCCATAGTCACCTTTGCCTGGACTTAACTGTTCAGGGGTCCTTTACCTTTACCATTTACTTTCAGGTGTGTATAGAATTGCAGCCTCACAAACCTTCAAAATCTGATGATTACACCTGAACTCAAAACATTTGTTTTCTACCTTTTGTGTATTTTTGAAAAACAATTGTACTCTCTTTAGAAGCTTCTTCCTGATTTTGAATTAACTTCATTTTCTCTGAAACCAAATAAAATCCTCATTGTACAAGGATTTGAGAATAGAACCCATGAACTCATCAAGTATAGAAACCCTAACATAGCTAAAAGGTTATCTCAATACTAAAGCCCAATTAGATATAATGAAAATCTATTCCCATTCAACTAATTTCTGTCCTTTCCAAACATAACCTCTTCCTCAACAAATTTCAAGTATGAATACCTTTCATAATAACATAGCCAATCTCACCGACTTGATGAGGAAACGCTGAGAGGTTTGCAACCTCAGAGAAATATTCCTTTGAAAAGCAAATTAAGTGTACCATTTCTGGAGACTCATACATTTGTGTACTTGGCAGCCTGCAACTTCCCATCACAAAACTAACATCAAACTATGTCAAAACAGTTATAAACACTGTCAGCAACAAAAGCATTTACATAGATTGATTTCATACGTTTTTGTCAAAAGTCGTTTTCTCTAGAGATTCCAATTAATATAGACAGATGGTTTAAATCTCTGACAGAGAGGTGAAAAACACAACCCATGGTTTATCAGTGGCATTTCAAGTACAATTTGAGAGTTACAGCTCAAAACAGTCAACCTACACCAGACGTGGAAGACATGGAGAAGATGTATACACACTGTACACTTTGATCCCTTTCCATGGAGGCGCAGGTTGCAGCCACAGCAAAGGTGGCATGTTTCCATCTCCGCCGTATCAAGCAGTTGGTCCCCTACCTTTCTCGCCCTGATATGGCCACAGTGATCCATGCGATGGTCACTTCCAGGCTTGATTACTGTAATTCGCTCTACGTGGGGCTGCCCTTGAAGCTGACCCAGAAATTCCAGCGGGTGCAGAATGCTGCGGCCAGGATCCTTACAGGCTCTTTGCCGCGGGATCACATTCATCCAGTGCTTTACCAG
Organism: Lacerta viridis; assembly: GCA_900245905.1. NCBI lineage: Eukaryota > Metazoa > Chordata > Lepidosauria > Squamata > Lacertidae > Lacerta > Lacerta viridis. Next base: position 416,363 of record OFHU01000427.1, on the reverse strand, counting down.
GTGCGCTGGCTCCTGGTAGAGTACAGGGTCAGGTTTAAGGTGGTGGTTTTGACCTTTAAAGCCCTATGTGGCCTAAGACCCTCGTAACTACAGGACAGCCTCCCCTGGTATGCCCTGTGGGGGACCTTGAGGTCCACAAATAACACTTTGGAGGTCCCGAGCCCCAAGGAGGTTAGATTGGTCTCAACTAGGACCAGGGCCTTTTCAGCATTGGCCCCAACTTGGTGGAACGCTCTGTCACAAGAGACCAGGGCCCTGGGGGATTTGACATCTTTCCGCGGGGCCTGCAAGACGGAGCTGTTCCGCCTGGCCTTTGGTTTGGACTCAGTCTGACCCTGATGTTTCCGTCCCCTTATGGTTTTGATTTATGGGCTACTAGTAAAATGAGGCTGCATTTTAAATTGTGTTTTAACCCATATTTTTTACATTTTATTGTAATTTTGTTGGTGTCAGCCACCCGGAGCCCGGTTCTGGCCGGGGAGAGTGGGGTATAAATTATTATTATTATTATTATTATTATTATTATTATTATTATTATTATCCTGGTGATGGTAGGTGATTGGGCTATGAACACTCAATGTCTTCCCTGGCCAGGTGGTGTTTTATCCCACTTCAACCATTGGCTGTTTTGTGAGATGTCATCACATTTTGCACTTCCTCATTCCCCGCGCTACCTAATCCTTTCTGAAATAATGCAAGTGAAAAGGGCAAACTCCTGATTTATGGGAACGAGCTTTTTACCCAGTCAACACTGTACCCAGAAACCTGAGCAAAAGAGCCATCTTATGATGAACCAAAGAAACTCTTATTTTTAGAATGGGCATTGCTTGGCCTCCAACATTTCCATGTATACTCCTGGATGGGAGACTTGGGATTGTTGGAAGTATAGTTCCCAAGACTCCTGACATCTGTGGGATGCCATGCATTCTGGGAACAACTGCGGCTATGCTTCTCACAACTGCCCAGTATTCCAGCGACTGCTGCAAGCAGCTTCCACAGCATCCGGGCCCTCTGTGGAATTCAGGGGGGAATATAGCCTTCCCCATGATCTCCCAAGCTCTAGTAAGTTGCAAAAATGGTGTTTGTGAGGAAGGTTGCATTCATCATGTGAATGCCACAGCAGGAACCGATATGGGTTCATCTTGAATTTGGATGGTCCCCGGATGGCTTGAGGTCTAAAATGAGAAGGATCTGGTGAGGCAGCCTATCTAAAATATGGCATCCAATCTACCCATCTACTGGTGATGTGAAAAGCGTGTATGCTCTTGGAATTAAATATGTACCTTACAACTATATTTTACATTGTTGACCTTCACATCTATGATTTCCTTTATACAAAACAAAACAAAACAAAACAAAACAAAACAAAACAAAAGCACACATGAGTATCTATGCTGTTGTTCTTCGAGGTGGACATGATATCAACTCTTTATATATCATTTTATTTTCCTTGTCATAGAACACTTTTCACCTTTAACTTGCTCATCCCACGGAGCTGAGTTTTATTTACAGCATTGCCATGTGAGACCGCACGCGGAAGGGGTAGCCATGTGTCTCGCTCAACATTATTAATGTATAGCCGTTATATTACAGAGCTGAGACTAGGATGCTATGGATATAATTTAAGCAGAATACACACAGCTGCTAAATGAGAACGTAAATTACATTCAGCGTTCATATTGGGGCTTGATACTATTACAACAAACAATATAAATTTCACACGCAGAGAAAACTGTCCGCGGTAATGAGACCAGCTCTTTGAACTGATACTGCTGCAAAGTGAAACCACAGTAATTAAGGTATTTTTTGTGTGTGTGTTTGTGTGTGTGTGTGTGTTTAAAAATACTTTTACTGCTTGGTAAACAGACACCAAAGCAGTTTTCTAGTTTCAATAATATCACAACGAAACTCATATCGAATGAAATGTGAATTCCAGCTTGACAGACAATATTCCCAAACACATTCTCTTGACCAAGGATTCAGAGAGAAGATCACAGAAGCAGTGACATGCAAATGTGCATTATGTCTTGCAAATGGCTTCTTCCTTACCTTGCCCATTTATGACCCTATTCCAGCTTTGGTAATGTCTGACCGCTATTGACCCCATAAAGGGATGGACATCACCAGCTACATGGGAACTGGAAGAGCATCATGTGAAAGATCTGTTTGCACATCTGGATATCCATGAGCTTCTGCATTGGTAGCATAGCCAAAAGACTACCTGCCTCCAATGAGTTAAAGAAAATGTTCAACAACATTTTTGTTTGTTGAGACATTAGGGAGAGAAGGGGGAAAGGAGGTGGGTGGGATGGGGGTGGGGTGGGTGAGGTGGCAACCAAAACTGATTTGTAAAAATGTTACATGGAAAATATACGAGAGAGACATTGCACACACTTTTGTAAATCAAGAATTTTCAAAATAAAAATAAATAAATAAATAAAATTTCAAAAAACAAAACAAAACAACAACAAAAAAAACGCTTTTGTTAAAAAACAGGAAGCATTTTTACTGGGCATAGTGTGCCAGGAGATACCAAAAGGAGATAAAAAATATTTATGTACGGAACAACCGCAGCAATAATTCTTTTAGCCCCCAAAATGGAAACAACAAGAAATACCAACGAAAGAAGAGTGGCAGATGAAGGTGATGGACTTTGCGGAACTGGCAAAGCTGATGGGAAAAATCCGAAACCAGCAGGGTCAAGTATTCCAAAAAGACTGGAGTGAATTTATACAATATCTGAAAGATCACTGTAAACAATTAGCAACACTGGCAGGGTTGTAAGAGGATTTGCAACGATGCTTGTCCGTACCTTTTTATATCTATTACAAAATTGTGATATTCTGAACGAGTGAAACGCAAATTTGCAAAATGCATAAATGCTATGCTATAAAGACTAATTTTTAAAACCAAGAGGCGGGGGGGGGGGAGAGTCAACAAGCTCTTAAGAGCAAATGAAGTAAATTGGATAATGAGGATGTGTTTAAATATTTTAAAATGGAAACTTAATAAAAATCATTTTTAAAAAAGACTATCTGCCTCCACACCAGGGTTCCCTAAACTTGGGTCTCCAGCTGGTTTTGGGCTACATCATCCCTGACCACTGGTCCTGGCAGCTAGGGATGATGGGAGTTGTAGTCCAACAACAGCTGGATAAACAAGTTTGGGAAACTGCTCTAAGCATGGATTTCCCTTGCTGAAACAGGACAGATCTGGATGTAACACTTCAACGTGGTATTGGCAACGATGGTCGCAACTTCAATGAAATCTCAAATCTGCCCAGCCCCCTCCCATTTTCTTGAGAGAACAGCGTGATGAGCATGGCACTGTTAAATATTAAAATGTCCCCTGAAACAGGAATAACAAAATGAATATCAACAGAATGGCATCACATTCCAAACAGATTCCTTCCTTCCTTCCTTCCTTCCTTCCTTCCTTCCTTCCTTCCTTCCTTCCTTCCTTTCTTCCTTCCTTTCTTTCTTTCTTTCTTTCTAGTTCTTGTCCCTTGTGCTTCCCAGGGACTCTTTCACAGTAGCTGGGAAGCTTCAGAAATTATGTTCATTTCTTGTAATCAAAAGAGACAAGCCAATATACAAAAGACCTCCCTGGGTAGCACGAAATGAACAAGTGCTTTCAAATAATGGGGAGTAAGGAGAGAAGTGACTCTTTGTTTATAGTCTTGTTCCACCTGCAAACTTCCTTTCTTTAAAAAAAATTTTTTTATTTGATTTTTTTAAAAAGCTATAAACATACAACAAACAACAATTCAAAAACCAAAAACTGAGATTACTCTGAATCTTCTGACTCCCCCCCCCCCATCCCTTCCATGGGTCCTAATGAAAATAATTACAACTGCATATCAATATTTATCCAGATATTTTTCCATAGTTTGAATTGTCCATAGTTTATGCTACTTTACAAGTGCGATTAAAATCCTGCCAATGTTTTAACCTGCTTGCAGTAGTCTTGTATATAATTTATAAACTTTTCCCATTCATTCTTAAAGTTCTCATCTTCTTGATTTCTGAGCTTCCCAGTTAGTTTTGCCATTTCGACATAGTCCATCTTCTTGATTTACCATTCTTCTCTGGTTGGGGTTGACTCTTCCTTCCATCTCTGGGACAGTAGTATCCGTGCAGTTGTTGTCGCATACATAAACCATCTTTTCTGATCCATTGGGATCTTGGTACCCCTCCTTCTACAAACTTCCAGGCACTCTAGCATCAGGGTTTTGCCATTTCCCCCCAGGCCAATGAAACTGATAAATGCCATATTTTTCTGTGTACAAGACGCCCCCGTGTATAAGACACCCCCTATTTTGGGGGACTAAATTTAAAGAAAATGAGGGGAGATGGCCCAATTTTTAGGGGGAATTGCACATGCGCCATCACCCCAGAAGGGCGGTTGCTGGGGGTTGGCAAAGTGGGCAGCTGCTCCCCCCCTGCCACTGCAGGCGGAAAACTCCCTAGAGCGTGGGCTGCCAACCAGCTGGTTGGCGGGCGTGCAGCTCCCCCCCCCCACGCCGCTGCGGGAAATGCTACCTAGAGCGTGTGCCTCCCGCAGTGGCATGGGGGGGGGAGTTGCGTGCCCACCAACCAGCTGTCTGGTGGCACGCAGCTTCCCCACCACCACGCCACTATCTGTGTATAGGATGACCCCAGTTTTTGGACATGATTTTTGAGTCAGAAAACCTCATCTATTACACGGAAAAATAAGGTACTCTCCATAATTGAGTGGTGGAGAGTTTTCCAAATTTGGAAGAAGAAGAAGAAGAAGAAGAAGAAGAAGAAGAAGAAGAAGAAGAAGAAGAAGAAGAAGAAGAAGAGTAGTAGTAGTAGTAGTAGTAGTAGTTTGGATTTGATATCCCGCTTTATCACTACCTGAAGGAGTCTCAAAGGCCCACAACAAGCACTCTGTGAGGTGAGTGGGGCTGAGAGACTTCAGAGAAGTGTGACTAGCAGCTGCATGTGGAGGAGCAGAGACGCGAACCCGGTTCACCAGATTACGAGTCTACCGCTCTTAATCACTACACCACACTGGCAGCCTTGTATGCCAACATGAAATCCTCACCCATATCATGACTAAGCCGCTTCTGGTGAACCAGAGCAGCGCACGGAAACACCGTTTACCTTCCCACCAGAGCGGTACCTATTTATCTACTTGCACTTTGACGTGCTTTCGAACTGCTAGGTTGGCAGGAGCAGGGACCGAGCAACGGGAGCTCACCCTGTTGCAGAGATTCGAACCGCCGACCTTCTGATTCGGCAGGCCCTAGGCTCTGTGGTTTAACCCACAGCGCCACCTACGTCCTGGTTACTAGCTTAGCTAGCCTTTAAAACGGATTTAGATAAATTAATGGCCGACATTGAATCATAGTCAATATTAAAATTATGTTTCTGACACTTGTAATTTTTATGGCAGAAAAGGAGAGCAAATAAAATACTTATTTCACAAATTATTGGCCTGGCTTTGCAATAAGATATTTATCTTGCTGGTAAAATCAGTACAGACCTTTTGCATCTTACCATGTAAACCTCTCATTGGTCCCCATGTTGACCTCTCCCCTGAATTTAATAAATGGCTGTTGATGTTCATTATTACTCCCTGGAAGGAGAAAAAGTTCAGAAATATTAGGTATGTATGTATGTCTGAGGTAACAACATAACTGAGTTAACAATGCACAGGACCCATTAATAACTGTGGTGTCTGGGCTCTTTAAGGAGTTTTATTCCTTCCCCAGCCAGCCCTTTGACCAACTAATTTATGCAAGAAATCAATAAAGATATATTCCTATTATCCGACACTTTCCAATGGATTGCCATAAATTAATTAAAACCCAGGTACAATAAGTTTGGACATTGACAGGAAGGTCACTTTGAAAGCCACTATTGACTACAAATAAAAAGTCATTTTGAAGTTATTGACAAAATAAACCAGAGGAAATGTTAATATTGTACAAATTAGTGTGTGTGTGTGTGTGGGGGGGAAGCTACTGCCTGCAACAGAATAAGAGAGGACAGATGGCATCGTTGCCGCTGCTACAATTATCTCAACCTTCTATTATTAATCATAGAATAACAAACAAACAAACAAACAGACAAACAAACAAACTTGTACCATGCTCTTTCCATTCAGAAGACTATTCAGAGCAGCCTCGAAAAGAAACAGAAACACAACCCACAATTTTAGAAGCTCAAATAAACATAAGAATCACAAAAAGCAGCAGTCAAACCAGTGTGGCATAGTGGGTAGATTTTTGGGCTAGGACTTTGGAGACCAGAGTTCAAATCTCCGCTCTGCCATGAAGCTCACTGGGTGACCTTGGGCCAGTCAACATCTAGCCCAAACATTTATGTGCCTCAGAGTCACTCAGTTAACGTAAAAACATGCAGCCTTTAAACAATACAGGGTTGTATCTGGTTGGTTAATGCATTTGGGTTTGGCATGCCACTCTTCGAGGTTGTGCTCTTGCTTTCCTCTGCATCTCTGGAATAATCTGAATAAGCATGAATATATGCAGGGGTACTGCATGAACAGGTTCGTTCATTTTAAAAAAAATGATTGGTAATTCAAGGACATTGACAAATGAGCCAGTGTCATGCCATTCACGAGAGCAGCAAGGAGTAGATTCTGGAACAGATTTGGCCAAAGCTTCAGCAATATGGTTTCAAAACGAATATTGGGAGAGTTTTAGAAGAGGTGGTGATGGCCACCAACTTGGATGGATTTAAAAGAAATTTAGACAAATTCACGGAGCATGAGGGTGTCAATGGCTACTAAACCTGATGGAGATGTTCAACCTCCACGGTCAGAGGCAGTAAGCTTTTGAATACCAGTTTCTCGGAACTGCAAGAGGAAAGAGGGTTCTTGTACCCAGGTCCTGCTTGCAGGCTTCCCACATGCATCTGGTTGGGCACTGTGAGAAGAGAATGTTAGACTAGCCGGTGGCACTGACCGGATCTAACAGGATCTTCTCATGTTCTTAAAGGGGAAGAAAATGTCGCGCAGGGAAGTCAAAACACAGAGTCTTCACGATAAATGAATAAAACTTTACCTAGGCAAAAAACATACAGTGGTACCTCTGGTTGTGAACGGGATCCGTTCCGGAGGCCCGTTCGCAACATGAAAAGAGCGCAACCTGAAGCGCCGCATCTGCGCATATGTGTTATGCGATTTGGCGCTTCTGAGCATGCACAAAACACGATCTAGCGTTTCTGCGCATGTGTGTGTGCCGAAACTCGGAAGTAATCTGTTCCGGTACTTCCGGGTTCAGCGCATTCATAACCCATAGTGAACGGAACCCACAGCGAACACAACCTGAGGTATGACTGTACTTCTTTACAAATGCGTAATGTAGGAGAGCAAGGTAAAACAGAATAAGATTAGACTAGGCTAGAGACCACACAGAGCCCATTGTATTTATCCTTCCTGGCTCCATGTGTCTTCCTGTAAAAGATACAATATTTGTACAAGAAATGAGTCATCTAGAGGATGAGTCGGAGTGAGTCAGCTAGCTGAACGAGTCTGCACTTTTCAGCACTTTTGCACTTTTCAGCACTTTCTACACTTTACTGCTTCTGCTCTCAAAGACCTTTGTCACACGACAGAAAAACCCACAAATCCCACTGGGTATGTCCATATTTCTGGGTAATTTCCAAGTATTTCTTACTTTCTTTTCTTCAGATTCCAGCCATCGGCTGCTTCGATGCAAATTCAGCATACGCCAACTCTTCTTCATCTTCCACCAAATAAATAACAAAGCCAAGCACAATGTTTCCCAAATGTGGGTCTCCAGGTGGTTTTGGACTACAACTCCCATCATCCCTAGCTAGCAGGACCTGTGGTCGGGGATGATGGGAACTGTAGTCCAAAAAACGGCTGGAGACCCAAGTTTGGAAAACGCTGGCCCGGCAGAACACCATTTGTTGTTCTCACCCCTTGGCAAAGGGGAGCAAGTTTTGACGTGGCAAATTGTGCGCAAAAAGTTGGCTTGCTGGTGAGATCATCAAGGAGCATCATACTGGGGTTTACAGTATGGTGGCTTTGGCAATTGTGTTCCTATTGGCTACACTGCTGAGCCCTGAAAGATCAGCCAATGCTGCGGAATTCAATGTACCTTGTATAATATGCATTTCTGACTATTATGTCCGTTCCACAATTGTACTGCTTCCATCTTGCATGAGGTGGCTGGGTTTTTTTCTTCCCTGGCAGGGTATAATGTCTTCACTGCACTACGAATCCTAATTAACACTTTGGTTCATAATTCCTTTATTTATCTCTCAATTCTATAGCAACACATGTTTGAGATTAAACGATGTCGTCAAATAGCAGTGCCAGTGGTTGATGGCTTTTAATATTGTGGCACATCGCAAAGGCATAAATAAAGCGCAAGTGATATTACCTATTCTTAACTCGATAGTAATTATTTCAATAAAGGAGAATTCATGCTGTCAAGTGTCAATAAGGGCCCTTGATAGCAGCTCATAACTGTTTTCTGGTAATCAAAAAGCTTCATATTGGGCTTTGGAAGGAAGCCTTAGGAGCAACATCTGCAACAATAGCTGAGAATGTAAATTACGACATCCTTTGATGTGCAGCCATATAAAAATTATAATTTTATTTTATTTTATTTTTACTTTCGAAAAGGAATCAGTTCAGATGCAGTGGGAAACCCTGACAGCGTTCCGACAAACAACAGTGATGTAAATGCAGCGGTTGCTCAGGAAAAATTAGCTACCTCAGCTCCAGGGTCCTTCAACCAACATTGGATTCAGAACACTGAAAAATACACAGAGTAGAACATCTGCTTTGCAGGCAGAAGGTCTCAGATTCAATCCTCAGAATCTCCAGGTAGGGTTGTGAGAAAACCCCTGTCTGAAATCCTATTGTGTAGACAATAGTGAGGTAGACAAACTAATGGACACACTCAGTATAAGGCAACTTAAAGTCTTCAATGGCCAGTGTCAGGGTCTCGTTCCCTTTGTAGTGTGTTGCTCATGAGTAACCACCGATACCTGCATTAACTATAACTATTTATTGTGCCTTAGCTATTTACAGCAAGAGCTCTGCAAAACATGTCTGCTCAGTCGGTATCAGTTTCCGGAACTGGGAGGCGTCTGTTCGCCCGCCAACACCACAGCCTTTGGCATTCTTAGATGACGTCTGTGTCGCCTTCTTCCCCCTCTCTGCTGGTCCTCCTCCGGAACTGGCATCTCACCCTCCGCCTGTCTGTGGCTGACGGTGCTGGGTCTCTGTCCTTCCCTCTCAAGCCCTGGCACCTCCCTTTCCTCAGGAGATATCTCATGACAGGGGCTGGGTGAGGATGAAGTGTCCGTGGAGATTATTGGCTGCGGTTCCCTATAACACAGTGAACCCTCTTCCCTTGATGAGTCACTTTCTCTCCCCCCATCTCTGGGCTGTTGCCCTCTCTCCCCCTCCTCCTCACGAGGAGGCACTCTTTCCCTGACAGCCAGTCATTTTGTTTGTTTGTTTCTACCCTGCCCATCTGGCTGGGTTTCCCCAGCCACTCTGGACTGCTCCCAATAGAATATTAAAAACACAACAAAACACCAAACATTAAAAAGAGGGCTGCCTTCTAAAAGTCATGTAGTTGTTTATTTCCTTGACATCTGATGGGAGGGCTTTCCACAGGGCGGGCACCACTACCGAGAAGGCCCTCTGCCTGGTTCCCTGTAACCTCACTTCTTGCAGGGAGGGAACCACCAGAAGGCCCTCAGAGCTGGACCTCAGTGTCCAGGCTGAACGATGGGGGTGGAGACGCTCCTTCAGGTATACTGGCCAAGGCCGTTTAGGGCTTTAAAGGTCAGCACCAACACTTTGAATTGTGCTCGGAAACGTACTGGGAGCCAATGTAGGTCTTTCAGGACTGGTGTTATATGGTCTCGGCGACTACTCCCAGTCACCAGTCTAGCTGCGGCATTCTGGATTAGTTGTAGTTTCTGGGTCACCTTCAAAGGTAGCCCCATGCAGAGCGCATTGCAGTAGTCCAATGAGAAGCAACGTACTTGCATTTGTGAATCAGCCCGCAACTGTGATACAAAAAACTGCCAGAATAATAATATTTTATTATAATTTATTATTTGTACTTGCCCTAGGCACTCTGGGCGGCTTCCGACGTATATAAAAGCAGAACAAAACATCAAGCATAAAAAGCTTCCCTGAACAGGGCTGCCTTCAGATGTCTTCTAAAGGTTGTATAGTTACTTATCTCCTTGAGCTCTGATGGGAGGGGGTTCCACAGGGCAGCCGCAACTACTGAGAAGGACCTAAGCATATCCTCCAAAAATTATCCAATGAAAATAGGGACATCCTATTCCATAATGATAATTTTACTATTTATACCCCACCCATCTGACTGAGTTCCTTCAGCCACTCTGGGCGACATATATAAAAACATAATAAAACATTAAACATTATAAAAACCCTTCCCTATACAGGGCTGCCTTCAGATAGCTCAGGAGTCATTCACTGTTTCCTGGGTAGGCAGTCTTGTGGGCAGACCCCGAGTTTTCCCTTGTGAACCAGTTCATCACAGGCCGGGTCATTTTTTAAAAAAATATTGTAATGTTTAAATTTTATATTTCTTAGGGAAGTGGCTAGAGGTTTGCGGTAATGAGGTTGCAGGTGGATTTTATAAGATATAAGGTTATAAAGAAATAATCCCTGGTGATTGCTAACAGTATGTAACTGCCAATGAATTTCAGAGGGAGGAGATCGGGGGAAGTCACCCTAAAATGATAGTGGAATTATGTTAAGAATACATAAGAAATTTTGTGTTGTTTGTCTGTTTTATATTTGTATTTTCTTATAAAATGAATATTTTTTTTTTTTAAAAGGAAATGTACAGAAGAACAACTTCCAATATTCTGCATTGTGCTCGACATTCGTACCTTGGAAGTCGAACAGCTTAGTTCCCGGATGTTTTGGCTCCCGAACGTCGCAAACGTGGAAGTGACTGTTCCGGTTTGTGAACTATTTTTGGAACCTGAACATCTGAATGGGCTTCCATGGCTTCCGATTGGCTGCAGGAGCTTCCTGCAGCCAATCAGAAGCTGTGCTTTGGTTTACTAACATTTTCGAAGTCGAACGGGCTTCTGGAACGGATTCCAATTAACTTCCAAGGTACGACTGCATTTCATTCACTAAAGATGCTATGACTATCCCAACATGGTGTCTGGCATGCTAGTCCTAAAGATTTGTATCAGCAAATCCCTTTGACGTACTGCAGTTTCAAGATCTTTGAGAAATGTTGCCTTATCTACAGTACTTCAAATTCCATCTGAATCCTGACAGACAATTCAGAGATCCTGTTTGCATTCTGCATTTTGGTCAACAGTTGCTGCGCAAGGCAGAAAAGAATGACTCTGAGTAAGGTCAAAGTTTCTGACTGTATCAGCTTTGCGAAAACACCGGACTGTAGCCAATGTTCAGAGCAGAACCAGCTGAATTTAATGAATATGGCCAGCTGAGGTCCATTGATGTCAATGGGTCATCACTGAGTAAAACTCAGCTACAGAGAAATCTGATCATTTACTTTCTGACACAGGAAACCTTTGGATCAGTTAGGCCACAAAGGAGATTTGCAAACCAACACCGAACTCACACCAACCCCTCTTTCCGCATCTCAGCAATATAGCATACTTGCCCAGTTTCGGCACCAAATCATTTTGCTGATGCAAGGCTACTATTGGCACACCATTATGTTTTTTAATGGAGTAGTTTGTCATTTACACCCATGGGGGATAGAGTTTTTCATATATTCAGGCCCTCATTATTCACAGTTGCACTCTTCTGTATGCAGGGCCACAGAGAAGAGATTTTGCTGTGATTTCCTAGATTCTGGCTAATGTGCAGTGATACTGTGGGTAACATTATAAGCTTTATCAAACGATCACTCTTTTCATAGGAATCAGCAGTTCCCAACGCTGATTGAATTTCATACTGATTGCATAAAACATTTAAGAAGCCCAATTAAAGGGGTCAACAGTGCAAGGCTGCTAGGACCATATCCATCATGTTGTCACAAGGCCTTCTATCTAAATGACAGCTATGTTTATCCTTGTTCTAAAGGAGATGTGATTAATATTTTCTTATGAAGAACAGTATCCTTTTTAAAAGGGTAAACCGATTAATCTGCTCCACTCAAAGCAAGTGACCAAGAAATGTGGAACACCCAAAGCATTGTCCCCCAAAGGCAAACAAAGGTCATTCTCTGAGGCCATACCCAAGTTGTTGAATTGTCTCCCCACAGAAGCATCTGGCAAACAAAGGTCAAAATGGGACACTGTAGGTTATGGTACGAATAAAAATAAGGTGACCCTTGCAAATGAAAGATAATTGATGCTCAGGGGGGCACTGCTAGGTTCAGCTTTGCTCACCATGTTCAATTAAATGTGTTTTTTATTCATCTGCAGCCAGCTCTCCAATCGTGCTGTGGATGCTACAGTTTTCCACAGGTTTGTTAGTAATCTCTTCTTCTCCAACCCATGTAGATGAGCAGAGGAGCATAGTGTTGAGGCAATATTTAACATACTCTCTATTGTTCTTCTGAGACCTAATTTGAGTTTTATTAAATATTGCATTGTCTGCTGTGCTCGTCTTACTGGGTCTGGTAAGGCATTGGGGGCCTTTAACAGCCCGCAGGGTCTAATGAAATGAATCAAGTGCCCTGGCATGATAAACTAATACAGTTCATTCAGAGGAGTTTAGTTCTGCTGTTCGGCCAGAGAAGCCATCTTGCACTCAGCTCATAGAACTCATCGAGTTCTGCTGCAGAACATAGACTTCAGAGCTAAAAGTTTCTATATGTGCAACACGTCTCCTGCTTATGGAATGGGCTTGTGGCAGAAGAATGCTTTTTAACAAAGTCTGGCTTTACAGCCGGGATATGAATGGATCTGGCAGTTCTTCCAGCTAGTGTTTTGCGTGTTTAGACCTTTTACCCTCCCCAAATAAATTCAGACAGGAGACAGATATTTGGTTTGGTTTTTGGCAGAATTTAGGCCACAACTTTATTGATTACAATATCTCGTTGAGATTCTTGCATTGCAGGGGGTTGGACTAAATGACTCTTGAGAGTCCCTTCCAACTCTGTGATTCTAGGAATAATTAAGGATGAGATTGTGAAGTGATGACCACGACTATTTTCACTGATCCTGAACACTGAAGATCACATAGCGACTTTGCAAAATGTCTTGTGAGCCCCATCGTGTTATTTATCCTCCATAACACTCGTTTTTATTTAATACCTCATTAATATAAAAGAAACACTTCTTGAGTCCCCAGTGTTGAAAGAAATGTACCAGTTGTTAATGACTGAACAAGGTATCTTTTTAATGTGCGAGGATAAATTAGCAGCATAAATACTGTAGGTCATGGGAGGTGGAAATCTGTTCCGTATTTATCCTTTTCAGGAAACATATGGGGATCTTTTCAGATCCTTCATTCCATTTAAATATGAATCACACACCACATTCCAAGGTCAGCAAAGCGGGTTCTCCTTCAAGGAGAGCACGTGTTGCGGTGGGGGCCAGCAAGTTTCCCCTCTGTTGCTGGGCGGGATCGTATAGATGACCACTGCTGTGATTGGGCTCTGGGTGTCGTTGGGGAGATTTCTATGTTGCAATTGTTGATGGACAGTCCAGAGGTTATATATTTCTTTGCATGCAGCGTGGGATTCCTCTTTGCTGCGTGCATCGGATCACCTGCCCTCCTTCCTATTTATTAGGCTTCTGCATATGACCTTGCTATGCCTGTCATGGGGTTGTCTGCTTTTTGGCTGATTGGCTGGTGCCATCTGGTTTTTGCCTACTGCGTAGCAAATCGCCACAACTTGTAAGGTTGGCGGTTAGGCATTGGGTTATTAATTTGGTTGGTGGAGGGGTCAGGATTGGTGGAGGGGTCAGGAGGGGTCCCCAATGCTGCTGCTGCATGGGGAATTCCGTTAAAGGAATCCAGGGGCTCACCATGCTTTTGTCCGTATCCCCTGGTCAGGGGCTAGGGCCACGCAAGAGCCCCTGGGAGCATTAGGGGAGAGGCGAGGGTCAGACCCCCGGCTCCCATTCTCTCCCCAAAGTGTTTTCCCTTTACTGACTTCCACAGGCGGTGGATGTCAGTTCTGTCCCAGTGGGACAGATAATCTGAACCAATGCTTAAGCAACTACTCACATATTTTGTATTTTAATAAAGTTGTGGCCAAAATTATGCCTAATACCTTAAACTTCAATTTCTGTGTGAAGTGTGTTTCATTTGAGGGGTGGTGTCAGGGATAGAGGGACTACTCGGGAGGAGCAGGGAGAGACAGAGGAGCAAGCTAGAGCTGGGAGAAAAGATAGCGATTCCTCCAGGGAAGGGGAGTCACTGGGTTATAGAGAACAGCCACCCATAATCTCCACAGATTCATCTCCCAGCTCAAGCCCCCGTCAGGAAATGTCTCCGGAAGAGGGGGAGATGGCAGGCTCCGGTATGGCAGGGCAAAGACCAAGAGCAGTCAGTCTCAGACAGGAAGAAGAGACGAGGGGGGGGGGGAGGAGACGCAGACGTCATTTTAGAGTGCCGAGCCGTTGGCTTTGTTGGCGGGGGCGCGAAAGCCCGCCACTCCGGGAAACTGAAACTAACTGAGCAGTCGTGCTCCAGAGACTCTGTGATTCCATTATGGACAATAAATAGTTTTAGCTTACCTGAAGGCTTGCCGTTACTCATGAGCAACATCTAAAGGGAAGAGCAATCCCTGACAGGTGGTTTGGGGACCTCGACACGCATTAAGCAGAACTGGTGACTGTGTTCACAGTGCAGGCCTCACCTCCAGAGAGTAAGCATTAAAGAACACCAAATTATCAATTATTTCATTTACGATTATATTTTACCACCTTGTGGGGAGGGAGGGGGCATCTCCTGTCTTTTCTGCCCCAGGCACCAAACTTTCACTGCCTGTCTCTTGCATGGCTAAACCTTGAAATGATGGCATTATGAAAATCTGACATTTAACATGGCACCACTTCCATGAAGGGCCTTGACAAAAAAGAACGCATCTGTAGGATTTAACGTCTTCCACTGGAAAAAATAAATAAATCCTGGGTTGCCAAATGTTTCTTATTTTAAGGGAGATGTGAACTTCACCCCTTGATCCCAAGCAAATGTGCAACAAGCGATGAGGCATGGAGCTTACATTGATGAGCAGCTTACAAAGCAACGAACAACATGCTACAAAATACAATGTAAAATCCTAAGTCCATAAACTAAATATTTGTATTACACTAGCCCTGGACACAGCTCAGTAGGTATAGCAGGAGACCAAGAGAAGTCTTTATTTGCTTGGCAGGGATCCGGATTGATAGGCTAGAGGGGGAAGGCAGGGCCAGTGGCCAGTTCCAGCAACATCCTCAGCTAGGTGAGACAAGCCAGAGGAACTCTGCTGTGTTGTTTGCCATCTGTGATTAAAATCTATGTATTTGCAGTCTGTGTCACAAGCACTGTCCTGAGCTGTGGATGACCTGCACTCGCCTGACAGCTCCTTGAAAACTGGGGAGCCATCAAATATTGTGAAGGGCTGCCCAAAAAAGGATTGCACGTTGGACCACCCTATCCTAGAAGATGGAAGAAGCAACAAGGGAATCCTCTGTCTTGGATCAACTGGTCCTCACCAACAGGCAAGACTAAAGTGGAAGTACTGGGAACCTTGGGAGGAAGTGACTGTGTCCTCTTGGAGTATATGAACCTCAGGGTCCCTCCCAATTTCACCATTGTATGAACCTATGAAAGGAAATGAATGAATGAATGAATGAGTGAGTGAGTGAGTGAGTGAATGAATGTTCCTCTCTGAACAGGCATGAGATCTTTGGTCCTGTTAAGAGTGTACATGCTTTGCATATACACAAGCTCCGGGTTCTATCCTTGGCATCTCCCCAATAGCAGGGCAGGGATAGACTTGCATAACTACGAGCACTGATCATAACTGGCCCAAGGCATTATGATGCCTGAGGGAAAGGGCAAGATGGCGCCCTCCTCTATAACACACACAGAAATCAACCAGGCCAGCAGCTGAATTTTAATTCAGCATTAGTGATGCGAGAACATCGGCCACAGTACCTGAGGGCAGCAGGCTAGGAGCAAGACAGCCCACATGACACCCACAGCATTGTCACTGTCACTCTGCCCTCCTAGGTATCTGCCTTGCTGTGCCTGATGAAATAACTGGCCCTTGTACCAATGCTGGGTTATGGCCATAGAATCATAGAATTGTAGAGCTGGAAGGGCCCTGAGGAGAAGAAGAAGAAGAGAAGAAGAGTTTGGATTTGATATCCCGCTTAAGCACTACCCAAAGGAGTCTCAAAGTGGCTAACATTCTTCCGCCCCCACAACAAACACTCTGTGAGGTGAGTGGGGCTGAGAGACTTCAGAGAAGTGTGACTAGCCCAAGGTCACCCAGCAGCTGCATGTGGAGGAGCGGAGACGCGAACCCGGTTCCCCAGATTACGAGTCTACCTGCTCTTAACCACTACACCACACTGGCTTATCAAGTCCAACCTCCTGCAATGCAGGAATCTTTTGCGCAACATGGAGCTCGAACCCACGAGGGTGAGATTAACAGCCTCATGCTCTACCAACCAGGGGCAGAGGAGGGGTGGGGTCGGACCGCCCCGGGTGTCTTCGCTGAGGGGGATGACATTTGGCGCGCCGTTGGGGGAAGGGGGGAGCTGCACAGCTTTGCCGGCAGCATTACCCCCTTCCCCCCCTTGTTTTGACAACTTGGGGGAGGCTTGGGAGTTGCACCCGAGCAGCTATCCCATGCCTGGGAGGGCACCCTCCGTGCCCCGACACCCTCGGGAGCACGCTCCGTCCCCCCTTGGGAGTGGGCACGCCCTGGGCAGCATGGGCATATGCCCCGCCACTGCTACTGACTAAACTATTCCAGCAGGTTTGTATAACAGTAGACTCAGGGACTGATTGCGGCTTCTTCTTTCTCTGCTATCTTTGGCCACAAAGCCAATTGCAAATGCTAATTAAGTCCAGCCCACCCCTGCATCTTTGTGGAAATATCTAAGATCCACCCTAGCCCTTTGAAAGGGCATCATGTCTGCATCATGACATTTCCTTTAAGTGCAATACAGTACAGATAACGTCCCGCCCCGAACCCTTATTTGCCGCGACAGTGGCTCATCTAGTACTGGGATGTCAGAGACCATTAATTTTCAATTTTAAGTTTGCTGTCCAAATGTCTCGCTAAAATCTACAACTTAACGGAACATTACCGCTGGTGGGTTTTATATAAGGGACATTATCCTATAGAGGATACAGTTGCCCCATTATAGCACAAACAGACTGAGTGACTGTACATGCAAAAAGTTGAAAAAATAATGAGTCAGGCATTGTGAGTGGGGATGGGGATGGGGTCTGCCACTTAAGAATGGCGAAGAACTTTTTGGGGGGGGAGGGGGAATATGCACAGTGGCCTTTTGCTAGGAGGTGCAGGCGACAGAAAAATTGGCTCCGGAATGCTTACGAGGGAAAGACTGTTCAGAAATGGTAGCGATCTCAGACTATAGCTGCTAGGTTGCTTACTGGGACCAGACATTATTATTATATGTTATTGGAGGAATTCAAATTATAAAGAAATAAAGTGATACAGAGAAAATGAGAAAAGAAAAATGAGAAAAGAACAAAAAGAACAAAGATGTGTATAAAGAAGCATTATACAAAATTGCAATGTAATATACTCCCATGCATTCTTATATAAATATATATGATGTTATTATCCTAATACATAGGTAGATATTAATAGACATTGATTAAAGGGGATCATATATTTATTTTTTCAATTCATCACTATTGGCTGCCATTAGGGCATGTAAGTCTTCGGATTCGGGAGAATCTTGTGTTATTTTATTATTTGTGAATATGAGTGTGAATGAATTTGTAAAACCAAATAAAAACTATTAAAAAGAAAAACAAAAGTTGGGTGCCACCCCTCAAACAAATCTTTCACTGCATTACCAAGAGCTATCCTATCCCACAGTCTACTTGAGCTTAATTGCTCTAATGTCATTTGAAGCAAGGACTCAGGGCTGTCTTTAGCATATGTGCCGCTGGGGTGCAAAGATCCGCCCAGCGCCCCCAAATTTAGTTTTACCACCCCCAAATTAACTTTCATTGAGCCAAAGTTGTTGACCTTTTTTAGGGGAGGGGGACTCAAAGTGGGAGGGAGTTGCTGCTAACCTGTGACAGGAGCGGAATAGACTGCTTTTCGTTGACAGACATAGACAGAAAGAAAGAAAGAAAGAAAGAAAGAAAGAAAGAAAGATGATAGATAGATAGAGATAGATGATAGATAGATGATAGATAGATAGATAGATAAAAACTAAGCTAAAAAAGTTAATAGATAGATAGATAAATAGTAAAAATAGATAGATAGATAGATAGATAGACTCCCTCCCCTAGATGATAGGTAATAGATACAGAGCCATCTTTAGCATATGCACCACTGGGGTGCAAAGATCTGCCCAGCACCCCCAAAATTAGTTTAGCCACCCTTTAAGGGGGGCAAAATATTTTTTTGGGAGGGAATGGTTCACCAGTAACAACGATGCAGCGGAAAAAAACTGTATTTGTTTCCTGACTTGTCGGGAATATTTGAAGCTATGGAATAACAGAGTGACGGGTGGGGGTGGGGGGGGATTTCACTCCATTGCTTTTCACTGCCGCCGATCGAGAGGGACTGGTATACAGTAGGTATACATTTCCCCCCCCCCGAATTTGGCCTTGCAATGACTTCATCCATTAGGTATTTGCTACAAAAACTTCATAGAAACTTCATCCAGAGAGACAATGGAATGCCACATGGATATCTTGTGAACACCCCCGCTCCCCCCCCAGCAAAAAAAACGACAAACTAAATACTAAGGCAGCGGTTGGAGGAAAGAACAAATATGCTTGTTAAAATGTTATTTATTTATTGAGTGTAACAAACCCTTCCTTTTGCATTTGGCACTCACATTTTTTACATGAAAGGTCATTTTCATTAACCTTCGATTCGCGCCACATGGCCTCATTGCCCAAAGGCATGTGGTTATTTACAATTTCCCTTCATCCTATGCAAAGCTAAACAACCCTGAGTACGAGGCTAATATATGTTAAGTGCCCGAGGCACATTCCAATTAAGTATTAACGTGGGTTGGAAAATGTCCAAAACATTCAGCGGATATCATTTTCAATCATTTTCATTAAAATTAATAGCAAACGTTAAAAAGCCATATACCAAGAGAGTGGGAGAGTAGATCGAAACGGCCACCAGTGTTGCCAAGGCAAGGATTTCGAGATGCTGCCATCTCCTGTGGGCTTAGGAAGCTGGGAAATTAATGGGTGGAGATGATTGGAATTGCAAAGGCATATAGGACAATTGGACAGTGTTGAGTACTGGAAGCCTCTCTGCTATATATCAATATCCTAATCTTTTTGGGATGGGTGATCACCTTCCTATTCACCTCAAATGGGGATGAGGCCTCAGCAGTGTCTGATGTTGTGATACATGAAGCAGTAAATAGAACAGACTCTCCAAGTGTCCCTATTTCCCAGGGACAGTCTCGGATTTACAGAAGCCATCGCGGTTTCTGTTTTGATCCTGGAATGTCCCGCTTTCTCTTAGGACGTCCCTATTTTCAACGGAGAAATCGTAGAATTGTAGAGTTGGAAGGGACCCCAAGGGCCATCTAGCGCAATGCAGGAATCTCAGCTAAAACATGTTGGAGAGTATGGTAGGATGTCCTTATTTTTATCAGAGAAATGTTGGAGCCTATGGAGTTATGCAACCTCCAAGCCAATGAGATAAGTAACCATACAACCTTTAGAAGACATCTAACTGGGAAATTTTCTGATGTGTAATGTTTTATTATGTTTTAACTTATGTTGGAAACCTCCCAGAGTGGCTGGGATATTATTATTATTATTATTATTATTATTATTATTATTATTATTATTATACAGGATGTCCCTATTTTCATTGGAGAAATGTTGGAGGGTATGATGTGGCCCTATTAGTCACCTGTTGGTGAAACCAGAAGTCAAATATCTATTAAAAAAAAAACTTGCCAATAATAATAATAATAATAATAATAATAATAATAATAATAATAATATTTATTATTTGTACCCCGCCCATCTGGCTGGATTTCCCCAGCCACTCTGGGCGGCTTCCAACAGAAATCAAATACAAAAATATCACACATTAAAAACTTCCCTAAAAAGGGCTGCCTTCAGGTATTTTCTGAATGTCAGGTAGTTGTTTATCTCCTTGACCCTGATGGGAGGGCGTTCCACAGGGCGGGCGCCACTACCGAGAAGGCCCTCTGCCTGGTTCCCTGTAGCTTTGCTTCTCGCAGTGAGGGAACCGCCAGAAGGCCCTCAGCACTGGATCTCAGTGTCCGGGCTGAATGATGGGGGTGGAGATGCTCCTTCAGGTATACAGGACCAAGGCACATCTGCAAAATATATTTAAGGCAGCATCATATAACTTCATACAGTTATGACTTCCCCCAAATAATTCTGGGAAATGTAGTTTAAGGGTGCTGAGAGTTGTTAGAGGAGGCCTCTATTCATCTCACGGAGCTAACAATTCTCAGAGTCCTTTAGCAGTCAATCCCTCTTTCCTTTTTTTTTTAGAATAGGAGCCTCCTAACATCGCTGATCCCCTTCATGGATCACTGCCTTGTCGTGGCAAAAATGTGCAATGTTTTGTTTGGGAGTTTTAAATGAGAAAACACGCACACATGAGTTCGCTCACCTGCAAATGATTGCAAAGTGACATAGCCCAGCAACAGGTTTGCCATGTTGAACCAGCTGCCGAACAGGAACTTGATCTATAAGATGGAGATTATATCTTCCCCAGTAACTTTTGGTATAGCAAGAGGTCTTGTTGCAAGGCAGGGGTGGAATATTAAACTTCAAGTCATGGACATGATATGTTCCCACTGGCAATGCTTCCTCCCTGCCTGGCCCAAATATTCATTATTTTAGAGCACATCAATGGAACTCCTGCAAATGCCATGCCACTAACCTTATAGCTTCATAAAGCTTTAACAGTATGTGAGATGACAATATTAGAATTGTGCCTGTTAAAAATTTAATATGTGCTGGAGCTTACTTTAATATTTTTTTTTACCATATGTACGACACTGTTTGTTCAAATAAATTATGTTACAGACTAAATGTTCAAATGCCATTACATTATCATTAAAGTCAACATTCTCAGCAATATGCATTTATGAAGGCAATGAGACTTAATATGAACTCTTAATAATGATGGAGATTGTTTTAGTGGCATACAGTCCATTAAAAAAAAGAAACACTTAGAAATGTCTAAAAGAGCTAGAGAAGGTTTTCTTTCCTCCCAATGTGCCCCCCCCAAAATGTTATCTTTCTTACCTGGCAGTTCCGAATTTCTGCAGGATTTGTCTCATTTCGTCTCCGTCAGGTCAGGTCTTACACAGCAGCAAGTGAAAAGTCTTGTCCATTGGATGGGTTTCTTGTTGCTCTTGTATTTTGTGCAAACCACAAATATTTGGATAGCACAGATCATGCGGCTATTTCCCAAGCTAGCACTGCATTGCCATTGTGGGCCAATAGTACTGGTCTAGGAATCAAACCCCCAAATTTGAATTACCCCAATTGTCACTATTTATATCCATTACATGACTATAGAGGTGCATTTTTTGCACTTCTAAGTAGTCTGCATTGGGTCTCAGAAGGGGAAAGAACTGTAAACTCCCACCATACTTTAGAGCAAAACCCCAAATGTGAATCAAAGCCAATTATCTACACCTATTTTATCCATTTATTTCATATTGAAATGAACCTGGTTGTGGAGTGGTAAAAAGGTAAAGGACCCCTGGACGGTTAAGTCCAGTCAAAGGCGACTATGGGGTTGTGGCCTCATCTTGCTTTCAGGCTGAGGGAGCCGGTATTTGTCCACAGACAGCTTTCCGGTTCATGTGGCCAGCAGGACTAAACCGCTTCTGGCGAAACGGGACACCGTGACGGAAACCAGAGTGCACGGAAACGCTGTTTACCTTCCCGTCACAGTGGTACCTATTTATCTACTTGCACTGGCATGCTTTTGAACTGCTAGGTTGGCAGGAGCTGGGACAGAGCAACAGGAGCTCACTCTGGTGCGGGGATTCGAGCCACCGACCTTCTGATCGGGAAGCCCAAGAGGCACGGTGGTTTAGACCACATCGCCACCCGCGTGGAGTGGTATGAGATAGGAACATAGGAAGCTGCCTTATACTGGGATATACTGGAGCATCTCACTCAGTACTGTCTACACCAGGGTTTCCCAACCTTGGGTCTCCAGCTGCTTTTGGACTACAATTTCCAACATCCCTGACCACTGGTCCTGCTAGCTATGGATTATGGGAGTTGTAGTCCAAAAACAGCGGGACACCCCATAGTATATCAACGTTCAGAAGCCAAAGCTGTTAGGTGTAGCTTCCCAGTGATTTTCGTGTACGCTGAAGAAAAATCTTGAAGGATCATTACATATGGCAATCCACATAATAGCATGTTCCTACGTGGCAGAATCATATAGGCCTTATTGCAGCTGGTGCTCCAGGGCTGCTGGTTTATGTCTTTATTTTTGATATAGAATCATAGAATCATAGAGTTGGAAGAGACCACAAGGCCATCCAGTCCAACCCCCTGCCAAGCAGGAAACACCATCAAAGCATTCCTGACAGATGGCTGTCAAGCCTCCGCTTAAAGACCTCCAAAGAAGGAGACTCCACCACACTCCTTGGCAGCAAATTCCACTGTCCAACAGCTCTTACTGTCAGGAAGTTCTTCCTAATGTTTAGGTGGAATCTTCTTTCTTGTAGTTTGAATCCATTGCCCGTGTCCGCTTCTCTGGAGCAGCAGAAAACAACCTTTCTCCCTCCTCTATATGACATCCTTTTATATATTTGAATATGCATGGATACTTACAAATAGTCTGTGGTTATAAGGAGCTGTGTGTGTTTTGAGACAGAGAAAGACCCTGTAGGATCTTCTTTAAAAGGTAAAGGTAAAGGGACCCCTGACCGTTAGGTCCAGCCGCAGACGACTCTGAGGTTGCGGCGCTCATCTTGCTTTACTGGCCGAGGGAGCCGGCATACAGCTTCCGGGTCATGTGGCCAGCTGGCGAACCAGAGCAGCGCACGGAAACGTTACATATAGCTTAAATTAAATACAGAATTAAATATCCTGGAAAATTTCTCCCAAAAAAAGTCTTAGCAATTTTGGCACAGCACTGTTGAGTAGACACCACAATGCTTACTAGTTGGTCTAGTTGGTGCAATGCAGTACGTTGTTGTTGTTTTTTTTGGGGGGGGCTTTTTTAAAAAAAATAGCTCAACCTGCTATACATTTTCCTGATTCAGCAATGGCCTGGACGCCATTTTTCCCAGACATATGGCAGCACTACCTTGTCATAAATGCATCAAGTTCCAGGTCATTATTGTCCAAAGGGAGTTGCCAGAAACTTGCCTCTCTATCTTTTCATCATCTCTTAAGATTTGCCAGTTTGCTAAAGCCCTTCTCCATGCTTTGAATAACCTGTAATGAGGAATACCCTCCCTCCATTCCTTCCTTCCTTCCCTCTCATATCCTGCTTCTCCTCTCTTCAGCTGGTACAAAACACCTCTGCTAAAGCCATATTCCCAAAGAATGTTACATGCAAAGCTGTTGAGTTCCGTGCTAGGCAGAAACTGCTTCCGATGTTGCTTCCTTCACAGAACTGCTTTCCCAAGAAAGCCCAGGATGTTCCTCAAGCAGCCGTTTCCAAAATCTGAACTGGTCCCAAGTGTGGACAATGAAGCAATGAGTTATGTACCCGTTATGGGTGAAGTTTCCGTAGCAAATGCCTAACGGATGATGTGTGTGAATTGCATTTGCACAATGTGTGGGGTGTGAGTGGAATGAACAAACATTCGTTCATTCCTCTTTTGCATATAATTAAAATGGCTGGATTTTTTTCCCTTTATTTCCTTTTTAAAGAGAGGATTAGTTTCTGAGCTTATTCACAAAAAAATGTACTGTAAAATGCACCATAAAATGTTCTTAGTATTTTTTTTCCATGCTGAGCTGCTGGGAAGCTTAAGTCAACAATGGTTTGTGCTGCAAGCAAAATTCAGCAGATTTGGAGTGGTGTTTGCATTAAACATTTTAGGCTCAAACATGTGTCTTGCTCTCTTCCCATATTAGCTTTCTGGATTACTGACAAAGGCCGGATAAAGCTCTGAGGCATCCTGTTGTTGTGTGAGACCGAGACCCCCCATCCATACTTCCACTCCTGATGCCTACCTAGGGCATGATGACAATCTGTGCTGCTCCATGTACTGTGTCAGGATTTTGCACAGTGCTTTCCAATTACCTTTCGGTGGGACTAGAGTTACAACATCACCAGCTGGTCCTGCAATAAATTTCCACACATTTCCCTGAGCGAAATCACCCTCATATTGGCTTACTCTGCACAGGCGTTTGCACTGGTCGAATCGTAATGGTCGGCAGGTGAAATGACATTCAGCTCTCCCTTTGGGCTATTCTGTTTTAGGAGGAACTTCTGTCCCACCTCAGGGGTCTTTGTTTGTTTGTTTGTTTAGGTGCCAAATCTGCAAACTGGGAACAAGCATGGAAAGTTAAAGAGGAACGGTCGAATTCCAGGCTGAAATTTCCTTTCCCTGTATTGTCAAAAGTGCCTTCATTGTTACTAGGATCTGGGAGTTTTCCCTGTGAGACCATTAAATGGGAGTGTTGTTGTGTCCTATGCCCATAGCTGTCAACTTTTCCCTTTTCTTGCGAGGAATCCTATTCGGAATAAGGGAATTTCCCTTTTTTTAAAAAGGGAAAAGTTGACAGCTATGCCTATGCCTTCTTTACCAGAATATTATCAACTCATCAGACACAGTGGCTGACAGTTTTCTGTAAGGAGGAAGCTCCCAATTACCTTACATTTTTCTTTTTCTAATATAAAAGCGTATGAGACAACCATGGGATGTGAAGAACACCTCTGAGAAATTATGACAGAATTATCTAAACTCCCCTGAATTACCCTAGAGGGAGGGGGTTATTGATAATTTCTTTTTCATCATTGTTTTTTATCATGTATTTTGTGTTTTTATATCGTATTTATATGTTGTGAACTGCCTTGAGATGTGTGGATGAATGGCAATATACAAATTTAATAAATAAGAAAATAAATAATAATAATAATAATAGAAACTTCCCAGACATTTTACCTCAGAGCGGAAATCTGTGCATCTTACTCCCATCAGCTCCTAGACAGCATGGTCAAGGGACAGGGATGAGGGGAGTTGTATTTTAGCAACATCTAGGGGACCACCAATTCCCCACAGATTTGTTCTGTATTTTGCTTTACATAAAACATTTGGTTTCACTTTTCATTTTTCTGCAGAACATATGGAATATGTCATAAACCACAGTTCAAAAACAACCACAAAATTTTTAGCTAACAATCCTAATTAGATAATTTCTGTATTGAAGAACCAGAGAAATTAGATACACTGATGGTAATTCAAGAAGCCAATTCATAATAATTAGGGCCATAATCAGCATGATCAGTAGATTAATAAACTGATACTTTAGTTGATTAAGGTATATTTGCTTATTTTTTGAGGTTCTGCTGTATTATTTTAATAAGGAATAAAAAAGAAAATATTGCGTCCCTCTAATAATGAATAATAGCTTTATGAAATTAAATTGTCAGCTATCTTTCACTTCTTTCAGCATTTCAAAAGAACAACTACATGGAGGTTTTGGCAATATCCAAATTTACTTAAATGTAAAATCAATAGTATGATATGCCTCAGATAACAATATTTTGTATGGGACATAATATAATGTTGAATGACTGGGAGAGACTGTGGAAAAAAGACCCTTAAATTTACAGCATGCAAGGCTTTGAAAGAAAATATGATGAAAATGATGTATAGATGGTATTTGACACCTGTCAAACTATCTAGAATGTATCGTGTTGCTGATAATAAGTGTTGGAAATGTAAAGAGAAAGAAGGGACCTTTTACCACATGTGGTGGACATGCCCCAAAACAAAGGACTTCTGGGAAAAGATTTATAATGAAATGAAGAAAGTGTTAAAAAACACTTTTTTTAAAAAAAACCCAGAAGCATTTTTATTGGGAATAGTAGGGGGAGAAATCCCCAAGAAGGATACCACATTTGTTTTGTATGCTGCTACAGCAGCTAGAATATTGCTTGCTAAGAATTGGAAGACACAAGACATTTCAACGATAGACGAATGGCAAATGAAGATGATGGACTTTATGGAACTTGCCGAAATGACTGGGAGGATATGTGACCTGAAGGAAGAGACGGTGGAAGAAGATTGGGAGAAATTTAAAGATTATTTGAAGAAATTTTGTAATATATATTAAAATATTCCCTTAGAAAAGTAATTGTAGGTTGTAAGTGCTAAATTAGGCTGTAGGAGCTGAGAAAGATAAATGTAGAATTTTGTTAAAGAATAATTGACAATGATTTATTTAAAATTACTTAAGGTTAATAGACAATGTTGATTAAACTGCCGAAGGTGAAAAACAATGAAATTCAGAGGGAAGAGTCCGAGGGAAGTCACCCCAAGATGATAGAGAAGCTAGATGAAATTAAGAAAAATGTATGATGTGTTTGTTTTTGTTGTGTAGTTACATTGTTGTTTTGTTTGTAGTGTTTTAATGGTATTGTTTTACTTGTTTCTTATAAAATGATTAAAAATTATTTTAAAAAACAAACAAACAGATAACAATATTTTGTAGATAGCTCTCATAATTACAGCTCTCCTATTCCCCCAGCAATACTTTTTAATGCATGAAGTGTTCCTTAAATATTATTTACTTAATTTTCCACCCATATACCAATATTAGTTGTCATTATTATAAGCTCAGTATATCACAAGGTTTTTCTTCATCATTTCTGTCATCAATATGACGCAGGATGGATTCTGTGGAAATATCTGAAGTGATTGACTTATCTGATAATTTTATTCATTACTGTAATTCATTACCCATATTTTTCTCAATTATGGATCTGTTGCTGATACCTCCTCAGGCCACCATGGCTTAAACTATCTCAATCCAGGCTGCTGCTGACATATGCTAAACCAAAATTATCTGATCTATCCTTATCCGGTATTCTGCATAGCCCACAAACATAGAGACAGGATTCCTCTGTAGTTCAGATCTAGTGCACAAAGTATTTACAAATACAGTTGGACCTTGGTTTTCAAACAGCTTACTTCTCGAAGGTTTTGACTCCTGAACGCCACAAACCCAGAAGTGACTGTGCCAGTTCACAAACTATTTTTGGAAGCCGAACGTCCGATGGGGCTTCTGTGGCTTCCGATTGGCTGCAGGAGCATCCCTTATATGAGGGATGGAGCACTGTTGTCCTTCTGGATATTGCTTGCTACAACTCCCATCATCCCTGATCATTGGCCATGCTAGCATGGGATTCTGGGAATTGGAATCTGGAACATCTGCAAGGCTCCATGTTCCTCACCCCACCTTGTAGTTGGGTTACAGTGAGAAATTATTGTCTGAAGACCACTAAACAGGACAGAGAAGGGAAAGTTGAAGCAGTTTCTCTAACATACAAGCACGTTGTCTGGAGAACAATGCAACATTTAACGTTGCTAATATCCTGGTAGGGTTCATGTGGTTCTAATGTCTTGAAAATGACCTCAAAATGATAAACGAACCTATATGAACCTAGTTCTTCTGGTTTAATGCTTTCCAAAAACTGACTGGCTCTTTTTCATTTGCCCCTTCCAAAGCTCTTTTCCATTTTGTTAATCTCGATCCATTTATTGACAAACTATGGCATTATGACGTATGACCAGACTATAGTGCCAATATTCATTTGTTCAGGCACATGGTCTTTTGTCCAACTTGGTCAGCCATTTTGTTTGATGCTTATAAAGCTCTCCTAGATGAAAATTGCCCCAAGGCAGTTCATGTCGACAGGCTTCTATAGGAGCAAATGCGTAAATGCAGGTATTTATTTGAAATCATGTTAAGGCCTTATTTTACGAGTTTGACAATGCAAGAGGCAGTTGCTTTAAAAAGGCAGGTTTTTGTTCTTTTACAAACAATAAACTGACGCAAAATATGCATTGTGGAGAGAGTGAAAAAGGGACTCTTCATCACAAGCTATCCATAATGGCATTACAGATACAACAGAGTCAGAGCCAACATCTGATTAATAAAAATGGGTCACTTGTAAATCAGTGGTGAAGTGTCAGCTCTTTGAATAGGCCAAAGGATTTATTATGATGAAAGAATGGCAATAAAGATGCATTTACAACTGAAATGGGGCTGGAAGTAATTAAGAGCTCCTTTTAAAACATAAGGATAAATGAAGAAGTTGAGTATGGCAAGCGTGTTAATAGGAAAAAAATAGGCTGCGTACTATTTGTCTTGTTGATTGGCTAACTTTACAGATTTTTTTAAATGAAAGCATTAGGTAGAGACCATTACAGTGCCTGAAAATCAAAACATTAATATCGAAGAGATGACACGATAATGACTCTTGCAATCGAAAAGACATCTCACGCTGGGAAGGTAAGGTCGTACTGAGGCAAAAAGAAGGTTGCCCAGAAAGTTTTTATGCAGAGAGAATCACCAAGAACAAGGGAGGTAGGAGGGTGTTATCTCCTTTTTAAACGAAAGGCTGAGACCAACTTTTCTAATGGGAAAAAGAGAAACATGCTACAGGTTGGGACGTATGAAACTATGATCTAGTGGAGGTGATGTTAAATTGTGCCCCTGTGAGGACTCCTTTCACACAGTCAGATGGAGGTTTGCCATCCAAAACTGGTTATTTTCTCCACGGCAAGTTTCCTTCCCACATTTACTTTTGCTTTTCTTGGGATTTCTGGTGGGAGAAGGAATCAGAGCAGTCTGTGGCTATGTTTGCATGACGCAGTAATCCAAATGATGGTTTCAGTGAGTTGACCGAAGAAGGGATTGTAGTAAAGCTGTCTCCTTGTTAGCCATGAGCTGTAGTCAAGGTTTGTTCTTGGAAGAGCCTTGGCTTAGCTCAGGGTGGAACAGGAATAAAAAAAGGGCAAGGGTTAGGGTTAGCAGGATTTGAGAACAAGAGCACTCGCCACACTCTGTGGTTTCCAGCAACTAGTATTCAGAAGGGTTGCTATCTCTGACCATTATTTCAAATACAGTGGTACCTCGGTTGTCGAACAGCTTAGTTCACGAACAACTTGGAACCCGAACTCTGCAAAACTGGAAGGAGGTGTTCCAGTTTCCAAACTATTTTTTAGAAGCCGAACGTGCACCATTTTGAGTCCCCCTGTGTTTAACGTGCTCCATTTTGAGTCCCCCTGTGTTTCCTGTTGCGCTGCTAATTTGCGCCCCCCCCATTGTAATTCAAGCCTTCCATTTCCGATTGCAGTGTTCTAAGGTGATATTTGGAGCTTATATTTGGTGCTTTTGTTTTTGGTATTTATTTCGATTTTTTGTTTTGAGGCTTTTTCAGTTAATTTGTTTTTGTGGCTGTGTGGATCCCTGTTCAGCTACTGATTGATTGATTGATTGATGGATGGATGGATGGATGGATGGATTGTGTGACTGCAGAAATGGATAAAAGCCCCCATTCAAACAATGACTATCATCAGAGCAGGTAAGATTCTTTTTTTAAATTTTAAATTTTTATTATCTACAATACTCTTTTATTTATTTTATAGTACAGGTGAAACTCGAAAAATTAGAATATCGTGGAAAAGTCCATTTATGTAAGCAATTGTTTTCATTAGCTACTGGAGTTTAATATATGAGATAGACTCATGACATGCAAAGCGAGATATGTCAAGCCTTTGTTTGTTATAATTGTGATGATTATGGCGCACAGCTGATGAAAACCCCAAAGTTGAAATTGTTAATTTGGGGTTCTCATCAGCTGTACGCCATAATCATCACAATTATAACAAATAAAGGCTTGACATATCTCGCTTTGCATGTCATATATTAGTTTCACCTTTTAAGTTGAATTACTGGAAGAAATGAACCTTTCCACGATATTCTAATTTTTCCAAGTTTCACCTGTATAGTACATTGATTATTGCTTTCATTATGTGGATCAATGGTCATGAAAGATAGTAAAAATTCATGTTGAATTGCTGTTTTTAAAAGTCTGGAACGGATTAATCCATTTTGCATTACTTTCTATGGGAAAGCACGCCTTGGTTTGGGAACGCTTTGGTTTTGGAACAGACTTCCAGAACGGATTAAGTTTGAGAACCAAGGTACCACTGTACAGTACTAGAAGAGTTATTCAAATGAATCACAGTCAAGACAATACGGTAGCCCCTAAAATATTTCTCTCAGGTGTCAAAGGCCACGGTAAAGTAGTGTGTCTTCAGCATAAGATGAAAACCACAAGCGGTAGTTAAGTTGCCAGACACACTTCTGTGGGGAGTTGGGGCTACCACATAGAATACTCTCTGTCACAACAAATACCGACCCAGGCCACTAGCTCCAAACACCTGAGGATGATGAAACTCCCCAAAGAGCTCCTAATGCTGATCTTAAGATGTAAGAGAGTCAGCAGAAAACAACTCAGCTTTACATTATTACATATCTGTACATGCCAACAAATTATTGTGGCTTTTTTTTCCAGCTGGAACTCACCAGAACTCATTTCTGGCCCCTCTCAGGTGGGCGCCATTGCCGTTATTAAGAAAACATGGTGAGTTCTGGCACCTCTTTTTCTAGAAAAATAACACCACTAACAACTAATTCTTAAGTAATACCCTAATCTGAAGTCAATGTCGTTGGCCGCACATCTAACAGTTTAGGTAACTGAGATCCTGATGGAGGTTGGAAGAAACTACACGTTTTTCCTTTCACCAGAAAAATCCATCACTCACTTTCCTTTCCTTTTGCATATGTCTAGATATCTACCTATATTCATCAGGCCAAATAAAACAGAAAGAAAACTAATATAAACTTCTGCATCCATCATCTCATTAAACAACTAATATCGTCAGAAGCAAAACATTCTGATAATCGTCTAAAATATCATTATTCACTGTCCATAAGATCTCATCCATTATAGCTCTACCTGAATTAAGCAGCAAATCATTACAACTCATGAAGCAGAGAAACCACGATCTATCTTATCTGTTGTTTTAGCTTCTTTCATATAAACAATTAATACCTTTTAAAAAAATAATGCACCAATTTAAATGGATCATTAATATAATTAATTTAAATGGATCATTAATACACTTGGGCAAAAAAAATAAAAATGAAAGGCACAGATACAGGATGGGTGACACCTGGCTTGAGAGCAGTACATGTGAAAAGGATCTAGGAGTCTTGGTAGACCATAAACTTGACATGAGTCAACAGTGTGATGCAGCAGCTAAAAAAGCCAATGCAATTCTGGGCTGCATCAATAGGAGTATAGCATCTAGATCAAGGGAAGTAATAGTACCACTGTATTCCGCTCTGGTCAGACCTCACCTGGAATACTGTGTCCAGTTCTGGGCACCACAGTTCAAGAAGGATACTGACAAGCTGGAACGTGTCCAGAGGAGGGCAACCAAAATGGTCCAAGGCCTGGAAACGATGCCTTATGAGGAACGGCTTAGGGAGCTGGGTATGTTTAGCCTGGAGAAGAGAAGGTTAAGGGGTGATATGATAGCCATGTTCAAATATATCAAAGGATGTCATATAGAGGAGGGTGAAAGGTTGTTTTCTGCTGCTCCAGAGAAGCGGACACGGGAGCAATGGATTCAAACTACAAGAAAGAAGATTCCACCTAAACATTAGGAAGAACTTCCTGACAGTAAGAGCTGTTTGACAGTGGAATTTGCTGCCAAGGAGTGTGGTGGAGTCTCCTTCTTTGGAGGTCTTTAAGCGGAGGCTTGACAGCCATCTGTCAGGAATGCTTTGATGGTGTTTCCTGCTTGGCAGGGGGTTGGACTGGATGGCCCTTGTGGTCTCTTCCAACTCGATGATTCTATGTACAATCTGTAATTCAGTTGTAGGGGGCGGGGAAATCAAAAAGATTACACTTTCTAATTGGCTCTGAACATAAATCAGATGAAAACCTTTTTAATTACTAAGTTTGGTTTCTTCCAAACTGTTCTCAGAATTGGTTTTTCGTTCATTATTATACATCGTTATACATATTGTGTGTGTGCCTGCTAAAAAATTAGTCCCATCGTGTTCAATGGAACTTACAGTTAAATGGTTATAGCATTGCACCCTAAGAACATTTAGGATGCACTGAATTCAATTCTTTGGATCTAGGCCACAAACATTAAGAAATAAAATGCTACAAATTAGAATGGGGGTGAACTGGTGCAAACACAGACTTGGATAATCTCTCTCTTTTTTATAATGCAATGCTGCTGTACATAATTGTCCATAGTGAGGACTAACTTAGGCTCTGAGATTCCAAGAATTTTTTTTTAAAAAAACAGAGAATAAACATGACTTCTGCTGCCATCAGTGACTTTTTCCAGTGCTTTGACTCAAAGGGACACCAATTAGTATCTGGAGATAAAATTTTAATGCCTACTAAAATAATATTATAATAGTAATGAGGGTATATGTTACACAGCCTAGGGTATTGGTAGCCCAGTGACCCACAACAAGCTGACTGTCATTACTCCTCTAGTCTCCTCATACAATTAAAGGGAACACCAATTAGCAAACGAACATCGCAAAACCAGGCACATTTCAGCCTTTGAACATCTAAATGAATGAGACATGACAAGAAATGATGCTAAAGAATGAAGCCACTTTGAGGTTGAATCAGTGTAATTTTACTGATATAGCAGGAAAAATATGTCAGAGAGAGAGAGAGAGAGAGAGAGAGAGAGAGAGAGATCATATTGAGCAGGAGTTAGGCCAGGGGTGCCATCTAAGGGGGGCTGGAGGGCCGAGGGCCCCCAATTTTCAGGGAGGAGGTTGGGCCCCCTCAATATACCTTTGTGGGAGAGGAAAAACAAGTTATTTTTTCCCCTCCAAATTCCCTCACAATACAGTGAGGAGTCATTATTTCTGACACTCTCAAGTTGGGCCCTTTTATTCCAAAATCTTGCCAAACCAAATTTTCATGAGGTTCAATTCTGTGGTTTGTTTGTTTGTTTGTTTAAAAAATATTATTTTATTAATTTTCCAGAAACAACAATACATATTAAAACATAGAAAAAATAGGGTTGACTTCCCCCTATTCCCTTCCCTGTTTGTACCTGTATTGCTTATCATCAGGCACCCCCAAACTTGGCCCTCCAGATGTTTTTGGACTACAACTCCCATCACCCCTAGCTAACAGGACCAGTGGTCAGGGATGATGGGAATTGTAGTCCCAATACATCTGCAGGGCTGAGTTTGGGGATGCCTGCTTATCATCGTACCACATGTCCATTTTAAATGATAAAATCATTAAAATTACTTATTGTCCAGTCATACAAGTATTTTAAAAATCCTGCTAACGTATTAACCTGTGTACATTGCGTCTGTATATATGCAATAAAGTCCTTCCAATCTTCTTTCAATTCTTTGTCATCTCTTCCTCTTAATTTCAAAGTCAGTTTTGCCATTTCAGCATACTCCATTAGTTTCACTTGCCAATCTTCTTTAGCTGGGAAACCTTCTTCTTTCCAATGTTGTGCTAATGGTATTTGTGCAGCTGTCGTTGCATACTTAAATAAATCTTTTTGCAGTCTTGGTATGTCCACTCCTGTAATACCTAGTTCATGAGGTTCAATTCTGAATACAAAAGTTTCCCTTTCCAGGAAGTCAAAGTGTCCACAGCTGCCCCAACCTTCTATGACTTTGTGTTGTCAAACCTAGACAGCATCTTAAAAAGCAAAGACATCACCTTGCCGACAAAGGTCCATATAGTTAAAGCTATGGTTTTCCCAGTAGTAATGTACGGAAGTGAGAGCTGGACCATAAAGAAGGCTGATCGCCGAAGAA
This sequence comes from Lacerta viridis, assembly GCA_900245905.1. NCBI lineage: Eukaryota > Metazoa > Chordata > Lepidosauria > Squamata > Lacertidae > Lacerta > Lacerta viridis. The sequence goes on along the minus strand of OFHU01000427.1, from coordinate 382,340 downwards.
TTGATGCTTTTGAATTATGGTGCTGGAGGAGACTCTTGAGAGTCCCATGGACTGCAAGAAGATCAAACCTATCCATTCTTAAAGAAATCAGCCCTGAGTGCTCACTAGAAGGACAGATCCTGAAGTTGAGGCTCCAGTACTTTGGCCACCTCATGAGAAGAGAAGACTCCCTAGAAAAGACCCTGATGTTGGGAAAGATGGAGGGCACAAGGAGAAGGGGACGACAGAGGATGAGATGGTTGGACAGTGTTCTTGAAGCTACTAACATGAGTTTGGCCAAACTGCGAGAGGCAGTGAAGGATAGGCGTGCCTGGCGTGCTCTGGTCCATGGGGTCACAAAGAGTCGGACACGACTGAACAACTGAACAACAACAACAGCTGTTGTCATTGACGGCCATTGCTACTCCAATCTGCTGTTGTTTCTGTACCACTTCTTCTGACTTCAAAGCTTGTTCAGTGCCTGATTTTAATCAATCAGGCATCCTGAAGTGAATGACCTCACATTGTCACATAGCCAGTTGGATTTGGTCATGTGATGATGTTACTGAAAGCAAAAGAAGCCCTCGCTGTGAGCAAAATGAGGTGGAAGGAGCACATTCACATTCTCACAACAGCAAGGCTGATGATCTATGTCTTATGATTGTGCATGGATAGTGTCATTCTATTTTCATTGTGATGATTATGGCGCACAGCTGATGAGAACCAAAAATTAACAATTTCAACTTTGGGGTTTTCATCTGCTGCACACCATAATCATCACAATTATAACAAGCAAAGGCTTGACATATCTCGCTTTGCATGTCATGAGTCTATCTCATATATTAAACTCCAGTAGCTAATGAAAACAATTGCTTACATAAATGGACTTTTCCACAATATTCTATTTTTTTGAGTTTCACCTGTAACTACTGCACCTGGGTCAATACCAATATTAATGGGTACATAGGATTTTTTAAATACTGTACTCCCCTCTTGCAGAAGAAAATCCTCCTTCCAAATGCTGGTCAAAGCCGTTACTGACATTACTTAACAATGACAACACGAGGACAACAAAGTAATCCCTGGATCCTACACAAGTTTGCTTAGAAGCAAATGTCATTGATTTCCATGGAATTTCCGTCCAAGTGGAATGCGATTAAGGCTGTTTTTTTGGGGGGGGGGGTTTAATACCTTCCATGGATTGAGGGTAGAATACAAGATTAGTCCAACAGCATGAAAAATTATCAATTAAGATTTCTCATTAGCAATATTTGGTGCCTTAATTGTCCTTTTTGATGGTGTAATCTCGAGTGGTAATTATTTGTGGCATTGGCCCATTCCTCTATCACTGTTATCTTTTAATTAATTCAGCCAAATGATTTCATTCTCTTAGTTCCTTGTTCATATCTTGGAATACTTTTCAGTCTACCGTTTGCATGTCCTCTTTACTAAGTTCCTTTGAAATGGTTGTAAAGAAATAGCAATAGATCACAATAGCTCTGAAAAGGCTGCCTTTGCCTATGGATATTTAATGATGATGGTGATGATAACTATTGCAGTCCTTTTATGCAACCGGAAGTGACTTAGCCAGTGCAGTAGCCTCCCAACAGCTGTGCCAGCTATGGGAAGGGAAAAGCAGAAGCAAGGACAGTGTGCCAAGCTGCCCTACTATGGCCTCCCCCCCCATACACACCAGTGAGGAACAATGGCATTGCTGCTGGGAGACTATTGCTATGACTCCATCCCACTGGGTGAGATACTCCTGTACTATGCATCACAGAATCACTTAACAGGAATGTGCCTAAAAGCCCTTTCATTGGTTTGAGGCTGGGACCTAGTTGTTAAGTATCATTGATTTTATTCACACAGAAATGAAAAAAATGTATGTGTATTAATGAAGGTTTAAAATGGAGAATGCCTAAAAGTGTATTGATGAAAATATTTAATATGGCAATTTCCATGGGGCTATATTAAAGCCAAGGAAAGCATTTTGATCTCTTGCTGAGTTGATAATTAACTACAGTGGTAACTCGCTAGACGAATGCCTCGCTAGATGAAAAACTCGCTAGACGAAAGGCATTCGCTAATGAAAGGGTGACTTGCAAGACGAATTTCCCTATGGCCGTGACTTGCAAAATGAAAACGTTTTGCGGTTGTTGTTGTTTTTCCGTAAAACCACACTTCCTCCGACCGTGCTTCGCAAGACGAAATTTCCGCTATACGACAGCACTCGCGGAACGAATTAATTTCGTCTTGCGAGGCACCACTGTAACTGATTGTTGTTCTCTGGTAGCTGAGTGTTGTAACCTTAGATCATCTGAGAGGTATGGGGTTGCAAAACTCCATTTTGAAGGGAGTTGCCTTTGAATCTGTGTCTCCCAAACTCCATAGAGTGATTACGCAAATGAAGCTCTCCTGAAGGGAGAGTAAACAGCCAAAGGCCAATGGAGGCTGGAATAAAGGCTGTGGGGAGAGACAGGACTCTGCTTCTAGGTCTGTTTGGATTATTCCATATTTTCTTAGATTCTGAGCCTGTGTTGGACACCACAAAACATTATATGAATATTTTGGATGTATCACTAGAAATTTCTATTTTATTTTGAAGAGTTCTGCTAGTAAAAATTGAATATTTTTATGGGTCTGGACAATGTTTCATTTCCAAAAGGAGTCAGCTTTCATGCATTCTTTAGCTTCAAACTGCACAATATTAATATCTGCAATGCTAGCTACATTAGAACTGTGTTTTCTCTGTGTTAAAATCTCTTATTGAACACAATTAAGGGGCCATCTGTAGCTGAGAGGCAGATCCTGATCCACTAAGACAAGATAGTGAAAATTGTAGTCTTCCAGTTGTTGTTGGCTACCCTTGCAGCCAAGCTGGTGCAAATGCTCTGCTTTGCTTTGGGCCATATTAATGAAGCAGAGAGTGGGAATCTTGTGTCATTGAAATTCTGCTCAATATTGATCCAGAGTAGATTCCAATGTATAGTTACCAGAGTAAAATCTTAAACGAGTTGCAGGATTCCCCAAAAAATAGACCAGATACAATTCATACGTCATCCAGCAGAGCTTTACTGCTACTGAAGGCAAATGAGCATAATGGTCACAAATCCAATACATTCAGGATTGGCACTGTCCATAAGAAATCCAGTTGCAGCAGACTTAACTTAAACTTACAATAACTTATAATAAGTCTAAACCTTAACACTAAGCATACTATGTACAGAACACCACACCAGAAGGAAAAGAGATAGAAAGAGAAAGTGAAACCCAGGCTCCTTCTGGCCTTACTTTTATAGTCAGCATGACCTTGACAGAAGAGATAACAGAACCAGTTTAAGCCAGCTGTACTCAGCTTCTCTGAAGGAATAACCCAAACACCATGAACCTTCTGTTTGTTTCTTTCACACAGAGAAGCTTCCAGAACCCTCTTGAATTAATTAGAATAGGAAAGATCTCTACACATCAGATCAATACTTTCTGCACTAAGAAATGCAAACTGACATCTTGTTGTTCGGGCAGCCCAAGATCTCCATACACACACCTCGGGCTTGCACGCTAGGGGAAGTCACCCCAAGGAAAACCAATGCTGCACGTATTAACTAAGAGCATTTACAGTGTGTGGGGGATGCGGGTGGCACTGTGGTCTAAACCACTGAGCCTCTTGGGCTTGCCAATCAGAAGATTGGCAGTTCGAATCCGCACAATGGGGTGAGCTCCTGTTGCTCTGTCCCAGCTCCTGCTTACCTAGCAGTTTGAAAGCATGCCAGTGCAAGTAGATAAATAGATACCACTGCGGCGGGAAGGTAAATGGTGTTTCCATGCGCTCTGGTTTCCGTCATGGTGTCCCGTTGCACCAGAAGCAGTTTAGTCCTGCTGGCCACATGACCCGGAAAGCTGTCTGTGGACAAATGCCGGCTCCCTTGGCCTGAAAGCGAGATGAGTGCCGCAATCCCATAGTCGCCTTTGACTGGATTTAACCATCCAGGGGCCCTTTACCTTTACCTTTACCACGTGTGGTACTGTCTATGTCTTAGAACTGAAAGAGAATATCAGACACTCCATTTGATGTCCAACTTGCTTAGTTGCACCATTTCAAACTGAAGTACGGCATGTGTTGAATGCTTCCTTTTTACACAACCTTCCTTTAAAAGCTAGCAGGTCAGCAGAGAAGGCCATTTCTCTTGGCATCTGGGCCATCACAACCCATTTTTCCACTGCCCTCCCTCTGCTACCGCCACACTGCCTGCCCTGCCAATTTCTGGTGTTATCTCACAAATCTCTATTGAAATCTCACAAGGAAATTATTTCTGAGCAATCGTATTTTTCTGTGTTTGCCCACACTCATGTGCAAAACTTGTTTTGTGAGGCAGGCCCGTGAATTTTTCACAGACTTGCATTGAAATGCCTCCACACTTGAGGACATGAAATCATTTCCTTTCCTTTATTCTAACCCTGCTTTCTATTACTTTTTGAGTAAGATGTTTGGACCCTGTTCTTCTACTTATCTGTGTGTTATGAAATGAGAAGCCCGTGAGCCTTCAAGATTGGCCTGACCACTCTGCTCACCTAATTAGAAATAATTGAATGAAGCTTCACTCTGGCAAAGAGGTAAAATCAATATTATAATTAAAACTGCATTTCTTTACAATTAGATCTTAAAATGAAACCTCTGAGGGGAGGGGGTAGTGGCTCATTGCTGCAAAGTAATTAATGTCTGTATTAAGCTTATATCTTAACAATAATCCTGAAAAATTTACTGCCTTATCTCGCTTCTGTTAATTTCATTACCAGCTTCCCTCAAGTTGTTCATGGTAGTTAGTTCTTTTTCCGTTGCCTGTCTGCTTTGGTGACATCCCTGTATCAAAAGCTTCCATAAGGACTAGTGCAGGGCTGGGAAACCTTTGTCCCAGGGGCCAATTGTGGCCCTCCAAACCTTTCTATCTGGCCCTCAGAAATCTGTCACAGCACCCCTCGCATACCATTAGTCCTGCTTTGTACCCTGAGTGTTTTTATTTTTTTTTTGTGGCCAGAAGGTGTCCTTTGTTCAGTCGTGTCCGACTCTTCATGACCCCATGGACCAGAGCATGCCAGGCACGCCTATCTTTCACTGCCTCCCGCAGTTTGGCCAAACTCATGCTAGTTGCTTCAAGAACACTGTCCAACCATCTCATCCTCTGTCGTCCCCTTCTCCTTGTGCCCTCCATCTTTCCCAACATCAGGGTCTTTTCCAGGGAGTCTTCTCTTCTCATGAGGTGGCCAAAGTACTGGAGCCTCAACTTCAGGATCTGTCCTTCCAGTGAGCACTCAGGGCTGATTTCCTTCAGAATGGATAGGTTTGATCTTCTTGCAGTCCATGGGACTCTCAAGAGTCTCCTCCAGCACCATAATTCAAAAGCATCAATTCTTCGGCAATCAGCTTCTTTATGGTCCAGCTCTCACTTCCATACATTACTACTGGGAAAACCATAGCTTTAACTATGGACCTTTGTTGGCAAGGTGATGTCTCTGCTTTTTAAGATGCTGTCTAGGTTTGTCATTGCTTTTCTCCCAAGAAGCAGGCGTCTTTTAATTTTGTGACTGCTGTCACCATCTGCAGTGATCATGGAGCCCAAGAAAGTAAAATCTCTCACTGCCTCCATTTCTTCCCCTTCTATTTGCCAGGAGGTGATGGGACCAGTGGCCATGATCTTAGTTTTTTTGATGTTGAGCTTCAGACCATATTTTGCGCTCTCCTCTTTCACCCTCATTAAAAGGTTCTTTAATTCCTCCTCACTTTCCGCCATCAAGGTTGTGTCATCAGCATATCTGAGGTTAGGTGTCCTTAAGCTCCAGTAATGTTTCTTGCAGACCCTCCAAATGTCCCTATCTTCCAAGGATTTACAGAAGCCATCCCTATTTCTGATTTGATCCTGGAATGTCCCACTTTTCTTTAGGTCATTCCTATTTTCATCAGAGAAATGTTGGAGGGTGTGGAGTCATGCAACCCACAAGCCAAGGAGATAAGTAAACTACACAACCTTTAGAAGACATCTGAAGGCAGCTGTGTATAGGGAAGTTCTTTATGTTTAATTTTTGTATTCTGTTTTTATACATGTTGGAAACTGCCCAGAGTGGCCGCAGCAACCCAGTTAGATGGGCGGGGTATAAATATGATTACTGTTGTTATTATTGTTACGGAATAGGACGTTCCTATTTTCATCGGAGAGATGTCGGAAGGTATGCTGTTGTGTACAAGACAGCGCCCTACATAGACACTGGCAGTTCTAACTCCCCAAGACATTTGGGTGGCCCAGGAGAGGGCATTCTCTGTGACAGCCCCTAAGTTGGTGTGCCTGACTTCTTCACCATATACCATATTGGCCCGAATATAAGCTGCACCCGAATATAAGACGCGCCTTTAAAATTGGAGGGGAGGAAAGAAAAAAAAGAAAAAAATACTCGAATATAAGCCGTTCCATTCCTCGCTACTCCTGGCTGCATACGGTGTGTGTGTGTGTTGGGGGGTGCTGCGTTGCCGGCAGCCTTTTCCCTTCCTCACTCTCTCCCTTCCTGGCCTTGGGGGAGAGGACGGGGGACTACACACGGGGCAGGCAATGCTTTGCCACGCTCCTGGAACTGTTTTCCCTGCGTTCCTGGGCAAATATAAACCTCACTTTAGCTTTTCACAGTTGGAATTTGGGGGGAAAGTGAGGCTTATATTCAGGCCAATACGGTAACTTTCAGTGAATACTGATGACACACATCTTTTTCCTTTGACAACTGAGATGTGTATTTTCAGGGCCCACCCTACTCCTGTAACTGCAATCTGTTTTTACCTGTTTTTAATGCTGAATTAAAAACTCCTACTACCTGCCCTTGGACCCGCCGGTGAAGGGTGGGTAAAGCAGGTTCTCCCTCATAGAGAGCATGTGTTGCAGTGGGGGCCAGCAAGCCACCTCCATTGCTATGGGCAGAATAGTATAGATGGCCACAGCTCCGATTGGGCTTGGGGGTGTTGGACAGCCCCGATTGGTGATGGACAGCCAGGAGCCTATATATGGGTCAGCCTCATGACTGACCACCCTCTTGGCTGAATGCTGCAGATCACCTGCCCTTCCCCCTCTGTTTAGGCCTCTGTGTTGACCTTGCTATGCCTGTCATTGGGGTCATCTGCTTTTGGGGCAGGGGCCTGGTAGGAATTTTGCCAGTTGGCTGATTGGCTGTTGCCATCTGGTTTTTGCCTACTGCTTAGCAACTAGTCACAACTTGTAAGGTTGGCGGTTAGGCATTGGTCATTATGTGTGATTGGAGGGGCGGTAGTCCCTCCAAATGGTGATGGTGTGCTGGGAATTCCGTTAAAGGAATCCAGGGGCTCATATGCTAGTCCGAAACCCCGGTAGGGGTCAGGGCCCACGCGAGAGCCCCTGGGACCCACTGGGGAGGGGGAGGGTTCTGCGTACCAACCCCCAGATCTCTCCCCAGGATGGGATTTCCCACTGCTGACACGTGGTCAGCTTTGTCCCGTCGGGCAGCTAGTCTGGATCAATGCCTACGCAACCACTCACATTGATATGTAATTTAATAAATCTGTGGCCTAAATTCTGCCAAAAACCCAAACAAAATTATGTCTCATGTCTGAATTATTTTGGGGGGTGGCGTTGGAGACCTCCACACGCAACTGAGATGTGTATTTTCAGGGCCCGCCCTACTCCTGTAACTGCAATCTGTTTTACCTGTTTTTAATGCTGAATTAAAAACTCCTGCTGCCTGCCCTGGGACCTGCCGGTGAAGGGTGGGCAAATAAATTTAACAGCAACAATACTGGTTTGGTGTTAAGAGAATGTGGTTTCTGTTTTCTCAACCCTTGTGTGAGAACTGCTGAACACATCTTTCTGAAATCTAGCAGCCTTCATTCCCTCCGAAAGGCAGCCATGCCTGAAATTTACATCCGATTCTAGCAAGGGAAAATATTTTTGTTGTGTCGTGGGCAACGAAACGACTATATCAACATTTTCCTGTATGAAAACCCCTGGATGGATTTGCCTGAAATTTGGCAGGCTTTCCTGCTGGGAAGGCAAAGTTTCACAGAGGTCACTTCCCCTTGCATCTTGACTTTACATTTCTGGTGTCCGTGGGGGTGAAACTGAACTTTGAATTTAGCAGATCAGAATCAGGCCCAAATCACAATTGAATCAGAATGACACAGTACAGATCCAAAACAGATCAGACCACTTCAGAATGTGACATATACAATGTGATCTAAAATACCGGGCTGAGTGCATAACCAGCCTCAGTATGTGGTCCTGTACTCACTTACCTGGGAATAAGTGTCAAGTATAATTGATTTAATTGACACAGAAATGGGACAATGCCTGTGTATTAATGAAGGTTTAAAATGGAAAATGGTTTAAACCTGCATTGCTAACATAGGGTTATTTTCACAGTAGTTTTCTAAGTTTTTTTCTGAGCTTGTGCTGAGTTGATGATTAACTAATTGCTGTTTTCTGCTAGCTAACATGTGAGTGTTATAACCTTAGTTCAGGTGAAAAGGGTACTGAGTTGCAAATCTTCATTTGAAGCGAGTTGCCTGCTTAGTCTTTCTCTGAACACGACAGAATAAAGCTGCATAGCCTTGGGCAGGCTAAGCAGGCTGGACTGGGGGAGAGAGGCACCATTTTGATTTTTGGTGTTATCTTTTATTTCTAAGATGCTGAACCTGTGCTAGTGCTGCCATATGTCTGGGCGGAATTTTTGAAAATCGGGAAAGATGTCTGGAAAAACCTGGGCATATGGCAACCCATGTTGAAAGTGTTGGGGTTTTTTTTGGTGAACTTCCTTAAAAATAGCTCCAAAACTTCTATTTTTTCTTGGGGGGAGGAGGGAGAGATTTTCACTTTTTGAAATATGGCAAATCTAACCTGTGCTAGACAGCGCAAGACATTTTATGGATATTTTGAATGCATCGTTGATGCTTATGTTCTGGTTATGAAGAGCGTTGCAAGTAAAAGTTTGAAAAATATTTTGGGGGGCCTGGACAATGATTTTTTTTCAAAAGGAGTCAGTTCTTTCTCTTCCAGTCACTTCAGACTGTGCAATATTAATATCTGCAATAATAAATCCCACTGAATTCAGTGGGCTTATTTTTTTGAGAAGATAGGATTCTGATTTTAAAGAGGCTGCTGTAAGTGCTTTGAAGGATGGAAAAGTAGTCATTCCAACGTTCTTTGAAAACTACTTTCCCAATAAAGGCAAAAGATTTGAGTTTTCACAGTGAATGGTGACGCACGTAAACACTGTAAGCAATCAAATATCTATAGAGATGACCCATATTGCTTATCTCACAATGTTTCAGAGCATTAGAGGGCATGCAGAATTTTTTTGACATGACAGTCATTAAAATAGATACTGTATGGAACACATGACATGGGAGGGTAAAGATGGAATAGTGTGTACTTTTTAACCAGCACCAAACCAAGCCTTTGAAAATAGGTCCTCCAGACCAAAAGACTCTCATGATTGTTGATGTCCAGGAATCCCTAATGTCTCAGGATTCCAATCTGGAACAAACAAGCAGTTAGCTTCATATGATGTACTGTTCTGCTGGGCTAACCATTTTGCACTGGATCTCACATGTTTGAAGTACGGTCCCTTATATAACCCCTCTCCTCAACCAGCATGCCAAGCAGCCTTGGCCCACCCATGAGGCAGGGTGAAGCCACCACCTCAGACCACCTCCACGTGGACCCCCTCTGCCAGTGGTGGAAAAGAAATGCTAGCATAGGGGCCAGTTTCTAGTGAGTTCTCGCTGGAAATTTGTGAGATCATACCAGAAATTGGCACTGATCCCAGTGTCACTTCTTCACCAGTGGAGGAGGTGGGGGGCTGGCAGTGGGGTAGCAGCAGGGGCAGGGCAGGGCAGCACTCCCCATTCTGTCTCAAGTGGCGAAATAGGATCCAACGCCCCTGAAACGATCTTTTTCCCTGATATGCTAGCTTTTTAGGGAATGTTGTATGTGAGAGAGCATTCAACCCCTCCCCTACCAGCGATGGAGCAAGCCGATTGGGTGCCTGGGACAGCGCAAAAGGCCAGGGGCTGGGGCCAGCTGCCTGTGGGGGCGGAGCCAGCCAGGGCAGCGCGGTCCGTGCAGCCTCTGAGGAGTCTGCCTGCCTCCTCCCACTCAGCCACCCTACAGCTGAGGGGGAGGCGGTGGGCGGACCGTTTGGGGCAGAGTGGAGCCTGCAGGCGTCCAAGCCACTGTGTCACTCCCAGGAGAGACGCATGGCTTGGGAGCGCTGCAGGCCCTGCTGTGAGTGCCGCCCGGCATTTTGTCACCCCCCTCAGTGGTGACACCCAGGACGGACTACTCCACCGTACCCCCTTCCTCCACCCCTGTCCCTTACTTCAGTTTGGAATGGCATAGCTGAGCAAACAGCACATCAACTGGAGCGGCTGATGCTCTGTTTCAGGTCTAAGGCATAGATAATACCATACACTGTAAATGCTCTTATTTAATAGGTGCAGTATTGATTTTCCCATTATGAATTCTGTTTGCTACTATGTATTGAAATTTGTGCCTAATACCGGAGCTGTAGTTCGCAGCAAGGGAATTAGGCAAATATCTTCTTTTCCAATAATCAGCCCTTGTCTCCCATTGCCCTTGCATATGTCACCGGCGCTGAAAGCCATGGGATTCCGAGCTGTTTCTCTCCTACATCACCTTTTTTTCCCTTTTATCTTTCCATGCTACCATATGTTTCATTGTGACATATTGACATTAAATTGAACCATTTAAATAGGATGCTCAACTTTTGATTTAAAAAAATACAAAACATTGGCACACTGGGGTGAGATGGAACTTGGAGAATCGAGAGTAGAGCCAGTTTGGAGTTGAATGGGTCATGGGTGGACTTTGGTAGAATCTGGAATTTAATGTTCTAGTTCTCAGTACTGATTTGCTGGCAGAACACTAGATCAAATGTGTTTATTAATCAGTTCTATACATCAGCTCACTTTATTTTTAAGTAGCTAAATAAATTTATTGAACTATTGAGTCAAATGCCCTAGTCTCCATCTTTTTGTTTTGTCTTTCTCCCGCCATCCTTCCCATTTCCCTCTATCAAGAAATTTTTAATGTCTAATGCTTTACATTTTTTTATGTCCTGTTAAGCTGCCCAGAGTAGCTGGGGAAACCCAGGCAGATGGATGGGGTATAAATGAAAAGATTCCTTCTCTTACAGTGCAAACCTATGTGTGTCTACACATAAGTAAGTCCAGTTGAATTCAGTAGGACCTAGTGCTATACTCCCAGGTAAGAGTTACATTGCCTGTGTAAGTTGCCAGTAAGAGCCAACTGTTACGTTTTCTTCGTGGCAACTTCACCTGTATCTTTTGGAGTGGCGAAACTACAGTGTCATCGCCAGCCTCTACAACCTGCGTCATGCTCCACAATATCTATCACACCCCTCTGTGGCAACGTTCATGTTGCAGACTGGCAAGACTATAATTATTACATCTATGCTTGACTTTTGTCTGCCTTGGGACCTTGATCTGTATTATGTGGATCTCATGATACATATGGACACATGTTGATGTCATATATTTACAGTTGAATAGTTGTACCCATCTATTATTATGTTTGAGTTCTATATTATATCTGTTTATATGTACAGATGATGGAAAATTGAGATTACTTTAGCAGCCGGTTACGATCTTTGTGTGTTTAGTTGCCAGTAAGAACCATCTCTATATGGGGAAGTTTAAATGCTAAGCCATGGTCAGTTTCAACAATAACTGTTTCTCCCTGTAATGCTGGTAGAGGTGACTTGGGAAATTGTGTATACACACACACACACACACACACACACAAACATTTTGAGGAACTATTCAGGCAATAACAATCTTGGTAGTTTACAATGTTCAAGAAATTGCAGCTTTTGCAGTGCAAAAATATATGCAAAAAAACCCCCAACCCCATCAGTTTGTTTGAATCAGAGTTCTGACTGAGAAGAGACTTCAGAAGTAGGCCTTCTCTCAGTAAAAAAAGAATACTAATTGATTAACTGATTGATTAACTCAAATAAGAGAGCTGCTTCTAAGAGTGGTGGGGTTTGGTCTGAATTTTATGCTGGACCACATCTCACTAGGACACAATTCTCTTTTGAGTAATACTTTATCAATGTGCCCTTCCTGGTGATTTATTACAGCAATACATCATTGGAATGACAGCTGGTTTTGATGATACATGATCCAATACATCATCATAGCATGCCCTCATTTGGATTGTATATTGCATAAAAGTAAAATATACTATTTTTTCCCCTCTCCTCCCCTTTCCCCCATATGCAAGCTCAGCTGCTTTGAGGGCTGTAGGGAAAGAGTAATTACAAAGGAGTTAACACTTTCCTTCAAAATAAATGTTTTAAATTGCAGAGGCAGAGCTTTGAAAGCTGCCTCGAAAGAACATGAAGGTTCTGCCAGAAAACTGCTGTTTTCAAAATGGCATCCATAATGTCCTGCAAATGGGTGTTTAATAGATCTCTCTGGGAAGACATTGATGGGGAAAGGTACCCATAACTTACGAGATGGACGGGGGAGTCAACATTGCCCTGAGATAAACATGGCAGACTCAAAACTAATCAGAATTCCTGTGGAGAACTGAATGCGTTTTTTAAAAATAGCCACCGCAAACATTTCGAAATGGCATCAAACTCAGTAAGACATTTAACGAGAAGTAAAATGCCACTGAAATGGTTTGTAAAGCTTTGTTTGGAAAGTGAAATTCTGAATCCACAAACTTTAAATTCAGGGTGAAGAACCGCTTAGAATGAATTTCCATAGGGGGGTTGCATGCATCCAGAAGAGACCCCAAAATTGTTTTGTCAATTACTCAGTTTTGGGGTGGCAGGGAAAGCAGGGTTTTCAGCACAAAGCAGCACAAAACTAACACAATGCTTTGGCAACTGTTTTTTGGGGGCGGGGGAGGGGTCCTGAATTTCAGGGCCACACATTATTGAAACTCCAGAATAGCCCTACCAAAAGCAGAAGAGATTTTCTAGCTGCAAACCTAGATTCACTTACCCGGGAGTAAGCCACACTGGAATAGAATTTGAAGTTCGCAGAAGTGTTCCAGTTTTTGAGTTAATGAAGTGCACTTTAAACCTCAAATTCTTTTGCAACCCTGGGACATTTTACAAAAACACTGTTTTCCACATGAAAATTGCAGCTTGGTTGTGTGATAAAAAGGCTTTTTTCAGATCTCTTCATCATGCAGAGAATCTTCTTAGTATCTGTGGGTGTTGAACTGTAACAAAACTGCTGCATTTAAATTCATCATGGTCGATAATTCCAGTCAGCAAATTGCAGAATTTTGATGAGGATATTTTTTTCCAACCCCATTTGAAAGAGCAACTGAGTATCTGGCTGTCTAACCACAAAATATACAGAATCTATGAAAGAATCAAGAGGAGTATTTGGTTCCCTGAGAGTATATCGTTTCTTTTGTGCTATGAGAGTGTAAAGTAGAAGAACAGTGCCTCTTTTCTACACCATTTGTAATAATGGTGATCATGCCACTGGTTTCAAACTCAAGGTTCTTGTGACTGAGGGACATTTCATGGCCTTGTTAGAATGGAAAACTGAGCTGAACTAACAAATAATGAGAATGAGAATTTATATGACTGGGTTGCCCCAACCATTCTGGGCAGCTTCAAACAAATTATAAAACCACAGTTTTATAAACCAACAAATTATATAAACCACAGAAAATGAAAATCAAAAGAGACAAGTCCAAAGTCATGAACAATTGAATGCATTGTTGTTTAGTCATTTAGTTGTGTCCAACTCTTCGTGACCCCATGGACCAGAGCACGCCAGGCACTCCTGTCTTCCACTGCCTCCTGCAGTTTGGTCAGACTCATGTTGGTAGCTTCGAGAACACTGTCCAACCATCTCGTCCTCTGTCGTCCCCTTCTCCTTGTGCCCTCCAATCTTTCCCAACATCAGGGTCTTTTCCAGGGAGTCTTCTCTTCTCATGAGGTGGCCAAAGTATTGGAGCCTCAACTTCAGGATCTGTCCTTCCAGTGAGCACTCAGGGCTGATTTCTTTAAGGATGGATAAGTTTGATCTTCTTGCAGTCCATGGGACTCTCAAGAGTCTCCTCCAGCACCATAATTCAAAAGCATCAATTCTTCGGCGATCAGCCTTCTTTATGGTCCAGCTCTCACTTCCATACACATTACTACTGGGAAAACCATAGCTTTAACTATATGGACCTTTGTTGGCAAGGTGATGTCTCTGCTTTTTAAGATGCTGTCTAGGTTTGTCATTGCTTTCCTCCCAAGAAGCAGGCGTCTTTTAATTTCGTGACTGCTGTCACCATCTGCAGTGATCATGGAAGCCCAAGAAAGTAAAATCTCTCACTGCCTCCATTTCTTCCCCTTCTATTTGCCAGGAGGTGATGGGACCAGTGGCCATGATCTTAGTTTTTTTGATGTTGAGCTTCAGACCATATTTTGCGCTCTCCTCTTTCACCCTCATTAAAAGGTTCTTTAATTCCTCCTCACTTTCAATTGAATGCATGTCCTGGAATTTGCCTCCGATAATGGCTTTACTGGATTATTCTCCTGGAAACTGGGCAACTTTCAAGTTTTTCTTAAAAAAGCTCAACAACATTTGGGGTGTCCTGTTTTTTACTTGTTGAAATATGGCAACCCTAGCAGACACACTTTAATTTTAAAGTGCACTCTGTCCTTAAAAGAATTCAGCGCACCCTTCACAGAGTTACAATTCCCAGCAACCCTTTAGAAACTACAGGTGCCTGCAATTATTTGAGGGAAGGAATGCTCTTTAAAGGCGCTGTGTGTACGTAGGTTTGGACCACTTTCGCACCATAGACTTAAAGCACTCTCTGGTCATTTTAAACAGTCATGGCTGCCCCTAAAGAATTCTGGGTGCTGTAGTTTGCTAAGAGTTCTGTGCGTTGTTAGGAGACCCCTATTCCCCTCACCAAGCTGCAATTCCCAGAGTGGTTTCACAGGGAGCTGTGGGAAATCCTAGATTTCCTAGCCATCTGATGAATGTACCTGTATAACACATGCAATCCCATTGCATAAATGCTTGACATTTTTAGTAGCACACATGGGAAATATAATATTTGAAGCAGCTCTATTTTTTTATTAAGAATTTATAGGATTTTCCAATTAAAAAACCAATTAAAAACAATACAATACAATACATGGTTAAACACTCCAAACTCCCCCCTCTCCCACCGAGGGGAGCAACAAATACAAAACCCCCCTCTCACAGAGGTAACAAAAATCATTTCACATTTAACCACATATTTTCCAAATCATAGCGTGGAGCTGACCCTCTTCCTAGGCCAGTTAGTTAAATTCCCATCATTACTTCTTACAGTGACTTCCTCATTCCCCCCCTTACTGATTTCCAAATTATCACATAATTCCAGATTTTTTTAACTTTAACTCTAATTTAAAATCCATCTCATCATTTTTTCTAATTAACATTTCTCTACTTCCGCCTCAAAATACTTCTGTATTTTCTCATTGTCTTAACCAAAATTTTCCATATTACTCGTACTCCTCCCTCCCTTATGGTCCCAGAGTTTGTCTTTCAAAGCATTATCCATTATCGCAGTGTCCATATCCAATTGTCGTAACCATAGTAAGATACAATTTCATTTTAAATTCAAATATTTTACCCTATACCCTCCCTTTCGAAAAACCCGCCCCTATTCCCCTCACCAAGCTGCAATTCCCAGAGTGGTTTCACAGGGAGCTGTGGGAAATCCCAGATTTCCTAGCCATCTGATGAATGTACCTGTATAACACATGCAATCCCATTGCATAAATGCTTGACATTTTTAGTAGCACACATGGGAAATATAATATTTGAAGCAGCTCTAAGACATGTAAAGCCAAGGATTTAAGTTCTTTGTAAGACAGTTGAAATATCCTCAAGAAAGGCCTTTGCTTTCCATGGTGCATGCCTAAATCTCCTACTGTCACTTCTGGTCAAACAGGTTTTGCAGGAATTTTTAAAATATAAAACCTGTGGAACCTATTTACCAGAGGAACAGTGAGGATGCAAACACCGTAAGCTACACTTCCTTTTCCAAAAGCCTTCAACTCTCTAGGAAAACAACAACAACAAACCACACAGTTGACTAAGCCCGTCTCTGCTTTCTTACTTGCCCTCCTACTAGTCGTGCTTTTTCTCCTTCAGGTTTTTTTATTTTATTTTAATGCCACTCTTCTCGTTTTTAATCTGTACCTCGCTGTGTTTGCCCTGCCTTTGATGTCAGTGGAAGCTCTTTGACAAATAGAACATTTGAGCTATCACAGTCTTATGTGATCGGAGCATAAATGTTTCACACATCTCATCCATTTCGGATGACTCTCACCCAGAGCATTTGTCATGACTGTAATTTGACATCCCTGAGTCAAGGTCTTGGCCAGAAAGCATGTTGAAATATAGAAAGCAGGCTTATAGTCTGCATGGAAGGGGAGCTTGTTTCAAAGTTATTTGACGCACTGCATATATAAAATAGGGACGCCGTTCTTGAATCCTTAATGCTGGATACTACTGTTTGGTGGTTCTGCAGATAAATGCTCAGAATGGGGCCATATTCACTGGTGTACAGTACAATGCCATGTGCACAGGGACACAACTCACAACGTGGTGTCAGAGTGCCATGGTTGGATATCAGCCTTCAGTTGAAGGCAGATAACAGTGGCTTAAATGATCATTAGAAAGGTGACAGTTTCCTGTAAGTCCTTCCTTCTGCCTTCTTGACTAGTACAGCAATTGTGTAAAATCACTGACCTATCGTTTTAGTTGGGTGACTGCCAGTAACAAAACTCTGTAATAGCATCAAAAACTTTGAAAGCCGAGAAAAAATCCAGTGTGGTGTAGTGGTTAAGAGCGGTAGACTCGTAATCTGGTGAACTGGGTTCGCGTCCCCGCTCCTCCACATGCAGCTGCTGGGTGACCTTGGGCTAGTCACACTTCTTTGAAGTCTCTCAGCCCCACTCACCTCACAGAGTGTTTGTTGTGGGGGAGGAAGGGAAAGGAGAATGTTAGCCGCTTTGAGACTCCTTCGGGTAGTGCTAAAGCGGGATATCAAATCCAAACTCTTCTTTTTCTTCTATGGAAGAACACAAGTGATGGAGTGGTCCTGTCCTCCCAATCTCCAAAGTTTACAGAGAGAGGTTATCATACAGTCTCATAGTAAGGTAAAAGGTAAAGGACCCCTGGACGGTTGTTGTTCAGTCGTGTTCGACTCTTCGTGACCCCATGGACCAGACCACGCCAGGCACTCCTGTCTTCCACTGCCTCCCACAGTTTGGTCAGACTCATGTTGGTAGCTTCGAGAACACTGTCCAACCATCTTGTCCTCTGTCGTCCCCTTCTCCTTGTGCCCTCCATCTTTCCCAACATCAGGGTCTTTTCTAGGGAGTCTTCTCTTCTCATGAGGTGGCCAAAGTACTGGAGCCTCAACTTCAGGATCTGTCCTTCCAGTGAGCACTCAGGGCTGATTTCTTTAAGGATGGATAAGTTTGATCTTTTTGCAGTCCATGGGACTCTCAAGAGTCTCCTCCAGCACCAGAATTCAAAAGCATCAATTCTTTGGCGATAAGCCGAAGTCCAGTCAAAGGTGATGATGAGGTTGTGGCGCTCATCCCTCTTTCAATCCAAGGGAGCCAGCGTTTGTCCACAGACAGCTTTCTGGGTCATGTGGCCAGCAGGACAGTGGAATTTGTGTGGTGGAATCTCCTTCTTTGGAGGTCTTTAAGCGGAGGCTTGACAGCCATCTGTCAGGAATGCTTTGATGGTGTTTCCTGCTTGGCAGGGGGTTGGACTGGATGGCCCTTGTGGTCTCTTCCAACTCTATGATTCTAAAACATCAAAAGGTTTAAGCGTCCAGGACCATTGAATGTCTGCATTCTTCTGTTCCAAAACGCATCTCTCCTTGCACTGAGCCAACTGGCAGGAGGATGTGGTAGCATTAATAATAATAATAATAAAGAGAGAGAAAGAGGGAGCGTGTATATCTGAATTCCTGGCTTGCAGTGTGCTTTAATGTCCGTTGCTTAAAGTCAGCAAGAAAATAAATGGTGCAGATTGTGTTTCTTTTTACTGACCATAACTTTAATGGCTGCGTGCCAAATGAATAAGGGTTATTGCCCCTCCGAAAGGCCTTCTGGAATTTATTTCAGAGGCTCAGTATGGCCAAACATGCATATTGACCCATTGTTTGCCTTATTTCCTGTTTTAATTGAGTGTCAAAGGTTATACATTGCTATTAGAGTAGGACATGAGTGGCAGAAGAGGTCAGGGACACTCTGGCATTCTATTAGAGCCATAAAAACCAAATAGTATGATAATTTCACCCGTGCTCACCCCAATTTTTCCAAGATAGTATAGACATTGACCTTATTGTTTGACTGCCATTGACTCTGTAAACTGCAGCCACCCAGCCTCTGCCTGCTAAACAATAAATGTGCCCTCCGCGACCAGGATGTGAAATAAAACAATAAAATACACACTGATGACTCAAAGCAGAGACTAATCCGGGTGACAGAAAATGATAAAATAACAGCTCTCTTTCAGGACTGGTCAGTCTGGTTTACCACAGAAGCAATTTCTTTTGCCAATCTAAGTTTCATGCCCCCTCCCTCCGAATCTTCGCACTTCCTCTGTCAGCTGAGCTAAGGACTATAAATTCAACATGCTACAAAGCCTGGTTTATTTCAGTTTAAGGTTTTACACAAATCGAAAGTGTTTGTGTGTTTGTCTCCCCCCCCCTCGAAAAAAAGGAAACACCTTTGTCTGACACACAGCTACTTATTAACAAAACTTGGGTGGGGTGGGAATCATTTCGGCCTTGTTGACTGTGGGTTTGAAGAAGAAATTTGATTCCATTTGCAAGCAAAGTTTCCAATCTCAAACCTTTATTGGCATAGAAGCAAAATGGAATCTACTTAATCCATGCTCTCTGAAATAATAACTGACTCAAGTGCCAGCATCTCCAAATTTTGAAATGCAATTCTCCAGCCAAGTAGTGTATATAGAGTAAGGTTACCAGATCTTTTTCAATGAATCCAGGGACACTTTTCAACTTCAGTAGGAATGAATGGATTTTGTCAGGGAACTGATCTGTAAATCTGGGGACTGTCCCCAGGAAACGGGGACGTCTGGTAACCTTAATATAGAGGTGGACACAAAATGCATTCAGTAGTGAATAATATATTGCTTTGCAAAAGTTGTATATTAGGCAAAAGTCCATACAAAAAAATGTGAGCATCTGGAGAAATTGCTGGTGGATTTTCACGAGATTTTATCAAACCACAAACTCTTCTGGAAAATGTAGAGAAGTGAAAGAAGTGAACTTCAGACTGGAAAATTGAGAGAAAAAGAACTGAGATTTACCCATGCCTAGTGGAGTATCAATATTTGAAAATGGCTAAAAAAGCTAGAATGTACCTTTCCCTAAATAATACAACAACACTAATACAATAATACAATACACAATAATATACAATAATATACAATAATACAATACACAATAATACAACAAAAGGACTCAACATGGACACTAGTACCAGAGCCGGCAATAAACCCAGATGCCAACTTTGCTGCCACATAAACCCGGACAACACCATTACTGGCCCCAACAACATCAAACATACCATCTCAGGACTATTTAATTGCTCATCTTCCAACATTGTGTATGCAATCAAATGCCAACAGTGCCCTTCAGCTCTCTATATTGGACAAACAGGCCAAACCCTACGCCAAAGGATAAATGGACATAAATCTGATATCAGGAATCACAAGACAGAGAAACCAGTAGGAGAACACTTCAGTCTCCCAGGACATTCTATACAAGATCTCAAAGTAGCTGTCTTAATACAAAGGAATTTCAGAAATAGACTGGAAAGAGAAGTGGCTGAATTGCAACTAATCACCAAACTTAAAACCATGGAGAAACCTGGTCTGAACAAAGACATTGGATTCTTATCTCATTATACATGACAAAGCTATCTTTAGCCATCTCACCCCTTGCCTTTCCCTGCAAGACCAATTGCAGCCGTTAAGAGTCGTCAACAGGTTTTCCACACCTATCAGCTGATCACCCATTCCCACCACCCTTCTGAGTAATACCCCTCCCCACTCCCTCACTATATTTAAGGGTCTGGTGACTTCTGTTTCAGTGTATCTGAAGAAGTGTGCATGCACACGAAAGCTCATACCAAGAACAAACTTAGTTGGTCTCTAAGGTGCTACTGGAAGGAATTTTTTTATTTTGTTTTGTTTTGACTATGGCAGACCAACATGGCTACCTACCTGTAACTGTACCTTTCCCTGTTTGTCTGTTTTGTAACATACACAAAAATCCTGAATGAAAACTATTTTTTTTAAAAAAGCTAAAATATCCTAGCCAATGTTTTAAATGGAGAATTGGAGCAACCAATTGTTGTTGTTGTTTTTTTAAACCCTCAATACCTCTCTGAATAATTTAAGTAATATAGATGTAAAGTATTCTTATTTAAGTTGCATTAAGTTATTATTTGAAGCCTTTTTCTCTGGTTTTCAATTTGTAGACTCTATTG
Source organism: Lacerta viridis (assembly GCA_900245905.1). NCBI lineage: Eukaryota > Metazoa > Chordata > Lepidosauria > Squamata > Lacertidae > Lacerta > Lacerta viridis. The sequence goes on along the minus strand of OFHU01000427.1, from coordinate 361,748 downwards.
TTGTATCATGACCTTTGACCTTAAGGTGGAGGGCTGCTAAGAAATCTAACAATAGCATGATAAAATAAATAAGTTGAACCTTAAAAGTGCAATCCAATATCAGTATCAGATCTCTTGGGCTTACACCAAGGTAAGTGTGTGCAGGATTGCAGCCTAAATCACACACAGATCTGTGTAGCATACAGTTGTTTGGAAAACAGAAAATTAACGAGCAATATTGGAGAGAATATTAAAGACAGGGAAATATCCACCATCTGGGGGAACAAAAAAAGGACAACAGCATCATCTATAAGGTATGTTATTGCTGTCGTTGAGTACTCCAGTGGTCAGGAAAAAAATGGATGATCCCCTTTCATCTCCACTGATGTCCGTATCCATGGAAACCTCTTCTAATGGTCTCTACATCAGTCTGGGAAAACAGGTAGGGCCCCCTTCTAAAAAGTGAGTGCATTAAAGGAATCCAATCCTCTGCAAAGAAGGTCAGCTCTTGAAAGCCTCCAAGAGCTTTGCTAGCTGAGAAAGCTGGAGGGCTATAAATCCTTAGATACTTTTGCTAAGGAGTTCAGCTCTTGAGAAGCCCATCAGCCCTCTCTAATATGGGCAGCGGAATGCAGAGCCTTTGTTCCTTATCTGAGATGTAACACTCAGGGGAACCCTTTCTTGATGGCGAGAGTATACTGGGATAAAGGATTACACGAATCTGGAGATTAATTATGAACGAAAGATGGACACAATGTGTGTCTAAAGAGGCAAAGAAGGAAAGAAAGTCTTCCCCCACCTCCATTGCCCCGCCCAAAAACCGGAGTGTTAAGTTTCTGCAGAAGGAAAAATATGCAGAAGGAAAAATTGCTCACAAGGTAACATTTTCAAATAGTTGCAAGTGCAGCACATTTCCTGCGAGAAATATGAAGTGTTGCAACAACCAGCTCCATCTTTCTTTCCCCCAATGGGTTATTCGGTAAGCCACACAGTGGTTGTGGGGCCTGTAAATCATCGCGATGGCTAGACGTCTCTTTTTCCCAAGCCTTCAGTGAAATTAGTGCCTGGAACAACTTAGAATAATGAAAGGTCACTGCGTTATTGCGGCACAGATATTTGCAAGCGATGACTGCGACACTCTGAATTCCCTCCCTTTGTGCAGCATCGATGTGTCATTTCCTGGGGCTTGTGTGTGTGTGTATGTAGAGAGAGAGAGAGAGACAGAAATGCTGCCTTCATTTTAATAAAAGGCAGTCAAGCTATAATTGGGAGTGATCTGAAGCTCATCAGAGATTTGGCTATGCTGCCCCCACAGATTTCTGTATGCTTTGGAAAAGTCCTTGTATGTGTGAGGGAGAAAGCCAATGAAAAAGAAAGATGGAGAAATGGGGGAGGGAGGAGGGGAGCTGACACGCTTTCACCCAAGACAGTGGCGTAGCATGGGAAGGGCCTCAGGCTTGGTTGCCCCGGGTGCAAAATTGTTAGGGGTGCAAAATTTCAAAATCTGGTGCTGCCTCAATAAAGCTATGTGCTTCCATTGCTGGGCTCCATTGAAAATGGCTTCTCCATACAAACCAGGAAGTGACCTCTCCAGACAATGGGACAATTCTTCTTATCTCTGTGGCTGCGGTCTCCTGGGTGATGAGGATGCCGTTAGGCAGTTGAATGCACCTGCATACTCTGTTTCTCGTCTTCCCACCCTTCTCCACATGTGCTGGCAATAATAATAATAATAATAATAATAATAATAATAATAATAATAATAATAATTTGTTATTTATACCCCGCCCATCTGGCTGGGTTTCCCCAGCCACTCTGGGCGGCTACCAAAAAAAGATTCAGTAAAGGTAAAGGAACCCCTGACCATTAGGTCCAGTCGCAGATGACTCTGGGGTTGCGGCGCTCATCTCACTTTACTGGCCGAGGGAGCCGGCGTACAGCTTCCGGGTCATGTGGCCAGCATGACTAAGCTGCTTCTGGAGAACCAGAGCAGCGCACGGAAACGCCATTTACCTTCCTGCTTGAGCGGTACCTATTTATCTACTTGCACTTTGACATGCTTTCGAACTGCTAGGTTGGCAGGAGCAGGGACGGAGCAACGGGAGCTCACCCCGTCGTGGGGATTCGAGCCACTGACCTTCCAATCGGCAAGCCCTAGGCTCTGTGGTTTAGACCACCCGCGTCCCCAACAAAATATTTAAAATACATTAAAACATCAGTCATTAAAAACTTCCCTAAACAGGGCTGCCTTCAGATGTCTTCTAAAAGTTGTGTAGTCATTTATCTCCTTGACATCTGATGGGAGGGTGTTCCACAGGGTGGGCGCTACTACCGAGAAGGCCCTCTGCCTGATTCCCTGTAACTTCACTTCTCACAGTGAGGGAACCGCCAGAAGGCACCATTGCTATTGGATGAATATTCCTGAAAATAACCAACCCAAAGTGTTGCCCAAAGGGCAACACAGATTCAGCTGCTTGACCCTTTTATGTGCTTGAGTCCTAGCTAGGGTTTGACACTTTGGGGCACGGCAGTAACTGCTGTTTCTCTCTCTCTTGTCTCCCTCCTTCTCTGTCAGGATGCTGTCAGCAGCTCCCGGCTGGTTGCCCTGGGAAGTATAAAGACAAGGGAGGGTTTCTTACCATCCTTTTTTTATTCAATAATTACAGAGAGAGGCTGTGGAACGGGTGCTGCTACATGCTCTCTGTCTTTGAGCTCTTTGCTCTCCTACTTTCAAGGCTCACCGGATTCTGGGGGGGGGGGTCTGGAAAGCTTTCCAATGACACCGGGTCTGTCAGCTTTGCTCACTTCTCCTCCTCCTCCTCCTCCTCCTCCTCCTCCTCCTCCTCTCCCATTATTTCCCAACTTTCCCCCTCATCTGCATCTGAGCTGCGACCTCCCTCAAACCACTGTTGTAAATCTTTACTGTCTTCCTCTTCCTCCTCCCTGGAAGGGTCAGGGTGGGGAGGCGGTCTCCACCATTCCTCCTCTGCCCTGTCCCTGCCACTCTCATGCCTAGCGTACAGAGTTTGGCATACTACGGTTCAACTGAAAAGACCTAATCTATTTATGTAGCCCGGAACACTCCCAGCTAGCATGGCTCAGTTCAGACTTAATGGGTTTGTGTGTTCCTTCTCCTTCTTCTGTTCAGTTTTGGAGCAAATTCTAGCCCTGTTCAGTTCTGGTACAAATTCTAGCCCTATTCCCTAAATCTCTCCAGCTGCCCAGGTTACCACAGCAGAGATGTTCATGGGTTCCTCCACCACCCACACCCCTCTGTTGCAATTTCTGCAACCAAACCAACAAACCAGCCCACACGTTGGGGGCTAAATATCTGCCTCAGGGAGCTTTCTCTACTGAATCTTTGGGGTGTTAATCCTGCAGGTGAAGCCTGTTTAAGTGGAGCAGGCTCTTTGTGCAGATATTTAGCCCCCCAGCATTAGAGGTTTGCAGGAAAAGAGATGTGTGGAATTGATTCACCCCTTCTCTCCTGCTCATGTGATGCAGAAAGGGGGAGGTGAGCAAATAAAGACTTCTGAATACTATCACATCTACACCAAAAAAATTAAAACAAAATAAAAAAAATTACTCCTCCCCACTCCCTCACTATATTTAAGGATCTGGTGACTTCTGTTTCAGTGTATCTGAAGAAGTGTGCATGCACACGAAAGCTCATACCAAGAACAAACTTAGTTGGTCTCTAAGGTGCTACTGGAAGGATTTTTTTTAATTTATTTTGTTTTGACTACGGCAGACCAACATGGCTACCTACCTGTAACCAAAATTCTTGTTAACCATAGTTCGCTTGAACACAGTTTATTACTTGCTCCTAACTGTGGTTGCAAACAACACTTTTGCACTAACTATGGTCAGTGGAGTTGCCAGCATGGTTGCAATGCAAACCATAGTTTTCTCCCAAAAAGAAAAGAAGGTGTTAGTACCAATACAAGATGTGGGAAGTCTGTGGGGTTAGGTTAGGCAATCAGGCACAGTGAAGTCTGCACGGGGCCTAGGCAAATCAGTAAATCTGTAATGGTAATTTAAAAATTGTTACAATTCATGTCGGCTCCATGAACACACAAAGGAACAAAACTCATCTACCAATCTCCCACACTTAATGCAGGCATTTGCAACTGTCTTTGCTGCATCAAAGATTAACTTCTCCCAAAGAACACTAATTAGGATCTTCTAATTTTTGAACTGTATGTAAGAAGGATAGCACTATGAGCACAATAGTCTGTGACCTCAAATCTGATTAGTGTCATTAATATGAGAGAGGTGCAAAGACTGCTTTGGCATATCTTTGGCCAATATTAAAAACCCCTGCCAGAGCCTGATGTGCCAATTAAGGGCATTAAACCAAATGTACCTGTTCACATTTATTAGTGCATGGGAAATACATGGATTTTTAAATCAATCCATCCTGTAATAGTCTGGAATGGTGAGGATTTTTCTTTTCAATGTTTAACGGGGTGGGGGGGGGCAGGGGGAGAGAGGGAGTTGTCTGTCATTATGCCAGCCACTATTTTATGTTAGCTATTTAACCTTTTGGGGAGGACAGAATTGATTCAGATTGAAACCCCACCGTTCTTGTTATGGCTCTCGCTAATAACAACAAAATCTGATTTCATAATGTTCCTGGCACCACATTAACCTTACATCAGATTAACAAGTGTTACCAGCAGGAGGAGGAGGGGACGGAAATCCCCAAACAATGACTAATACCGCTGGAATGTGATAATGCCGTGATATTCAGGGCAGCCGTGTAAACAAACGGCAACAGAGTAGAAATCTGCTTTGAGAGCTAATCTCGTTTCCGCGAAACAAATGCTCCCATTAGCAGGTTTACTGGTGTAGGTAGGCTTAGTTGATTTTGTATGCATGGATAGATGTAGAAATAAATTATGTATCCTTTGGATCAGGCTTCCTCAAATTCGGCCCTCCAGATTTTTTTGGCTTACAACTCCCACGATCCCTAGCTAGCAAGACAAGTGGTCAGGGATGATGGGAATTGTAGTATCAAAACATCTGGAGGGCCGAGTTTGAGGAAGCCTGCTTTAGACAGAGAGACAGAGAAGCTCCGTGGTCTCTTCCGACTCTATATTTCTGTGGTTCCAGTTGGCAAATCATAAAATGCCATTAAGACATCAACGCTAAACACAATTGCATACCCTACAAGTATGACCTATTTTCCAGGGACAGTCCCGGAATTAGAAAAGCCGTCCTGGCTTCTGATTTGATCCTGGAATGTCCCTATTTACCCTGCCAGTGCCATCACTGCTGAGCTTGTGGAGGAGGATGAGCCAGCGCTTGTCCTACGTGATGGTGGCGGCAAGATTGGTGGCTGAGAGGGAACATCCTGTTGCCTCTCCATGGCTTCTCCATGGTCTCTCCATGATGTCTGCTGCTGGTCTCCTCCCTTGGGAAGCTCACAGTGGCTGCTGGAGACCGGGCAATTTGGAGGAGAGTCTGCAACCACCGAGGCGCAGCCTTGCGTGTTGCTCTGACTCTGAGGTGCAGGCTGCCCTGGCCAAGAAGAAAGGGGGAGCGGAGCGCGAGGAGATTGCAAAAGCCACAGAGATCCATAACAGAAAAGAAAAGGAAAGTTGACTTGGATTGTTTGCCTAAAGCGCATATATTTTTAAATGATGATTCTAAGAGGGGAAAAAGCTGACTTGGGTGTACAGTGTAAAACAGATCTGAATGCATAAAACTTATTTTTTATGGTGCTATTTGGAACCATCAGTAAAATGATCTACATGTGACATGTTTATATCTTTATTGGGTACCAGGGACTTTTGGGGTTTCCATTTAGAAAATGGAAAAATGTGTATTTTTAACAACAGCATGGGTTGTTTGTTTTTTTTAATTGAAGGGATGGGAATTGATACTTCCAGTGCCTCATATAAACAACTAATGTTTCACTCCAGCTGCACTATTACAACCTTCACAGTTTGTCCTTGGCAGGGACCCCCCCCCTTCCCAGTAGCAATAGGCCCTGCCTGAAAGCTGTTCCATCTTGCATTTCTCTTAATTTTTTTTGCATTCAGATTCTTCCTTGATGTCAGCCACTTACTGGGCCTTTGTCTAGGAAAGCTGATAACAGAAGTGGCATGCATGTACCATGAATGCTGAGGCTTCCTTCTGAGGCACGGATAGAAAACCTGTGGCCCCCAAGGTGAGAGTCAGATTTAGGGCAGCATGGCTGGTTCTGCTGCTCTGGTCACACATGCCACAAACCAAGGTGGCCATTTTGTCATAAAATAAAAAAATAGAAGTGGCATGTATGTTGCAGGAATGCTGGGGCTTTCTTCTAAGGCAGGGATAGGAAACCTGTGGCCCTCAGAGCCAGAGCGAGATTTAGGGCAGCATGGCTGGTTCTGCCGCTCTGGTTGTACATGTCACAAACCAAGGCGGTTGTTTTGTCATAAAATGCCTCCCCCCAATGGCAGCCATTTTGTGATGCTCATAATTTCTAGTGCCCCAAAAGGTTGACAACACCTGTAGTGACAGGTGTCTTTTAAAAAAGAGAGAGGAAGAGCTTGAAATCTACTGGGTCAGGTTGTCTCACTCATTAAGCAGAAATAAATAGATGCTTGCTGTTGAGTGGACACTTGATAGGCAACCTCAGCCGGTCTAGATCTAAGATAAGTACACCTGCAAAATACACATGTTGGTCATATCCACACATTACCTTTTGCAGTGTGTACTACAACAATCTCCCTTATGTATGAAACATGGTTTCGAAGTAGTCTGGCCAATTAGGAGCAAAGGTTTTCACCCTTTACTCTATAGATGTAACTACTAGCCCATGTGTGATGAACTGTTGTGCTGATTTCCACCTATTTGTTTGTAATTTATAGGCTACACACACCCACACACACACCCTGGGTGTGTGTTTTTATGACTCCTAACATACCAAAAAAGAAATAGTTAAAATTAAATGAACAGCATTTTTTATCAGTTCTCTTCAAATCACAGATGCTAAGTTTGATTTTATTTCTAACACTGAGATTGAAATTCTATTTTAATATGCAGAACTACAGTCTGGGGAGCCATAAAATACAGAATGTTTCCATTAGATGATAGCCCTGCTTCTCTTGTTAACAGGACTGCTGATTCATCAAACAGCAGTGATCAAGACACTAAGACCTGAAATGAAAACAGACCTCTGGGGAAAGAGGTGGTAGTGACAGCGGCAGCAGCGGCAAGAAGCTGTGTTGCTAAGTATGACTTCCGGCTAAATGCTATAGTTCTGCTTTGGTGTCTTTCCTTTAAAATCCCATTTGTTAATGATGCGGACGCTTAACTCGGGCAGTAGCAAGGCATGCATTAGCCTTGACATTTCCGAAAGTGATACAAGGTCTAAACAGCGCCTTATCCTCAACTTTTTTTGAAGTTGGGACAGCAACAAGTTTGCATGAAGGTCGCTTTATGGCAGGGATTCCCAAACTTGGCTCTGCAGCCAGGGCCGGCGCATCCATTTAGGAGAACTAGGCAATTGCCTAAGGCGCCAAAATGGAGGGGGCGCTGGCCAGGCTTGGGTAGGGGGGCAGGACGGGCGAGCAGCAGCTTCTCTGTTCAGCGGAGAAACTGCTGCTTGCCTCTCCACCCCCCCAACCTCCAGCTAAAGCAGGCTTTGGCGGGGGGTGGGGGGCACCAGAAGGTGGTCTGCCTAGGGCGCCAGAAACCCTAGCACCGGTCCTGTCTGCAGCTGTTTTTAGACTACAGTCCCCATCATTCCTGACCGCTGGTCCTGCTAGCTAGGGGTGATGGAAGTTGTAGTCCAAAAACAGCTGGAGACCCAAGTTTGGGAAACACTGCTTTATGGCACACTAACAGCAATGTACCTAGTGTTGCTTGGGAGTCCTAAAAACCACCACCCAACCACCCGCAAAGAAATCCATGTAGCTTTGAAAGGTTCAGTCTGCCATCTTGAATCAAAATAGCATCCAATTATACCCCCAAAATAGATGAAGATCTGCTCCTTGATCACAGGGTTCATACAAAATATGGTTATGATATCTTAACTGGAGTCTAAACAACTTTCCAAAGTATATAGCAGATGTGCCCTAAAGTCATTATGATTACTTATACCTACAGATTGAGGTAACACTGAACAAAGGTACAAGTGTTTGTACGCTGGTTGATTTGTACAGCCCGATTATTGTGCACACATATACTCAGGTTGTATACACGCTGTCTGTAATGTGTGAACACCCCCACTGTGTGGATTCAGCCATCCCTTCTGAATAGGACTTATGTACCTATAGGCTATAGGCACATGTATTCCACCCAGTGGCATAACATGGGTTGCCAATGCCCGGGGTTGCGTGGAGGGGTTTGTGGGAGGGAAACGGACAGAGTACTCATGTACATTCTGGTGCCCAGTGGTGTCGGCGTCACCCGGGAGATTACAACGGCAGAGATAAGAAAAGAAGAGCTGTTCCTCTGTCCAGAGAGGTCACTTCCTGGTTTGCATGGAAAAGCTGTTTTCAGTGGAGGCCAGCAAAGGAAGCATGCAGCTGTATTGAGGTAGCACTGGGTGCTGAAATTTTGTGCCCCCTAACAATTTTGTTCCTGGGGAAACCGCCCCTGTGACCGCCACCTATGCTACGCTACTGATTCCACCCACATTTTACATGCAAGGCTGATGATCTACCCATCTGTGTGGTTATATTGCACAGAACAAGGATGTCAGCACTATGAGAAAGTTCCATGTGATTGACCCCATCCACATGATCATGACCTTTAAGAGTCAGTCCATAGCCATGTGAAATCTGCTCACTGAAAATTTGTTTCCATGCATCTTGCAAACATTTAAAGAGAAGCTGCCACATTGATCCATCACTAGAATTTGAGCTCACTTCCTAGGTTCTGGTAAAGACAGATTGTTGCCTGATTCCATTAAATTCTGGAGAGTACTGAGTCCAGTCTGCATTTGGCCATGGGTGGGGTGAGGCCTACAAAAGCTTGGAAATGTCCCCAGGCCATTCCGCAAGATGCCTTCATCGCACCAGACTGCACAATGTCCTGGATCAAAGCTTCAGCCTCTCAGTTTGTACAGAGGCAGTTGTTGACCCAAATATAAACCGCACCCACAAATAAGCAGCACCTTTAAAATTCAAGGGGGAGGAGACAATACCCGAATGTGAGCCGCTCCCTTAAAATTCTGCAGGCGCTCACACCTGTTCCGTTTTACCGTGTGTCTGCTTCAGTAGCGATATCGTAAAAGCCAATTTTTGTAAGGTTGCGAATTTAAGCCACGCTTCAACTTTTCACGGCCGGAATTTTTTTTGGGGGGGGGAGCGTGGCTTATATTCAGGCCAATACAGTATCTGGTTTTGTTTTTTGAATTCCTATGGATCCAGGGAAGATTCTTGGGTAGGCTGGAACCTATGTGTTCTGGGGTCTAGGTTTCACCTATCTATAATAGCTTGGTTCCTAACTCCCCTTCCATGAAGAGAAGTGAGTTTCTTTCGCAGAGAAGAAGAAGAAGAAGAAGAAGAAGAAGAAGAAGAAGAAGAAGAAGAAGAAGAAGAAGAAGAAGAGTTTGGATTTGATATCCCGCTTTATCACTACCCGAAGGAATCTCAAAGCGGCTAACATTCTCCTTTCCCTTCCTCCCCCACAACAAACACTCTGTGAGGTGAGTGGGGCTGAGAGACTTCAGAGAAGTGTGACTAGCCCAAGGTCACCCAGCAGCTGCATGTGGAGGAGCGGAGACACGAACCCGGTTCCCCAGATTACGAGTCTACCGCTCTTAACCACTACACCACACTGGCTCTCATAGGACTTTGCCACCCAGCCCATTTCCCTTGCAGACCCCTGTACCCATGAAAATCGGCTCCCGAGGTTGGGGGTGGCGGCGGTGGCGGCTGCATTGGGAAATGCCCCTTTGCATTCATGGAAAAGCAATACGACATTCCAGCAAACTTGTCTCTAAATGCCACTTGCACATTTGACTAATGTTGCTTGTATGCCGTGATAGAACTATCTTGCAATTAATCATGGCATTTTCTTTTTTTTCATAGACATTTCTGTGCTAATACAAATGACATGGGCATGTGGCCAGAAGCTCGCTATGATAAGAATATGTGTTGTGAATAAGTACTTTTAAAAAATGCACTGTTGTCTATCAATTTTGTTGAATGACTCAATTCTTCTATTAACAAGAATGCCGTTTTCTTTAATTTTGGATTGCTTTCTTTGATTCTATACCAACCACTTTCATTTATTCTCTGACATACCATATTGAGACTATGTAGAGCGCATTGCACACTATGGGGACTAGTCAAAAGTTTGCTTTCTTTTCATTTGCTATATGTACATACTGCCTGAAAAATGCACTAATAGTGCCCATCTGTTTGGCTGTTTTATTTGGACGATGCATTGAGCTTGATCAGTTATAATACAGAGCCAAGAGAGTCTGACTTTGGGGATTCTCCGAATCAGATCATTGGATCTTTAAATCTATTATCAGAGCCTCCGAGTCAGCAAATCTCAGCGGATGTGAATGTAAACTCACATGATTATTCAGGTTCTGCTCTAAGGACATAGGTTGTGGCCTTGTGGAATAATCTTCCTTAAGTTCTTGTGGTGGAAGGTCTGGTGAATAATGCTGTTCCTCTACAGAAAAAAATTCAATTAAAATTATGTCACCACCAAAGAAGCATGCCAGTGGATTTCTTGAACCCCCAGTGGGAATGAATTCTTCAGCAACAGAGTAGCAGAGCAGAAACCTCATCACTCTCAGTTGCTTTTGGAGTAAGCTGGCAAAATAGTGGCATAGCACAGTGCTATAATACCACTATTTTATAGTGGTATTATAGCTCAGAGTGCTCACTGGAAGGGCAGATCCTGAAGTTGAGGCTCCAGTACTTTGGCCACCTCATGAGAAGAGAAGACTCCCTAGAAAAGACCCTGATGTTGGGAAAGATGGAGGGCACAAGGAGAAGGGGACGACAGAGGATGAGATGGTTGGACAGTGTTCTCGAAGCGACTAACATGAGTTTGGCCAAACTGCGAGAGGCAGTGAAGGATAGGCGTGCCTGGCGTGCTCTGGTCCATGGGGTCACGAAGAGTTGGAAACGACTGAACAACAACAGCAGCATGGACTGTGTGGCTCATCCTAGGCACCTATAAGGATCTCTGGCAGGCAAGCAGCCTGATAAGCAGCAAGGACTCTCCATCAGTTTTATGTAAGTTTATTTACAAGAAAAACACATCCAGATCTTGGCGTTCCGCCTGCTCTCTCATTAACGGTAGTTGATCAGTCTGACTCATCGTCCCTCCCCCAACAGGAAGAACGCCAAAATCCTGCCTTTCTTCTCCTCCCCGTCCGCTGCTCTCTGAGCTTCTCCAGTCTCCTCATACGGAGACTGAATGGCTGGCCTGTCTCCTCCCCAATCAGCTGGTTGCCTGGCAATGCTTCGGGTGACTTCCAACACTTTGTGATGGCCTGGGACTCGGAGGCGGAGGAGTCGCAGCCTGCACCGGACCCCCTGCCTGGGACATCGGCTGAACCAAGTCTGGGGCCTGGTCCTGAGGAGCCTCAGTCTGCTCAGCCTCCCCTGCAACAAGACTCAGCTGAGCCGAGTCTAGGGCCTGAGTCTGCCTTGGTTCCAGATGCAGGGGATACCTCATTGCCATCAGCCGGGTCATCACCAGCAGCTGGCCCACTGCCAGCTGGGGCTGAGGCGGCTCCTGGGTCCTGTAACCCACAGGTGTCTCCCAAGCTGCAGAGACTCAGGGCTGATAGAAGGAGAGACCTGAGTACTTGCAGGAGGAGTGCTCACCTCCAGGCGAGGCAAGGGAATGAGTCGCCAGGGGATCGGAGCCGTCCATTACCCTGTTCTAGATAAAAGGCAGCCAGACCCCGCCCTGGGTTGTGGGAGCAACATTGTTGGTTGCTAGTTCCTGCTTGAGACCTCTCTTGCTTTCCTGCCTGAGCTCCAGACCCGCCCTGGTTCCCTGCCTGCATACCTGTTCTTGACTTCACCTGACTCCCTGCCTTGCACCCAGCTTCAGCTACTATGGACTGTCTCTATGCTGAACCTTTGACCATGGACTGGACTTTGACCTCACCTCTCGGGTAACCCACGGGACCAGCACACTCTTTCTCTCCTTGGGAGCTAAGAGCTTCTTTCTTGGGAAGGAGGGGGCCTGAGCTGTCCTCTCTAAACTCAGACAGCTCTCATCTGCAGAGTCAGCCCCTTGACAGCTTCCATCATACTGCACAACTGACCCTATTAAAGCAGGATATCTGGGATTTACAGAAGCCACTCCTGTTTCTGATTGCATTCCCAGATGTCTCATTTTTTGGCCCCTGTGCTCTGGCCTTGCCAAAATAAACATGTTTTTGGTTCCACACTCTGGCATGAGTCGGTTGGCTTCCACCAGAGTGCAAGACCAAAAGATGGGACCCCAAAAAATGCATTCTCTCACTCCTCTTCCTCCTTCCAGAAGTGTGGCGCTGGTTTCTGGAAGTATATCAGCTGGAGAGCAGAGTCACTGTGGTCCATGAAGTGGTGGTGGCGGCAGGCAAAGGTGTGTAAGGGCCCATCAGTGCCGAGTGAGGGAGGGAGCCAAGAGCTGAGATAGGGTGTGTGTGGAGCCTGAGTGAGAGGGGATGGGGCCTCCATTGAGGTCGTGTTCCGATTTGCCTCACTAGGATGTTGGAGGGTATGATGCATTCACTATGGTCTGTGTTATGGACAGTGTTGTGTGATCGCCACGCCACAGTTTCATGGGTGAGTGAAAAGCAAGCACAGAATATGGTTTATATAGCAGAATTCTGCTTCTGGAGGATTTCAGACTTCAATGTTTTACAGGTGAAACTCGAAAAATTAGAATATTGTGGAAAGGTTCATTTCTTTCAGTAATTCAACTTAAAAGGTGAAACTAATATATGAGATAGACTCATGACATGCAAAGCGAGATATGTCAAGCCTTTATTTGTTATAATTGTGATGATTATGGCGTACAGCTGATGAGAACCCCAAATTAACAATTTCAACTTTGGGGTTTTCATCAGCTGTACGCCATAATCATCACAATTATAACAAGCAAAGGCTTGACATATCTCGCTTTGCATGTCATGAGTCTATCTCATATATTAAACTCCAGTAGCTAATGAAAACAATTGCTTACATAAATGGACTTTTCCACAATATTCTAATTTTTTAAGTTTCACCTGTAAAAGTATGGGAGCCAAAGTCCTTAATGGCGCATACACAGGGCTAAAGCGGATCCTTCATCCCTCCCGTGCCTTGGCATGCATCTGTTGCAACATGCTGAGGCATGAACATGCTTCCTCTTTGTCCTCTATCCCTCCTTGTCAAACTCCAGCTGGGATCACTATCACAAAGCAAATTCTTGCTGAAGCCCTGCATTGGAAAGTGAATGCTGTCTGAGGAAACAGAAAACCTGCTGCCCTCCATTTTAGGGAATAGCTCAATTGAGGTGGGAATTGAGGCGACTTACAGTTAAAAGCAAGAATCGCTAGGAAATATATATATAAAAGACTGTCATTAAAAACAATTGAACATTAATAGAATCAAAACTCTATACCAAACTTTTCCGTGTATAAGACACCCCCTATTTTGGGGGACTCAAATTTAAGAAAATGGGGGGAGGTGGTGGCTCAGAATTGATTTTTTTTTGGGGGGGGGGGGTTGCCCAGAGTTCTTGAGCTTTTCTTCAAGGGGAGTTTGCCAAAAAACTTTCACCTGCAGGTGGCACAAAATCAGCCTCTCATCTGTCCGTTCGACGGCAGAAGTTGCAAATCGCCCATTGCATCAGCCAATCAACACCAGTCCTTGACGCAGCAACCAATAACACGCCCAATAGCCGTTTACAACCACAGCAGCAACCAATCAAACAATCACCCTATGCACTATCCATGTATAAGGCGACCCCCCCACTTTTTAGCGTAATTTTCAAAGGAAAAGACCTAGTCTTATACACGGGAAAGTGTGGTACATATAAAAAAAATCTGTTTAAATTATGCAGCAGCAGCAGCTGTCAGTGGTGTAAGACAGTAATGGCTTCCCAACATGCTAGTCAGTGCCACTAACCAAGAATGAGAGGCAAGGAGGCAAGGGAGTGGAGAGGTCAATGTGTACGGACACAGCAACAGGAATGTCGGATTGACTCGAGCACTGCACTGGTTTCCTTGCCACCTCACACTTGTCCCCAAAAGATGGCTGCAAATACTTTGTACAGGGAAAAAGTGTCATAGGATCATTGAATTGTAGGGTTGGGAAGGACCATGAGAGTCATCTAGTCCATGGGTGGCCAACTCCCAAGAGACTGTAATCTACTCACAGAGTTAAAAACTGGCAGTGATCTACCCCCTTTTTGGGGGTTCAGGTCACAGTTGTTAATCTTTTTTTAGGAAGGAAAGCCCTGTTTTGGGGGGTTCAGGTCAAAGTTGTTAAGAGGAGGAAAGCCCCGTTTTTAGGGGGTGCAGGGCAACAATGTTGAGCTTTTTTTAGGGGGGGCAAGGTTGTTGAGCTTCTTTGGGGGAAGCCAGTGATGTACCAATGATCTACCACAGATGTCCAGTGATCTACTGGTGGATCACAATCTACCTGTTGGACGTGCCTGATCTAGTCCAACCTCCTGCAATGCCACAAATCTTTCTCCCAAAGTGGGGCTTGAACCCATGACCTGAGATTGCGAGTCTCACGCTTTACCAACTGAGCTGTCCCAGAGCACTGGCCAGCAATGCTTAGTGAATTCACAGAAGCCAGGTGAATGGCTTACTAAAAAAAATTCTGGGGCTGGAGGCAGTGCTTCAGTCCCCTACATGATACTTCACTCCTCCTCCACTTTGAAAATAATGAAGGAAGGAAGGAAGGAATAAAAAGGGTTGCAGAATTTTGCAGAATAAGGAGAGTTATGCAAATGTGCTCAATTTGTATAAAAGGGTCACAGAATTCAGCTTGGCTTAACACCAAATTTTGATTGCCTGGGTGATTGTTTTCTTGTGAGATGACTGACAGAGAAATAAACAGATTAGATACGATATTGAAACATAACAGCAGCAACAACAACAACAACAATTATTTATACCCCGCCCATCTGACTGGGTTTCCCCAGCCACTTTTATTGTATTAAAATACAATTAAAATACAATAATTCATCAAATATCAAAAGCTTCCCTAAACAGGGCTGCCTTCAGATATCTTCTTAAAGTCAGATAGTTGCTTATTTCTTTGACATCTCATGGCCCTCTACCTGGTTCCCTGTAACTTCGCTTCTCGCAGGGAGGGAACCACCAGAAGGCCCTCGGAGCTGGACCTCAGTGTCCAGGCTGAATGATGGGGGTGGAGATGCTCCTTCAGGTATACTGGACCGAGGCCGTTTAGGGCTTTAAAGGTCAGCACGAACATTTTGAATTGTGCTCGGAAATGTACTGCAAGCCAATGTAGGTCTTTCAGAACCAGTGTTATGTGGTCTTGGTGGCTGCTCCCAGTCACCAGTCTGGATTAGTTTTAGTTTCTGGGTCACCTTCAAAGGTAGTCCCGTGTAGAGCGCATTGCACACTATGGGGAGAACAACATGGGGATTCCACGGCTGGGGTGCTCCGGCCTTCATCCAACTTATTGTTAAGGCAATGGGAGAAGTTAGTTATGGCTCACTTAAGTCCCATTGTTTTCATTCCGTAGCTAATTAGTCACAGCTATCGTTAGCTGAATTGGGGCTTGCAGGAGCTATGCATCTGTCCCTGTTCCAAAGTGCCACTTGGATGCGCCAGTGATTCCTGCACTCGCTGCCTGGGTGCCCCTCCATCGAAAATGACTGGGTTGAAGCGAAGTGCCGAGGCATATTGGCAATGTCAGTTTCAAACTGATGCTCCTCCCAGACAAACAAGAACACTGATAAAATATGTGTTTGGAATAACTTCAAATAACCACTAAACTCAGCATGTACACAATTTCCATTTCCTCTGAGTAAACCAGAAAAGTTCCAGAGGAGGTTAAAAAATAGCAAGCACATGTGGTAGATTGAGGCTACACAGGCCCAGGCTTCCAATTTCCCTGCAGCAATTTATCAGTGATTATATTTTAATTGATCCCCAAAGTATAAGCCAATTTAGGATGATATCAGCTTGCTAGATCATTTGAAAATCCTTTGAAGTGAAGAGAACTTGTTTTTGCATCTTCTCCTTCTCTGTGCATTAGTTAATAAATGAAAACAGATAACCAGCTCTCCGCCTGCTTCCCTAAATGGCAATGAATTCTCCATATTTCTTGTAACAGTTTCTAAGTATAAGATATACTCAATAATGGTATCCAATCATAAATTCTTCTTAGAACAAACATTGCTACCCATTTTTCACAGGCTAGATTCAGCCCATTCCCTAACACGTATGATCTGGGAAAAGAAAAGGATACACCTTGTATTAAACTTGAATATGATATATTCATTTTTTTTAAGGAGGTGCTTGAACTCTTTCCAACAGGTTCAAGTACAGGTGGCAATAGATAAAAGGAAATTGGATTTTTAGGGTGCCTCAGTGTAGGTGTTTATATTTTTGAAGGGGGAAAAAACAAAGAAATTATACAGACTGCAACTTAAAGATATGGAGAACTTCAGTATATACATAGGGGTCAGCAACCTAAGGTCCATGGGCCACAAGCGACCCACGGGGGTCATTTAACCGGCCCACGAGCTGCCCCGAACCGAGCCACCTGCTTGACAAGTCCCGGCACGCTGCTCTAAACTGGCACAGCACAGTGCAGGGACTTGCTTCCGCGGTGCCAGAAACAGTGTCTGTGCAGACGCTGGAAATTGCGTGCGCATATGATCTGGCCCACAGAAGGATCTCCGCTGGAGTGAACCAGCCCAGGTGGGGTAAACCTTGCCAACCCCTGATCTGCGTTATCAAAAACATTCCTTAACGCTTCCTTAACGTTAAGAGCCATGAGTGTAGATCCACCCCTTGAAAAAAGTGAGTGCTGCAAGGTTCTGTCCTGGGTCCTTTGTTGTTGAACGACCTGGATGAAGAAATTGAGGGGCAGCTAATGCCACAGAAGACAGATTGCAGCCTAAATAACCAGTTTCTGTATGTGACAAGCAATGGTCCTGCTAGCTTTCTTTGTAATAACACTAGGTATAAAATTCATTGCTACCCTTTGGGTAAGAAAGAGATACCCAGATTAATATATAAAAACTGGAACAGCACATATCAAATCTCTGCCACGGTTGCCACCATTATTTTCTTAAGTTCATTATATGTCAATGGATTCCAGGCAAGCTGGACTTTCATCTCTTAACTTATGAAGAGTAATGTTTGTAAGTGCTGAAAGGTGCATCAGAGAAAATACGGGGGGGGGGGATTTCAATCAGCAAAGAATGGAGAAGTAGTAATTGCATATTCATAGTTAGACAATGTTATTACAAATTCTGGCTTGTTGTAAATCATGGTAACAGAAGAGAAAATGTGATGCTTCTACTTGAGACGCAGTAATGCATTTTAATGATTGGAGAGAATCTACTGTGAATTACTGAGTTTTTACCAATTAGCTGACAATAAAACAAAGACAATAAGGGGTATCAAGGGTAATCTATCACTACATGAATTTTGTTCATTCAGTTGACAAATATAATTTGGTTTACCTTATTTATAAGAACACAAGATATCATAATGCAGTGGCAAAATGTTCCGAAACATAGTTTGTAAAAGGAGTTGGGGCAATATTTGGCATCCCATTCTGGGGGGGGGGGGTGTAGATGGGACAAGACGATTGTGGCTGGGGATGTGGTATTGCTAACAATTATGAGGTTACTTAACTAATGCTAAATCAGATGTCCTATGTAGTCAGTGGGTGACATGAGGCCTTTAATTCGTTCTGGGGAACTTTGTACTCTGAAGTGCTGAAACAGGAAGCAGTGTAACGTTTGCATCTAGGGAAATGTATAAGCAGGAAAATGTGTGGCCAGGGCATCATGCGTATTACTCAAATGGCCAATAAGGAACTCTGCTACTTCTTCATTGCCCTGGGGGGCTATGGCGATAGCATAATTCATTCACACTTTTTGTTCTGGTCTTTCTACATCAGCTGAAATTGGTCTCCTTGAGATCTTCAGTTAATAAATCAGAACCTGGTGAGATCCAGAATCCCTTGGCTATTATTACAGATAAGATTGTGTATTCTATTACACCTAATGTTATGCCACAACTTAGGCCTCAAATACCTGAAAGACTGCTTCCTTCCCAAGAGTCTTACTCAGGTGTTGAGATCAGTAGAGGGGTGCTCTTGGTAGTTTCAGCACCCTGGGAAATTGTAGGGTGGGAGACGTCATTTTCTGTGTTGACAGCCCTGAAGTTGTGGGATTCCCTGCAACAGAAAGACAAATGCATCTGACACCTTCACTGTATAGCTTACTTACATCGTATGTGGAAAACGCACAGCCTATGACAGCTAATATCTGCATGAGTATGTAGGTGTATGAAAGGGATGCGGGTGGCGCTGTGGGTTAAACCACAGAGCCTAGGACTTGCTGATCAGAAGGTCAGTGGTTCGAATCCCCGTGACGGGGTGAGCTCCCGTTGCTCGGTCCCTGCTCCTGCCAACCTAGCAGTTCGAAAGCACATCAAAGTGCAAGTAGATAAATAGGTACCACTCTGGCAGGAAGGTAAACGGCGTTTCCGTGCACTGCTCTGGTTTGCCAGAAGTTGCTTAGTCATGCTGGCCACATGATCCGGAAGCTGTACACCAGCTCCCTCGGCCAGTAAAGCGAGATGAGCACCGCAACCCCAGAGTCAGACACGACTGGACCTAATGGTCAGGGGTGCCTTTACCTTTATGTAGGTGTATATGACTCATCCTATTCCTCTGATTTCTAGTCTTATCTGTTGACCTTCTTGATTTCCCACCCACATTCTTGCCTGATCCACGAGTCCCTTCTTGCCTCCCGATATGCCAGAGAAAGTACCCCGTCTGCATTGTCAATCAGGAGTCTAAAGGACACGTCTTGGCTGTTCCGAACTTCATCCCTCCATCAGTCCTGGTTCCTGCTTCTCTCAAAGAAACAGATGACACTCAGCACAGCAGCGGAAGCTAGTGTGGAGCCAAGGTAGAAAGGGATGAAGAGGCTTGTGCAACATGAAAGCTTTATGCTTAAAGGGATCAGAGAAACCCCACTGATTAATTTGGGCCCCTTGATCATTTTTCAAAATCAGATTCTGCCAGAGTCACCCTACAAGGCACGAAACCTTCATTTGCGCAGAAGTAACTGACAATTTGCTTTTGGGGGGTGAGCTGGAGAGGAAAGGGAAACATCTCACAACTGCCTCTATTACTCAGCACATACAGAACTTTGAGAGAGCAAAGCAAGCAACTAAATCAAACACTTAGCTGGAGAGGAGGCGCAGAAAGCAAACAACAAAAAAAGGAATCCAATTACTTTATGTTTGTTTTGTTAAATGGTTTTTTTTTTTCCCTGCAAAAGAGAGATGGGGGGAAAAAACCCTATTTTTAACTTGTTTTCTTCTTTGCTACACTGCTGGGAGGAGGCACCACCATATGACTAACTGTACAATGCAGCTGATCCTTCTGCTAATGCTAATTAACCTCCTGGTACAAATATCAACAATGCACAGCCTGGGTTTTGACTGCATATGATTTTTCTCTCTCTCCCCCCCCCCCCGGGGCAAAGAGAGAGAGAGAGACCCTTTTAATCAGCCGTTGTTACTCTTCTTTCTGCTTCTGCTGAAAAACAGGCTATCACTTCCACAGACGATGAAGCAGAGCACAGACGATGAAGCAGAGCATTTGTGCTCACGCTGCGTTCCAAGGGGATCCCCCCACCCCCGAGGCTTATCACGGCTTTCAGCAAGAAGATCTGTAATGGCAGACAACGTTCCTGAAAAGGAAGCGAGTCTCTGCTATTGATGTTCTTCTGCAGTGCACAGCGAGTCAGAGCAGAGTGTGGGGTTATGTCCTCGGCCAGGGTTTCCCAAGCTTGGGTCTCCAGCAGTTTTTGGACTACAACTCCCATCATCCCTAGCTAGCTGGACCAGTGGCCAGGGATGATGGAAATTATAGTCCAAAAGCTGCTGGAGACCCCTAGACCCTCCAAGTGTCCCTATTTTCCAGGGGTGTCCCTGATTTAGAGAATCCGTGCCAGTTTCTGTTTTGACATGGGGAATATTGTATGAGAGTATTGTATGATAGCCAATGTGGTGTAGTGGTTAAGTGTGGTAGACTTGTAATCTGGTGAACTGGGTTCGCTTCCCCGCTCCTCCACATGCAGCTGCTGGGTGACCTTGGGCTAGTCACACTTCTCTGAAGTCTCTCAGCCCCACTCACCTCACAGAGTGTTTGTTGTGGGGGTGAAAAGCGGGGCCCCACTCACCTCAAGAGGATGTTGTGGGGGTGGAAGGAAAAGTGGAATGTTAGCCACTTTGAGACTCCTTCGGGTAGTGATAAAACAGGATATCAAATCCAACCTCCTCTCTTCTTCTTCTATGGAAGAACACAAGTGATGGAGTGGCCCTGTCCTCCCAATCTCTAAAGTTTACAGAGAGAGATTATCATACAGTCTCAGGGTAAGGTAAAAGGTAAAGGACCCCTGGACGGTTGTTGTTGTTGTTGTTGTTGTTGTTGTTGTTGTTGTTGTTGTTCAGTCGTTCAGTCGTGTCCGACTCTTCGTGACCCCATGGACCAGAGCACGCCAGGCACGCCTATCTTTCACTGCCTCCCGCAGTTTGGCCAAACTCATGCTAGTCGCTTCGAGAACACTGTCCAACCATCTCATCCTCTGTCGTCCCCTTCTCCTTGTGCCCTCCATCTTTCCCAACATCAGGGTCTTTTCTAGGGAGTTTTCTCTTCTCATGAGGTGGCCAAAGTACTGGAGCCTCAACTTCAGGATCTGAAGGGAAAATGAGAATGTTAGACACTTTGAGACTCCTTCAGGTAGTGATAAAATGGGATATCAAATCCAAACTCCTCCTCCTCCTCCTCCTCCTCCTCCTCCTCTTCTAGTTTTCCTGATTATAAGGGGGGACTTCAAAACTGTGATTTTTTTCTGTCTGTGGACCACATGGTGGGAGAGTCCAGAGGCAAAGGTGGACATGGAATGCAGAGGAAGGAATCTGAACATTACCTTTGTACAGTAGGCTGGTTTCTATGAACACAAATATCCCTCTCTGTCCTCCCATCTAGGCAAGCAATGTGGTCACGACTTTTTCCCAGCTGGAACTAACCAGAACACCAGTTCTGGCACCTTTCAGGTGGGCACCAATGGAGGAGGCCCATAGAAACTTCACACAGAAATCAAAGCTTTCCGTTCATGTATTCTACCTGAAAGGTTCAGTGCAATTAAAAGTGAAACATTGGAACATTATTAAATCAACAATATAATCTCTAATTCTTATATCAGCATGAAGCATTATCATAATTCAGTCAGGCATTTCAACCAAGGAGGGGACAAAGTACTGTATTTTTCTGTGTATAACATGCACCCGTGTATAAGACGCCCCCTATTTTTGGCAACTCAAAATGGGGGGAGATTGCATAGAGTTGTTGAGCTTTTTGGGGGGAGGAATGATGCCCATAGTCATTGAGCTTTTTTGGGGGGGGATTGCAGAAAATCGCTCACCATACTAACCAACGCTGCCACTCGCATGCGTCGCAAAAGCACAAGCTTAGCTTATACAGTGGTGTCCCGCTAGATGAAAATAACTCATTCTACGATTTTTTTCGTCTAGCGTTTTTTTTCGTCTAGCGAAGCGGCAATGACAGCCGCGCTCCACTAAACGGAAAAAAAAGACGAAAATTTTTCGTCTTGCGAAGCAGCCCCATTGACTTTTTCGTCTTGCGGGGCAGCTTCCGCTAGACGAATGCCGTTCGTCTAGCGAGTTTTTCGTCTAGCAAGGCATTCGTCTAGCGGGGCACCACTGTACACAGAAAAGTGCGTTGGTGGTGGTGGGCTGGGAAGGGGACAGCTTTTAAGGCCACATTTGGCCTCTAGGCCAAACTAGAGCAGGGGTAGACAACCTAAGGCCCATGGGCCAGATGTGGCCCAATCACCTTCTAAATCCGGCCCACGGACGGTCCGGGAATCAGCGTGTTTTTACATGAGTAGAATGTGTCCTTTTATTTAAAATGCATCTCTGGGTTATTTGTGGGGCATAGGAATTCGTTCATCCCCCCCCCCAAAAAAAATATAGTCTGGCCCACCACATGGTCTGAGGGTCAGTGAACCGGCCCACGGCTGAAAAAGGTTGCTGACCCCTGAACTAGAGTGATGAAACAGTTCATACCTTCAGCACTAAGGCTGCAATCCTAACCCCACTTACATGGGAGAAAGCCCCAGTGAACTCAGTGGAACTTAACTTCTGAGTAGTTACAGTTACTGTAAATGAGCAAGGATTTCACATTCAAGAATATGGATGCACGAACCATTCCTTAGCTGTAAGAGGAGTTGTGAAAGGATCATAGATTTTGGGTTACTTGCTTTCTGATGTGTTAGGCTTTCAGGAAACTTCCACCATTGCTTTCAGGCTTTTCACGAAGGCTTGAAAAGCACCTGGAGAACAGAAATGGGCTAGGAATAATGAAACTTTGCCATCAGAACACAGGTTAGAAGGCATATTTGCCTTCAAAAAAATTGTAGTGGAGTTCACAAGAAAGAAAGAAAGAAAGAAAGAAAGAGAAAGAAAGAAAGGAAAAAAGAGATTCCTGCTTTTGCAATGCAACACTCCACAAATTCTAGTTAATCACCCCATACACCAGTTCTCTGAACAAAACCTAATTACTTAGCTTGGGGAGGGAGAGAGATGAATTTAACCCCAATGGATCAAATGGCTAATTAAACTGTTTTAAGTTTTATTAATGTTTCTAATTCATTCAATTCTTCCAATGAAGATGAGGGGGTGAAACCACCTGTGAAATGCTTGGCCGCTACTAAATTTTCAGATAGTAGGATAGCAGGAGAATACAAGTGGGGCCCAACCACAATCTACTGCAGGCTGAAGTGCTCCTGAATAATAATAAAAAGAATTGTCATAGAATCATAGAGTTGGAAGAGGCCACAAGGGCCGTCCAGTCCAAACACCATCAAAGCATTCCTGACAGATGGCTGTCAAGCCTCCGCTTAAAGACCTCCAAAGAAGGAGACTCCACCACACTCCTGGTATTTGAACATGGCTATCATATCACCCCTTAACCTTCTCTTCTCCAGGCTAAACATACCCAGCTCCCTAAGCCGTTCCTCATAAGGCATCATTTCCAGGCCTTTGACCATTTTGGTTGCCCTCCTCTGGACACGTTCCAGCTTGTCAGTATCCTTCTTGAACTGTGGTGCCCAGAACTGGACACAGTATTCCAGGTGAGGTCTGACCAGAGCAGAATACAGTGGTACTATTACTTCCCTTGATCTAGATGCTATACTTAGC
Organism: Lacerta viridis; assembly: GCA_900245905.1. Lineage (NCBI taxonomy): Eukaryota > Metazoa > Chordata > Lepidosauria > Squamata > Lacertidae > Lacerta > Lacerta viridis. Next base: position 338,359 of record OFHU01000427.1, on the reverse strand, counting down.
ACCTTATAGACCAACTAAGTTTCTTCTGGTATAAGCTTTTGTGTGCATGCACACTTCTTCAGATACCAAAGGTTATACACGGAAGCTTATACCCAGAACAAACTCCTAGTGGTGCCAAGGTGGAGCCCTGTTGGGGGTTGCCACCCACTGGGTGCTATCAAATTACAGGACTTTCTCGATAGCATTCCCCACCATTTGTGGAGTGCCTTCCAAGGCAAGCTACCTGTCTTCCTCTTTTGATTATTCTGGAGGAACTGAAAAACATTCCTCTTCACTCAGGCTTTTGATGGCTGAAAGAGACTGTTCTGGCAGCCTTGAAATCATTACCTGTGAGAATGTGTGACTGTTCTTGAATGTTTTGTTGGCTGTTCTTAATGTTTTGATTGTCTTGGGTTTTTTATCTTTGTTACTCTGGGCAGCTTTGGGAAGAAGAACATTTAACGACCACAACAGTAGCAGCAGCAGCAAATGTTATCCAACTGACTTGTTCTGTCCATGGAGGGTTTCATTTACTTATTCACTATTTCATAAAATTTATATTCCGCTTGATTGTAGAAAGCCTACATGTTAAAGTTTAAAGGTAAAGGTAAAGGGACCCCTGACCATTAGGTCCAGTCGTGTCCGACTCTGGGGTTGTGGAGCTCATCTCGCATTACTGGCCGAGGGAGCTGGCGTACAGCTTCCAGGTCATGTGGCCAGCATGACTAAGCCGCTTCTGGTGAACCAGAGCAGTGCACAGAAACGCCATTTACCTTCCTGCAGGAGTGGTACCTATTTATCTACTTGCACTTTGACGTGCTTTCGAACTGCTAGGTTGGCAGGAGCAGGGACCGAGCAACGGGAGCTCACCCCGTTGCGGGGATTTCGAACCGCCGACCTTCTGATCAGCAAGCCCTAGGCTCTGTGGTTTAACCCACAGCGCCACCCGCGCCCTATGTTAAAGTTTAGGGAAGTTTTTGATGTTTAATAGACTACTGCATTTTAATATTCTGTTGGAAGCCGCCCAGAGTGGCTGGGGAAACCCAGCCAGATGGGCGGGGTATAAATAAATAAATAAATAAATAAATAAATAATTATTATTATTTCAACTGCCACCCAACGGATGTGTGGGTGTGTGCTTCCAGACAGGTGTAGGATCAATGCTTCTAATGCATGCAAGTTTTGTTTTGTTTTGTTTTGTTTTGTTTTGGTGGTGTCCAAACAACATCATCGGCATCAGCATCAACTTCCAATCAGTATTTGTCCTCCATTTTATTTGAATTTACCTGTATGCAAACAATCCAATAAGTATTTTCTGAAAGATATTTGAACAACCTGTTTGCCACATTAAGCCCCTATCTTGAAGCACCCTCATGAATAGAAATGATGTCCAGCATCTGAATTGCTGAAAACTATTCTGATCTTCCCACAGTTGTCTAGGGCAATGATCTACTTTGCCACTCAAAGCCCCCCTTCTCACAGTTGCAAAATAGATAGGGAAATACCTTATTTTGGAAAATGTAATGCTTAAAATGCAGGATGTGGAGTGTTTGTGTTGTATAGAAGCGGGGAGTGTGAGAAAGTAGGGAAAATGTGCTTCTGTGCCAAGCCACCATCCTATTTACACGTGGGGCATTTTCCCCTACGCATAGAGAACAGCTCTATTATCTTCATGCAGTACAGCAGCAATGTATGAATTAATGATGGATGCACTTTCAGCTGGAAATTTCAAACCCACTTTAAGCAATTTTGATGGGGATTATTTCAAATACAATAACTAAGTGGGATGGAAACAGCTGTTGCCACCATTTACCAAAATAGTACGGTCTGTGTTTAACGAAAACAACAGAGATAATTCCAATGAAATGTTTAGTATCTCTATATGGAAATGACATTTTCAGTGTTTATGTTCTCCTCCTAAGTAGAGAGTTATTCGTAGACTGACTTCCTGCCTTAAATCAGAATGGAATCTGTGTCCCATTATTGAAGCTAACATTTTACAATGGGCTGGAGTTTCTTTTTGGGGTTTGTTTTTTTGGGGTTTGAAATTTCAATCAAATATTCAAACACCCCAGCCACCCATGCTTTCTAACTTATTGGATTAAAAAGAAAGAAAGAAAGAAAGATCCAAACCCTAGAGTCAAAAGAGAAAATCCCACTTAGTACCACTTGTAGAAAGTCTTCCATCCATATGTGCAATTATTGCATTGGATTTAAGGGGACCTTCAGAGTAACACTAGAGATAGGTTTTATAATGACTAGAGGAGAAAGCCTCATCTCCCTTCTCCACCCCTGCTCCAAACACACAAACCTCATAGAATCATAGAATCATAGAGTTGGAAGAGACCACAAGGGCCATCCAGTCCAACCCCCTGCCAAGCAGGAAACACCATCAAAGCATTCCTGACAGATGGCTGTCAAGCCTCCGCTTAAAGACCTCCAAAGAAGGAGACTCCACCACACTCCTTGGCAGCAAATTCCACTGTCAAACAGCTCTTACTGTCAGGAAGTTCTTCCTAATGTTTAGGTGGAACTTCTTTCTTGTAGTTTGAATCCATTGCCCCGTGTCCGCTTCTCTGGAGCAGCAGAAAACAACCTTTCTCCCTCCTCTAAGACATCCTTTTATATATTTGAACATGGCTAAATCCCACCTTCTCTTAGCTAAACATACCACTCCCTAAGCCGTTCCTCATAGCATCATTTCCAGGCCTTTGAAGTCTTCTGGACACGTTCCAGCTTGTCAGTATCCTTCTTACTGTGGTGCCCAGAACTGACACAATCCAGGTATTGACCAGAGCGAATACAGTGGTACTATTACTTTTAAGGCTATACTCCTATTGGACCAGAATTCATTGGCTTTTTTAGCTGCTGTCACACTGTTGACATGTCAAGTTTAGTCTACCAAGACTCCTAGATCCTTTTCACATGTTTTCAAGCCAGGTGTCACCCATCCTGTATTTGTGCCTATTTTTTTTGCCCAAGGTACTTTACATTTCTCCCTGTTAAAATTCATCTTGTTTGCTTTGGCCCAGTTCTCTAATCTGTTAAGGTCATTTTGAAGTGTGATCTCCCTGGGGTATTAGCCACCCCTCAATTTGGTGTCACCCTTGATCAGGATGCTCAAGCCCCATCCAACATTGATGAAGATGTTGAATAAGACTGGGCCCAAGACAGAACCCTGTGGCACCCCCTCATCTCCAGGATGAAGAATACTCATCTCCAGCTATGCTCAGTTCTGGAACATGCTGAGGCCAAATCTGGACTCACTCATGCAGTTTGCGTGTTTAGACCTTTTAACCACCCCCTAAATAAATTCACACATGACTCAGATATTTGGTTTGGTTTTTGGCAGAATTTAGGCCACAACTTTATTGATTACAATCAAGTGAGTGGTTGCATAGGCTCTGGTTCGACTAGCTCCCTGCACCCTTGCAGGCAGCGCTGACCCAGAGCTCTATCGTAGGTCAGCCAAAGGTGAACACCAGGGACAGCGGAAGGTGGGTTCAAGCCAGTCCGCCACCCTGATGCCCCCTGGACTCGGGCACGGGCACAACCCCTCTCAGGGTTGACCAAACCATTGAGTCCCTGGATTCCTTTACCGGAATACCCTTCGCATAGGGACGGCCAGACCCTTCTGCCACCCCTATCACTTGAACCAGAGCCTATCCACAACCTTACAAGTGGTGACGATTTGCTACGTGGCAGGCAAACCCCAAGTGGCACCAGCCAATCAGCCAAGTGGAGGAAATTCCTGCTGTGCCCCTGTCCCAACGACAGACAACACATGACGGCATAGCAAAGTCAAGCGCAAGCCCTAAAAATAGGGAGAGGTGGGTGGGTGTTCCAATGCACTAGCCCCAAAAGAGGAAGCTCAGGTGCACGTGCATAGGCTTAAATGTCCTTTTCTTGCTTCCCATTGGACAGATTGCTCCCAGCATTGAGGGACCTACCAATAGGGTGTTGTGGCTTGTCCAGATATTCCCACCCACAACACAGGGTTTGGTTGCCAGGTCGCAAAGCAACATGTGCCCTCTTTTGGTGAGGACCCAATTTCCCACAGCATTTTCCTGTCCATCTGTCCCTTACTTAGTAAACTGCCCCTCAAGGCTATAATTGGGCTATGTAGGGATGATTCAATCTATCCATTTCCTATCTTGTTTAGTTTTTTCAGTCTTCAGTTTGCTACGTTTCTGAATCAGTTCACATTTTTTAAATATAAAAAATATATCCATTCGACTTCCAAAACATTTGAGTTCTGAGGTGTGGCTTCCGATCAGCTGACAGCTAGGTTTTTGCATAGCGGAAGCTGCGTCTGACATTTGCATTCTGAGGAACGTCTGAATTTTTTTCCCCTATCCCTAGTGGTATAAACCGGAATATCATGTATACACTGAAGTCAGAGATTGCTATTGTATCCTTTTTAAAGAAAATGAAATGTTGGATGCTAAAATGAAGCTGATTTTCCTGGTACAAGGCACTAATCTGTTTGTTGTATGGAGGGTTGATGCATTTGCGCATCAAGGCCCCGGCGACCCCCAAATAATGAAAACACATAGACACAGGATTTTAGTTTAAAGGTTAATGGGCAAAATTTAGGCCGCAACTTTATTGATTACAGAAACGTGAGTGGTATTGGCTTAGGCATTGGCAATAACTATATCTGACTCCTGCCCACCTTGCAGGAAGTCTAGAAGGGTAAACCACCAAAAGAGAGAGCTCCGTCCATGGCAAGCAACTGAAGCTCACCCCGGGGGTTTTGCTGGGTCCTGGCATGGCCCTAGCCTCCCAAGCAGACTTCAGACGAAATCCAGACCCACGGATTCCTACCTGGCCCCTGTTCCAAAACAGGCGACCAACCAAAGTCCAGAGCAAGGCCAAAGCAAAACCTAAACACTAGGGCCGGTGAGCGGGTGCTTGGTGGCGTGAAGCCATGAAAACCCTGCAGCATTGTGCCAATGCCTTTTAAAGGCCCCCCTTGATCACGCCACCACTCACGATTGGCCAACAGGCCGTGGCACAATCATGGAGGCCAACACATGGGTCAGGCTAGAGCATGGGTAGGCAAACTAAGGCCCGGGGGGGGCGGATCTGGTCCAATCACCTTCTAAATCTGGCCCGTGGATGGTCTGAGAATCAGCATATTTTTATATGAGTAGACTGTGCCCTTTTGTTTAAAATGCATCTCTGGGTTATTTGTGGGGCAAAGGAATTTGTTCATTTTTTCCCAAAATCTAGTCCAGCCCCCCCCCCGGTCTGAGGAACAGTGGATACAGGGGCGTAGCAAGGGGGCGGGGGGAGGGCTGCCCTGGGTTCCATAATGGAGGGGGTGACAAATTATCAAGGAACGTTTTTTGGAATTATTTTTTTAAAAAAATGCCTGCTCTGAAGGTCTTATCTTACTATACTAGGGATTATATAGCTATATATGAAATTTCATGCATATCGGTTAATATCTTGACCCTCCTCCACCAAAATAGCTGTTCACTTGGCTGTTTTCCTATGTCGTGAAGGCTGAAATTTCAGTTCAGAGAACACTTACTGTTCCCAACCCTAACCCTGTGGAAAGCCATCTAATTAGACTTTAATTTGATTTTGAGATGTTTTTAGGAGGTAATTTAATTATTGTTTGATTTTATACCAATGTTATGTATCTGATGTTAGCCACCCTGAGCCCGACTTCGGCCGGGGAGGGCGGGATATAAATAAAAGTTTTTTTATTATTACTTGTTATTATTCCTTTGTAAGAAAATATGAAATAACGTAAAACCATTTTTTGGGGGGGGGGTGACAAGAAATTTTCCGCACTGGGTACCACCTGACTTTCCCATGCCTCGGGGGGCGGTGACAAATTTATTTATTTTTTGCCCCCGGGTACCAATTTACCTTGCTACACCCCTGAGTGGATATAATTATTAATTATATCTATTTCTAAATAATTAATATGGAAATTCACATCAATGCTGTTACTTATCTGGTTTAACTTTTGTTATTCTGTTATGTTGCTATGGTCTAGGGACTAATGCAATAAAAGTTATTCATAGCGGTAATACTGCTGTGATGTAATGTCTTGACTGAGCAAGAGATCTGCTGAGTAAAGTTGAGAGAAATAATTTTAAAAGTTGGGAATGGTAGTTGGAAATTTAACAGATTTAAACCAGAATTCAAGTTGAGCTTCCTCCTTTACTCATAAACCTTTGTCCAAGGAGCAATATATCCTTCAGCAAATAGTTTAATTCATTCCTTTTGTGATGCGCATCCTCCATCTCTTATATACAATACTAGTTGCTTGTTGCTAGGCAATTAGGAAAGTTGTGCTGTATGTGGCCATTGGGTGTTCATTGTCTGTGTGTTTTGTTGAGAGTCCGTTTGTTTAGGAAAAAAAACAAGGATAATTCAACAGGCTACCTCATAAGGAGCTTTAGACTAATATGTCTGCCAGACAGCCAGTAATTTAAGAAAACAATTTTTGGGAGCAAATAAGAGGAGATTTGCCCACAGTGCTTACAGAAGCCATCACACTCTCTTGGAAAAGGAATACCAGGAGGTAATGAGTATATACGATTCTGTGAGGCACTTGGCAGCCCATAATAACAATGCTAAGCTACCAGCGCATGCTGAGAAATTAATGCTTTCCAAGTTGTAGTGAGATGTGCATTAGCAAAAAAGATCCAATTCCTCATTCAGGGAAAAGTACTAAGAAACTGGGCTATTTGATTTGCTAAAATCTGTGTCTTCCCACCAAAGGGCATCAGAGCTGGTAATGGGTGAACTCCCCTTAGCTCAATTTGGAATTGAGTCAGAAATCTTTGGAGAAGACTCCTGAAAGCCATTTCACACCCACGTGAATTGCACTGCCCGTTGCACTGTATCATATTGTTTCCAACTTTCAGCTGCCTTAAGTCCAACTGCTAGACACTGTTGGTTGCTCAGATATCAAGTCTAGGCTCACATTCTCCTTTCCCTTCCTCCCCCACAACAAACACTCTGTGAGGTGAGTGGGGCTGACTTCAAGAATATACAGTCACCCAATATGGAGGAGCGGAGAGGAAGTTCACCTGGCTCTTAACCACTACACCACACTTTCAGTACTGAGTCAGTGATTTCCATGCAGTAGGAGATGCTGTGGTGAGGGCATCACTGCTCACCTGACCCCCGGTCATGTCTCTTACTGTGAGGTAGATGGGAGGAGCAAGGAGGTAGGGAAGTTGTTGTTGTTGTTGTTGTTTAGTCATGTATTCGTGTCCAACTCTTCGTGACCCCATGGACCAGAGCACGCCAGGCACTCCTGTCTTCCACTGCCTCCCGCAGTTTGGTCAGACTCATGTTGGTAGCTTCGAGAACACTGTCCAACCATCTCATCCTCTGTTGTCCCCTTCTCCTTGTGCCCTCCATCTTTCCCAACATCAGGGTCTTTTCCAGGGAGTCTTCTCTTCTCATGAGGTGGCCAAAGTATTGGAGCCTCAGCTTCAGGATCTGTTCTTCCATGAGCACTCAGGGAGGTTGGCTTGGTGCAAATTCACTGGCTGGAGGTCGATATTGCCTCTGCTACTGTGTTTACACATCACTGACCTCACCTTACCCCTCTCTCTCTCTGATATCCAGTAGTGACACCATCAACTGGAGGTCAGGTGGATTGTGCTGTCTGCTACTGGCAGACAGTCAGGAGGTCTTCATCTAAGAACTCAAGGGTCATCCAACCTCCTGCAAAGGAATCTCAGCTAAAGCATCCATGACAGATGGCCATCCAACCTCTGCTTATAAACCTCCAAGGAAGGAGAGTTCACAAACTCCCAAGGGAGACCATCCCACTGTTGAATGGACTTCCTTGGGATGTTTTGATATGAGAGGCACTCAAAGTGGTCCTACAATAGCTCAGTATCCATGTGCTACAGGAATGGGTAGGAAACAGCTTTATTATCACTCTTGAGATCCCTTTGTGTGCAGTCACTGCACCTTTGGTGGGACTGGGTCAAGTTCTGAGAACTTTAAATGGGTTAAGCACCACAGCCCTTCTTCCACTTTTCTGCTCTTAACTGGCCATCCCAAAGCAGCCTTCCAAAGAAAACGATGCTTTCAGATGGCTATGCAATTGCATGTGACGTGTACTTAGGCTCTTATTGCAGCACCTGTTTGAATGCTCAACAACCAAAGCTAATTCCCACCTCCCCCATTCTTATTTCAAACCTATTTTTGTCATTGTATCAGAAAGGCACCCAGCCAATTGGGTTGCCAATAAATATTGCTGCAGACATTTCTGAGATTTCCAACGAGTGGATCCTGTCCAGGTTTGTTAATAGTCTTACTCTAAATGTTGTCCTATGCCCTTTCAAAATGTGGTTTTGGGGTGGGGTGGGGTTATTGGGTTGTTGTTTTTATTTTGATGATGTATTTTGTAGTTTTATATTTTGATTTTATTCTGTGAACCACCCTGAGACCTCCGGGTATATGGCAATATATACATGCAACCAACCAACCAACCAACCAATCAATCAATGAATCAATCTTTCAATCAATAAATAAAAATAATACTGAAGGGCATTCCTATGTACAAATGCTGTTCAATTTCAGTTCTTATGACTATGTACTATTAAGCTCCTGGTAGCCAGAGATATCGATTCACTGAAGTACAGAAACACAACCAAGATTATTGTCAAAACTGTAATTTTCCCCTTAAATAGTTTTAATGCAGCCGAAACAAAGCTATATTTAAGGAGGTAGTTTAGAAAAGAAGAGGTTTCTGATTGTGTGTCCTCAAGTTGTTAAGCTTTTCCCCTTTTGGAAAATATTTACTGCACTATATTACAGCTACATTAATATGATGAATGGATCTTTCCTAAGGGGATAAACGAAATTAAACCAGAAAGAAACCAAATCTAATTCTATTGCATTTTGCATAATCTACCAGCAGGAATTCCTTCTTCTGCTTCAGTCCTCTTGCTCTGGTAGTACTTACATTTTATCCAATAAGATTTTGTTTTGCTTTCTATTGGGGAAAAAAATTGAAACAAAGAATCCAGGAGAGAGAGAAAAATTCACATCCATTCATTGAACAAATGAGTCTTTGGCTCCACTTTTCAATAGGTGTAGTGGATGCTGACACTGGTATTCAGTGCTATCCTAGCCCTGTTGTTCAATTGATTATGTCCAAGTGTTAGCTGTATATGAGATATAATAATAATAATAATAATAATAATAATAATAATAATAATAATTTATTTATTTATTTATTATACATACATACATACATACATACCCCCCATCTGGCTGGGTTTCCCCAGCCACTCTGGGCAGTTTTCAACAACAAAACAGCATAAAACTTCAAACATTAAAAACTTCCCTAAACAGGGCTGCCTTCAGATGTCTTCTAAAAGTCAGATAGTTGTTTATTTCCTTGACATCTGATGGGAGGGCGTTCCACAGGGCAGGCGCCACCACCGAGAAGGCCCTCTGCCTGGTTCCCTGTAACCTCACTTCTTGCAGTGAGGGAACCACCAGAAGGCCCTCGGAGCTGGACCTCAGTGTCGGGCTGAATGATGGGGGTGGAGACGCTCCTTCAGGTATACAGGGCCGAGGGCTTTAAAGGTCAGCACCAACACTTTGAACTGTGCTCGGAAACGTACTGGGAGCCAATGTAGGTCTTTCAGGACCTGGTGTTATATGGTCTCAGTCAGTCACCAGTCTAGCTGCCGCATTCTGGATTAGTTGTAGTTTCCGGGTCACCTTCAAAGGTAGAACCACGTAGAGTGCATTGTATTGATCCCAAGGCTTTGAGGGACCCCTCAGGTGACACCTAGATGAGTCCCCAAGCTTACAACAACGTATGCACTTGCTGCGGTTTGAAGTGGTAGCTTGGCTGCCTTCAGAAGCTTTTAGGAACAGAATTACCCATAGCAACACCACAGCCAACACGAAGAGTGTTTAATTGGGGAACCCAATGTTCTTGGGCTGTAGCTCCTGCCATCCTCAGTAACATCGGGTTCCCCAATTAAAGAGCCGAAGTCTTTGAACAATGCTCATCCCATTCCAACGATCTGTTCTGGATGAAGCAGCAGGCAACACACAGAGAGAGATAATGTGGCTGTCATGGCTTTCTTCTTCATTGTAACAGGCGATGCCGACTCACATACATAGATTTTTGCACGACCAGATCAGCTCCCAGTTTGTAAATTAAAGCAGATTGCCACCTGCCTAGATGGGTTATTTCCAGCAGTGAGGGATAGGGGACTAGATTTGGATGGTCCCACCCTGCCAGCACATACCAGGGAAATGAAAAAGAGAGAATAAAGGGAGAGCCCAAACCTTATTAACATGAAATGTTCTTTTTTTATTTTACTGATGTTAATGTGGAATTAAATTGTGAAAAACAATACAAATTTATTTAAGAAACCTTATTAATGAACTATGTGAAAGTGTTGCTCTGTAAGCTGTGCTTGGGTGCCAATACTGGATAACCAGACATACACATATCTGATACACTGAGTTGACAGAGAAAGCGTGCAACATGCATCCAAAATATTTGTGAGCAGTGAATAGGAAAGGACTGGGCCTCTGCTTGCATGCATCTTAAACACAAAATTATTATTTTTAAATTTTCAATTGTTCGTTATTTTGGGGAGTTATAACCACCTTTCAACAAGGCGCAGGTCAATTCTGTGTCCAGGGAAGCTGTCTACCAGCTCCATCTGGTACGCCAGCTAAGACCCTGCCTACCTGCGCACTGTCTTGCCAGAGTAGTGCATGCTCTGGTTATCTCCTGCTTAGACTACTGCAACTTGCTGTACGTGGGGCTACCTTTGAAGGTGACCCGGAAACTACAACTAATCCAGAATGCGGCAGCTAGACTGGTGACTGGGAGCGGCCACCAAGACCACATAACACCAGTCTTGAAAGACCTATATTGGCTCCCAGTACGTTTCTGAGCACAATTCAAAGTGTTGGTGCTGACCTTGAAAGCCCTAAATGGCCTTTGGTTGTATACCTGAAGGAGTATCTGCACCCCATCATTCTACCCGGACACTGAGGTCCAGCACTGAGGACCTTCTGGCAGTTCCCTTGCTGCGAAATGTGAGGTTACAGGGAACCAGGCAGAGGGCTTTCTCAGTAGTGGCACTTGCCCTGTGGAACGCCCTCCCACCAGATGTCAAAGAGAACAACAACTATCAGACTTTTAGAATACATTTGAAGGCAACCCTGTTTAGGGAAGCCTTTAATGTTTGATGGATTACTGTATTTTAATATTTTGTTGGAAGCCGCCCAGAGTGGCTAGGGAAACCCAGCTAGATGGACGAGATATAAATAATAAATTGTTTGTTATTGTTGTTGTTTGTTGTTGTTATGTCTTAAGGTGCCAAGGCTATTTCTACAGGTAGAGAAGAAGAAATGGATAAAGGGTTGGAGTACTTCTGAAGGCAACTCTGTACTGTCCAACAGCTTAGTTCACGAACTTTTTGGCTCCTGAACACCACAAACCCAGAAGTGACTGTTCTGGTTTGCAACTATTTTTGGAAGCTGAAAGTCTTCTAAAAGTGTGGTAGTTGTTCTCTTTGACATCTGGTTGAGGGCATTCCACAGGCAGGTGCCACTACCGAGAAGGCCCTCTGCCTGGTTCCCTGTAACTTTGCTTCTCGCAGAGGGAACCACCAGAAGGCCCTCGGAGCTGGACCTCAGTGTCTGGGCTGAACGATGGGGGTGGAGATGCTCCTTCAGGTATACAGGGCCGAGGCCGTTCATTCCATTCAGCATGCATTTAAAGGAAAACCGACCTGATTTAATACACAAATGGAAACACAACAACCCTTCAAAAATCCAAACATCTCTGAATTTTGCAATGCACGTCTTCAGCCAAGAAATCTGTACAAAATTGCATAGAAGAGAGTACATTGTGCAAATATTGCATATTTTGGTGAAAACAGTGTACCCAAATGAATTGCACTGCGTGAACTGCTTTGAAAAATATGTCTAATTTGAGAAATTTTGCAGGGAATTGAACGGCCGACCTTCCGATCGGCAAACCCAGGGGGCTCAGTGTTTTACACCGCAGTGCCACCCGTGTCCCCTCCAGTAGAAGGAGCAACATAGCAACAAAGGGAAGACAGTGGACGGTGGTTTTTGCTCTGTCACATAGGCTAACAATATGCTGGATTCAATGAATTGTTGGATATGTGGTTCTCACTTGGGGGGGGGAGAAATATCTCCTTGATACATTTAGGTTATGATTCCATGCACACTTACTTGGGAGTAAGCTCCATGGAACACAATGGGACTGACTTTGGAGTGAACATGTATAGGATTGCACTGTAAATGATGCAACAGTGGCTTAGCATGGGGTGGCGTGACCCTGGGCACATTTTATCGAGGGGGCATGGCCTAGGCACCCCCACTGCAGGCTCCCTCATTGGAGCCCGAATCAGCCCAACAATGCCAGTTGCAGCTCCACTACCTGGTCACGCTTGACCCAGGGGCAGAGAGAGGGGAGTCATGGCAATGTTGCTGTCCACTATCCTCATCCGTGGCAGGCTGGCCGTGGCAGCTCCACCCCCAGGTCAGGAGTTGGAGCTTTGCTGCTGTGATGGAGATTGGGGTGCCTACTCTGAGCACAGTTTCTCCACAAACCCCAGCAATCCCTTAAAGCAGTCAGGGCAGGGAATTTCTCCTTTGCAGCTAAAAGGATTGGGTTGGAAGGCAGCAATTAATCTCAGAAAGCACAAACTGCAAAAAACCCTTTTTTAAAATTGAAAACCTCAGGTTCTTTTCTTGCACCTTTTAAATTTTCTACGAGCCTTTGCATCTGGATAGTTTCGTCTTCTTTTTACATAAAAATTAAATTGCATTTTTTTATCTGTTCTATTTTTTTCCTGCTAAAATGGACCAACTAGGATTAATCGTGGCAAATTAATTAGGATGCATTTGTGAGTCTGTGTGTTTTGCATCCCCCACAAATGACTTTGTTGGTGATGTATTCGGGCCTCTTCTGCAATGAATTTCGCCATATATCCTCTTCCTGCAGTATCTGCAAACGCAGGCACTGTAACAGGGGAATTTTAAAAGGTCTTTGCTGTACTCTGCACTTTTCTGCGTACAGCCTTGTAAACCATGCTAATTTATGAATTAAGGCCTACTTATTCCAAAGCGCTAACTAGGGGGACTCTATTGGCAATTGGGGAAGGATTGAATCTTGAGTTGTCCTCATGGGGAGTTTGCAGGAAATTATTTCCCAACATTCTCATGTGCAGATATTCGTAGAAAGTTGTATCTAGCTGGAACAGCAGGCCAATCTCGTTAGATATTAATAGCATGTACCTCTGATGAAGAATCAGAAGTTCTTTAGTTTCTTAACTTCTTTTTCTCCCTCCCTCTTTTAAATCTTTTTTCATTCCCTTTTCTTTATCTCTCTCTCTCTTTCCTTTCCTTTCTCCTCTTCTCTCTCTCTCTCTTTTGCCATTAGATTAAAGTTTTAGTTTCGACCAAAAAAAGAAGATATTTGACAATAATCTTGTATTTCTCTTAATAAACCCTAATTAAAACTTTTGCACTGATGGGAGTTCTGGTCCAAATTACCTGGAGGGCACAAGGGTGGTGAATGATGGTCTAGGGATTAGGGTATAGGACTTGTTAGATTAGCGAATTTATTTTCGTATTCATAACCATTTAACGAGCTTTAATTCGATTTGCCTCTGTTTAGCCTGAGTATTTGTAAACCATCTTAATTAATTTATGGGATGTGCTTAATGCATCTAGTTCATTTAATTCCTCATTCTGAAGATGAAAGGAAAACGGAAACAAACTGAATTGGCAGCTCTCAGGACTTTTAAATGCACCAGTGATCCAATCAAGTAACATGCCCTGCGGCACGTTAGACTCCATCAAGCAATCAAAAGTTCCATGGGTTGTGCAGCACCTAATAAACACACACAAATTTATGGTGACATCTCAGTTGTTGACATCTTGATTAGATTCTTAAAATAATAGATATCAATTTGCTGGGCCTATTCCCTCCCCCACAATTTCAGCGATTTTATTTATTTATTTTATTTTAAAAATCTTTATGTGGGTACAACAGGCTTTTACACCCCCTTTATGTGCCCAATAGGGACGCGGGTGGTGTTGTGGTCTAAACCACTGAGCCTAGGGCTTGCCGATCAGAAGGTCGGCGGTTCGAATCCCGCAACGGTGAGCTCCCGTTGCTCGGTCCCTGCTCCTGCCAACCTAGCAGTTCAAAAGCATGTCAAAGTGCAAGTAGATAAATAGGTACCGCTCCGGCGGGAAGGTAAACGGCATTTCCGTGCGCTGCTCTGGTTTGCCAGAAGCGGCTTAGTCATGCTGGCCACATGACCTCGGAAGCTGTCTGCGGACAAAGTAGATAAAAGGTACCGCTCTGGCGGGAAGGTAAACAGCATTTCCGTGCGCTGCTCTGGTTGCCAAAGCGGCTTAGTCATGCTGGCCACATGACCCGGAAGCTGTCTGCGGCAAGTAGATAAATAGGTACCGCTCGGCGGGAAGGTAAACGGCATTTCCGTGCGCTGCTCTGGTTTGCCAGAAGCGGCTTAGTCATGCTGGCCACATGACCCGGAAGCTGTCTGCGGACAAAGGTAGATAAATAGGTACCGCTCTGGCGGAAGGTAAACGGCATTTCCGTGCGCTGCTCTGGTTTGCCAGAAGCGGCTTAGTCATGCTGGCCACATGACCCAGAAGCTGTACACCGGCTCCCTCGGCCAGTAAAGCGAGATGAGCACCACAACCCCAGAGTCGTCGCGACTGGACCTAATGGTCAGGGGTCCCTTTACCTTTACCTTATGTGCCCAACCTCTCTTGAAGATCATATTAAAAAAATAATTTCATGATATATGTATGCATTTGGGAGACAGGAATGGCCAGTACACAAGTGACAAATTTCTGCATGCAGATACAAATACAGCTTGGATGCAGATAAAATTTATTATTTGAATAGCCTTCTATATCTATCTATCTATCTATCTATCTATCTATCTATCTATCTATCTATCTATTTATCTATCTATCATTTATCTATATATCAGGTGGCTGGTGGTGCTGTGGTCTAAACCACTGAGCCTCTTAGGCTTGCTGATCAGAAGGCCAGCATGCATCCCTACAATTTGCAATTATCAGCATGTTTTTTTGCATCGTGCCTCGTTTGCTTCTGGCCTCTGACTATTTGCACGAGAGCTATTTAAGTGAAACATGTACAGAGTCTTTGCCCTCCTGCTGGCCTACATCTCCTCTGGAATGCTTTAAATGAGAAATTGCACAAAGGAAAATGTCCCATCTGATTTCATTGGAGGGGGGGGGGAGAATAATAATGTCCAAACAGCTGATAGTATTCCCAGAGAACTTTGCACTGGTTCCTGACTTTTTTTTTTTTTACATGGGTTTCCAATAAAACAAATGAAACATTCCAAATTAATTCACTAAAACAAAAGAAAGGTTCCAAATTGTCCAAATTATTACTTTATTTTGTTTCAAACAAAAATATAGCTTTCACTTCCAAAATATTTTCACAGCCACCGTTACAAACAAACAGTATCGCTGTGTGATTTTAAGTCTGTACTCCACATTCCTTCTTTCGCCCTTGCGAAAGACTTTCAAGTCCCTTTTCTTTCAAAAGGAAGAGTGAAGATTGTATCAAAATTCATTGGCAGTTAAAAGTGTTTAAATAATCAGTAACTGTCCCTGTATTTTAAACTAGGGCCGTTCACAACCCCCAGATCCAATTTGGGGCCCAAACTAGTGCTTTGGAGCAGCCCTGATCCAGAATCAAATCAAATCAGGAGCCTCGCACAGTGTTTAATTACAGTTTGAAACCCGAATTAAACATGGGGGGGGGAGGCTGTCTGCATGAGTTTCCTTTAGACTAACCGTCTTTAACAATTCCATAATGTGAACCAGAGTGATGAGGGTCTGCCTCAACTTGCTCAAATTCTGTATCAACCTGAATTGGTTTGGTATTCAGGCTTTGCCCAGAGTCAGTGCACAGTCCTATTTTAAACATTTTAATAACGAAGTAGAAAACGGAACTTATAAGCCCTCCTTTCCATGCTCCATTGGCATATTTGTGATCCTTTGCAACTGCCTTTATTTGGTTTTGTGGAAAAGCTCGCCAGAACGCATCTTCAGTAAAGCGTTCTTTAGAACAATTCTGCTAAAAAACAACAACACACCTTCAGTTAATGTAGCTGAAATGCATCCAGATCATAATGTGTCTTTGAATGCCTTGTGAGAAAGAGAGGGAGAGAAAAGAAAGTTCCCCGTCGTGAGGGGGAAATCTCTTGCATTATCGGTGAAATGTTGAATGAAATGAAAACGTTTTGTAAGTCTGTTCTTGAAGCACTTGTAAATCGTGTGTCCACAGAGAGACTTTTATTAATGATCTGTGTTACCCAGGCAGTTTGAAAAATGACTAACATGCTTTCATTGTTGTTTAGCTTGCTTTACAGCCAGGGGAAGTTACCAGTAAAAAATGCGTGAGCAAAAGTAGTAAGAAATGGTTATGAAGAACAAGGGTTAGGTGGATCCTGCAGCCTGAGGCAACCGTCCTTGCCTTCCCGAGCAAGATGGTTCTCTCCCCCTGCCCCTAAATTCAGGGCATAGAAGTTGACCAGACTGGAAGATAAATCTTATTTCAATGCTAATGAAGGGGACCGTTTCTTCCGCTGCACCTGAAGGTAACTCACCAAGTGGTGTATACAGCTTTGTTCTCCAATACCTGCTATTTCTTTATTTTTTTAGGAAAAAAGAGGTGCCGGAGCTCACCATGAACTTGCTGTCTTAGAATGGCAATAGCACCAACCTGAGAGTGTCAGAGCTGAGCTCCAGGGAGCTCCTGTTGGAAAAAAAATGCCCTGGCTAGAATTCACACCAGGTTACATTGACAGAATGTATCTACTGCTCACCTGCCTAGGTTTGCTGGTGGGAGATCTCAAGCAAACACTAGAATGGACAAGATAAATGTGCTGGGATACATATATATGATAGATCTAGATCTAGATCTCCCTTCATAAATAAAAATATTTGAGCTACAATGAAATGGCTACATGCTTTATTTCTATCTGTTTCCAATCCCCTTAGTGCCAGTAATGATCCTCTGGGACCAATTAGTGTCTCCCTATCTTATCCCAGTGTCTGCGTGACCACACTTTGGTTCTGATGTCAGAAGCAATTCCAGGTAAGCTCCTGGTTCTTCACAGCCCACCTAATCCCAAACACGTCCTAGTGGAGGCCTTCTGAAGCAAGTAAACCCTGGGTGCATAAGGCAGGCAGAAGCTAAGGGCAGGGATAGGGAACCTGGCCGATTTTCAGCGGTGATGAGAGTCAAGTCCAACATCTGAGTCCAGCATCTGGAGAGCAACAGGTTCTCCATCCCTGAAATTGTTTGGTGTGGGAAGGGAAGAGAACAATCAGAAGCAGCTCGCTAGGTGGAACAACAGTAATGCTATCCTCCCAGCAGGTGACTCACTGTTGCTTAACCAGGAATGCCGAGGCAGCATGGTGCAAAAGCACGGGCAGGAGTGATGGATTGGCTCCAGCGGTACATTTCACCGTGCCAATTTCTCTAGTTGGCAGCTCCATCTCACCTACCAGCCACTTCTGCTAACAGCCCAATGCTATAACATGTCTCCTCAGAAGTTCAATTAGGTAGGTTGTTGTTGTTCAGTCGTGTCCGACTCTTTGTGACCCCATGGACCAGAGCACGCCAGGCATGCCTATCTTTCCACTGCCTCCCACAGTTTGGTCAGACTCATGTTGGTAGCTTCGAGAACACTGTCCAACCATCTCATCCTCTGTCATCCCCTTCTCCTTGTGCCCTCCATCTTTCCCAACATCAGGGTCTTTTCTAGGGAGTCTTCTCTTCTCATGAGGTGGCCAAAGTACTGGAGCCTCAACTTCAGGATCTGTCCTTCCAGTGAGCACTCAGGGCTGATTTCTTTAAGGATGGATAAGTTTGATCTTTTTGCAGTCCATGGGACTCTCAAGAGTCTCCTCCAGCACCATAATTCAAAAGCATCAATTCTTCGGCGATCAGTCTTCTTTATGGTCCAGCTCTCACTTGCATACATTACTACTGGGAAAACCAGTAGTAGGTAGGTATAGGATTACATCCTTGACAAATCCTATTGGAAAGCTCTCCATCCTCACTGACTCATTTAGGTAACATTCATTCCATATGCTTAAAGCACTGTGATACCGCCATGGCGTCTCTTAAATAATTATGGGAGGTGCAGTTTGTTAAGGGTGGAGGGAGATGTTGGGAGGCCCCTATTCCTCTCACAGAGCAACATTTCCCAGAATATTCTGGGAAGAGACTTTGATTGCTAAACCACTCAGAAGTTTAGCTCTTAACAAACCACAGCTCCCAGAATTCTTTGAGGGAAGCCATGACTGTTTAAAGTGGTCTAATAGTGTTTTAAAAGTATGGTGTGGAAATGTGGCCTTTCTCTCTCGTCTATATTTTGGATTCTGGCTTCTCTTTCTAGCAGAGCCTTGCATTTCCGAGCCACGATTTTAAGACCATCTCTAGCACTGACTCCACCCCCCCCTTCTCTTTTTCCTGTTGCAAAGGTTTTGTGTGAGTTGCAATCCTATTCATTTTTATTTTAAATACGTTGTGCTTACCATTACGCTTGTCTGGCTGTTGAGACCGATGGGTAATGCTCTACATTTGTCAACAGGGGTTCTCATTTGCTAACTGTCAGCCTCATCCCCCAAAGAGAACCATTTCGAATCTGCTGGCTGCTCCGTGTGTGTTTCCTTATTGCGTTGAGGGTTCTGTCTCTCCCTCTCTTCTCTCTCCTCCCCCCTCACTTTTAGGTCATCAGCAACTTTTAATTAATTTACTGCCGTGCCATTATTTGCCATTATTTTATAACTGTGTGTCTGATCCCCGCAGAAAAAAGAGAGAGTACAAATTAGTTGTTCTTAATGCATGGGTGGGTGGCACCCAACAACATACTCTTAAAAAGAAAAGGAAAAAAAAACACGGCCAAATGCTGATTTAATTTCATCATTGCTCTGTCACTGCTACTGACTTCTTAGCCCATATATAGGAGGAATGTTTGCTAAAATGTGGTGTTTTGAAACCCCCTACCCCCCCCTTACCTCTTTTGTGCTAATTTAAGGCACAAGAAGAAATGTATTCGGGGTTGTTGCTTAGATTGATGACAGTCGCAAAGAAGGATCTTTTAAGCTTTATGCATTCCATCTCTGAAATAAGGTGTTCCTCGAGGGAGGGGTTTTGTACTTGACTGCTGCACCAATCACTCAATTCTGAAAGAAGATCACAGGAAGCAAATTCAAACATACATGTAAGACGGACTAAGATGCATTTTTCTAAGTTTGGAGTTTCAATCTGCGTGTTTAGCACTGAGGTCTTTTGTGTTTTGATTTGTTTTCTTGGCAAAACAGACATGTACGTCATGCGAACATTACACCTGCCAAATATTTCTCATTCTGCATTTGTAGGAAATCAATCTTTTAGTGTGACAGCACAAAAATTTTGGAACTCCCTGCCTATTGATCCCAGGAAAGCACCTTCATTGTATTTTTTTCAGTGCCTGCTAAAAACGTTTATGTTTAGGCATGCCTACCTACCTATGGTGTTTCCATGTGCTGCTCTGGTTCACCAAAAGCGGCTTAGTCATGCTGGCCACATGACCCGGAAGCTGTCTGCGGACAAACACCGGCTCCCTCGGCCAGTAAAGCGAGATGAGCTCCGCAACCCCAGAGTCACCTTTGACTGGACTTAACTGTCAGGGGGGTACCTTTACCTTTACCTATGTTGGTGTTTACATCTGTTTACATCTGTTCTTATCTTATCACTGATATTAATTATTATTTGTCTATAGCAAATAGCTGCTATTTTTACAGATCGTTTTGTAAACTAATGAGTTTTTTTTTTAACAATCAAGTGGTAAATAGTTTTTGAAGGAAATAAACAGATAAATCAATCACAGTTTTGCACTCTTTTTGTCGAAGTCCTGAGCTATGTAGAAATTACAAAAAAAGGTATCCAGAAAGCACATGTTTGAGATTTGCATTTAAAGCCGTAAAGAACTTGTGCTCCTCAGGTGGGGTGTTGCTGAGAGTATCAGATGCTCCAAAAGGGCAGTTCTAGTACAGGTACTAGAAACCTCTCTGGATTATATTACCAGCTAAAATCAGATGGATGCCTAGCATGAGGGTGTTTAGACACTTAATGAATACATGCTCTGGTTGTCTGCCACTCGGACTACCGCAATGTGCTCTACGTGGGGCTACCTTTGAAGGTGACCCGGAAACTGCAATTAATCCAGAATGCGGCAGCTAGACTGGTGACTGGGAGTGGCCGCCGAGACCATATAACACTGGTCCTGAAAGACCTACATTGGCTCCCAGTACATTTCCGAGCACAATTCAAAGTGTTGGTGCTGACCTTTAAAGCCCTAAACGGCCTTGGCCCAGTATACCTGAAGGAGCCTCTCCACCCCCATCATCCAGCTCGGACACTGAGGTCCAGCACCAAGGGCCTTCTGGTGGTTCCCTCCTTACGAGAAGTGAGGTTACAGGGAGCCAGGCAGAGGGCCTTCTTGGTAGTGGTGCCCTCCCTGTGGAACGCCCTCACATCAGGTGTCAAGGAAATAAACAACTATCTGATTTTTAGAAAACATCTGAAGGCAGCCCTGTTTAGGGAAGCTTTTAATGTCTGATGTTTTATCGCTTTATTATTATTATTATTATTATTATTATTATTATTATTATTATTATTATGTTGGGAGCCGCCCAGAGTGGCTGGGAAAACCCATTCAGATGGGCAGTGTATAAACAGTAAATTATTATTAAATTATTATTATTGTTATATTTTGTTTCAGAAGGCTTTCCCTGAGGAAATCATGGTCGTTTACGGAACGACAATTATATATGTGATGACATGGTTTTGCTGGAGTTTGGGGGAGATAGTTTTGTTTTCAAAGTTTGCTGGAATTGATTTTATTATTTTTTTGAGCTTGGGTTTCTGTCTTTTATTCTGTTTTTTATCTTGTATACCGTTTCAGTGGCTTTATGCCGTAATGCAACAGAAGCAGCAAGTGGACTGTGGAGAGCCAAGAGCTTACTTGGAACTGCTTCAGAGATCAGAACCAAAGTGCAGTCACTCAGTCACTGGGGGAAGGTGGAACGACGCTTATTGTTTAAAGGGAATCAGTCCCAGCACAGAGGGGGCTGGAATTAGAAAGAGTCAGCCTTCTTGGGCAACAGCAGAAGCTCACCCCCGACCCATCAACTACCAGTAACTGTTTCTGCCTCCTCTAGGGCTGGGAGTTGGTTGGAAATTATTGCAAACTTACCTAGTGCTCATTGATCGAAGCCTACATTAATAGGAGTATAGCATCTAGATCAAGAGAAGTAATAGTACCACTGTATTCCGCTTTGGTCAGACCTCACCTGGAATACTGTATCCAGTTCTGGGCACCACAGTTCAAGAAGGATACTGACAAGCTGGAACGTGTCCAGAGGAGGGCAACCAAAATGGTCCAAGGCCTGGAAACGATGCCTTATGAGGAACGGCTGGGTATGTTTAGCCTGGAGAAGAGAAGGTTAAGGGGTGATATGATAGCCATGTTCAAATATATAAAAGGATGTCATATAGAGGAGGGAGAAAGGTTGTTTTCTGCTGCTCCAGAGAAGCGGACACGGGGCAATGGATTCAAACTACAAGAAAGAAGATTCCACCTAAACATTAGGAAGAACTTCCTGACAGTAAGAGCTGTTGACAGTGGAATTTGCTGCCAAGGAGTGTGGTGGAGTCTCCTTCTTTGGAGGTCTTTAAGCGGAGGCTTGACAGCCATCTGTCAGGAATGCTTTGATGGTGTTTCCTGCTTGGCAGGGGGTTGGACTGGATGGCCCTTGGGGTCTCTTCCAACTCTATGATTCTAATTTTTGCCGTATTGCTTCTAAGCTGGTTTAGCAAGTCATTCATTGTACTTTTCTTCAGTACAAGAAGCTTCCATTTCTAAGCATGCATATAGGTCTGGGATGAGTGTGGGAATTGGAGCGCTGGCTGATGACATCACACCTTTCTTTAATATGATGCGTGTTAAATGTCAGGGACTGGGCAGAGGAGGAATGGTAGAGACCACCTCCCCATCCTGACCCTTCCAGGAAGGAGGAAGTGGAAGGCAGTATTACAACAGGGGTTTGAGGGGGGTCACAGCTTAGAGGCAGATGAGGAGGAAAGTTGGGAAATCATGGGAGAGGAGGGAGAACCGGAGCAGCAGCTGGCTGACATGGTGTCATTAGGAAACATTCCAGACCCCCCATCTCCCAGAACCCAGCGAGCCTTGAAAGTAGGAGAGCAAAGAGCTCAAAGACAGAGGGCATGTCAGCACCCGTAGAAGTGATGAATGAGGAAATGGGAGAGACGGGGTGGTGGAGATTCACTCGGGACAATGCCATTATCCAAGAGGCTGGGTTCTATAGCCTCTCTCTGTAAATACTGAAATAAAAAGGACGGTAAGAAACTTTCCCTCGTCTTTATACTTCCCTGGGCAACCAGCCAGGAGCCACTGACAGCATCCTGACATTAATTGGCATGCATGCAAACAAGCTGGAATGAGTTACAAGTAGGACAAACAGGCCAAACCCTATGGCAAAGGATAAATGGACATAAATCTGATATCAGGAAACACAAGACAGAGAAACCAGAAGGAGAACACTTCAGTCTCCCAGGACATTCTATACAAGATCTCAAAGTAGCTGTCTTACTACAAAGGAATTTCAGAAATAGACTGGAAAGAGAAGTTGCTGAATTGCAACTCATTACCAAACTTAAAACCATGGAGAGACCTGGTCTGAACAAAGACATTGGATTCTTATCTCATTATACATGACAAAGCTATCTTTAGCCATCTCACCCCTTGCCTTTTCCTGTAAGACCAATTGCAGTCGTTAACAGTCGTCAACAGGTTTTCCACACCTATCAGCCAATCACCCATTCCCACCACCCTTCTGAGTAATACCCCTCCCCACTCTCTCACTATATATAAGGGTCTGGTGACTTCTGTTTCAGTGTATCTGAAGAAGTGTGCATGCACACGAAAGCTCATACCAAGAACAAACTTAGTTGGTCTCTAAGGTGCTACTGGAAGGAATTTTTTTATTTTATTTTGTTTTGTAGCTGGGATGAGTGTGGGAACTGGAGCACTGGCTGCTTGGAGACAGTTGGGTAAAAAGTGGGGTGTTTTTAAGCTACACAAATAAATGAAGAAGTCACACCTGAGGTGTGTTGACTGCTAGGTCTGGGATGAGTGTTGGGATCGGAGCGTTGGCTGATGGTATCACTGACACACTGATAATTCTTTAATGAAAGGGAGAACAGTGTTATTCCCCTTTGAAATTGCTCCATCTCAGGGGCATTTTGATAGAGTTTGGGTGAATGCAATGCCTTCTGTCATCTGAAAGATCACAGGTTTCCCAGCTCCCTTCCTCCCAGCTGTAATGTGGCATATCTCCTGACCATTCTGGGAAAGTGATGGTAGAAGTGGATAGATAGACTAGCAAAATATCTTTTTAGAAGAGCTTGCATCCTGCATTGCGAATATTGCACTGCCCTAAAAAAAATAGCTATTATTTTACTGATACCATAACTTTTTATATTCGAGCTTTGAGACATAAAAGAAATTAAGAAACAGAGAAGTATAAAATAATAAGGTGCTCTCGTTCGCTCTGAAGTCCTTAGCAGAAAGCAGGAGCGACAAGATGAGGTTAGAATCAATTTTCTTTTAAAGCAGAAGAGAGCGAGTGCTCGTTTTTAGTGTTCTAATTTATGCACACAACTTTATTACCTAAGCAGGCCACCCAGTGCACAGACGAAATTGAGCACAGGTCTTCATTAAAAGGGTGATGACCACAGCAGGGGGAATGTTTTAGAAGCTCATTGTGGGGAGAAGGAAAAGGCAGAGAGGGAGACACGGGGTTCTAATCCGCAGCCGTTCTAAATTCCAACAGCATTGCTCAAACATTTTAGTGCCTTATTAATCTGCTGGCTTTATGCTGTCTTTAAATGCACACAGGGGAAAGGAGATGTGTGATAGATTTGCTGAAGAATCTGTTCCCCCTCCCTCTTCCTTTTGCATTTCTGTTAACTATAAAACATGCACTGTTTTAATTAAGTTGCTTCCAACTAATTCAGGTGCTCTATAAAAATATAATGAAGCAATTAAGATGTGTTCCACGTGACGGAGGCGCCTCTTTCCCCCTGCAAAATGCAAAAGGGGAGAGAAAAGATGCTCCTTCTTATCCGTCTGCTTTTAAGAGAGCTGTTGTATAGAGCAAGTCCGGTGAAGAATGGGAGAGACACCCATGGGAGGTAAATGACATCTGATTATACGAGTTTCTAATTCTTTTAGTAAAAGGCAACAAGTGAGTCATTTGGGGTTTTGCTGTACAAAGAAATGCAAGCATTGACCCGAAGAGGAGGTAGAATATTCCCTGTATCCATCACAAATACACCCATCCTTAAGGGTTGAGGTCGCAGCCCTGAGTCACTACACTCCCAAGCTAGCACAGGTTCAAGTGTGTGATCCAGGAAGACTCAAATGGGGTCTTCTACCTACATGAGGGACACGGGTGGCGCTGTGGGTTAAACCACAGAGCCTAGGGCTTGTTGATCAGAAGGTCGGCGGTTCGAATCCCCATGACGGGGTGAGCTCCTGTTGCTTGGTCCCTGCTCCTGCCCACCTAGCAGTTCGAAAGCACGTCAAAGTGCAAGTAGATAAATAGGTACCGCTCCGGGGAAGGTAAACGGCATTTCCGTGCGCTGCTCTGGTTTGCCAGAAGCGGCTTAGTCATGCTAGCCACATGACCCGGAAGCTGTATGCCAGCTGCCTTGGCCAGTAAAGTGAGATGAGTGCCACAACTCCAGAGTTGGACATGACTGGAGCTAATGGTCAGGGGTCCCTTTACCTTTACCTATATGAGGAGGGGAGATGGGGGAGCAATTCAATTCAGTTCACACCTAAAGGCGGATTTTCACTTTCTGAAGCAGTATGCAAACCAAAGCACAGTCAACTTTCCAATTCACACACCTCCTAATGCAGTTCTCCAGATAAGCAATATGTATGAAAATGCATAAATTAAGGTAAACGTACACCGAAATGCATATATCAGTGAACATGACATATGAATAGCGTTGTACGAAGATGTATGTATTACAGAAAATATGCTTAGCAAAAATGCATTAAAGTTAAAGGGACCCCCGACCGTTAAGTCCAGTCACGGACGACTCTGGGGTTACGGCGCTCATCTTGCTTTATTGGCTGATGGAGCCGGTGTTTGTCCGCAGACAGCTTCCGGGTCATGTGGCCAGCATGACTAAGCCGCTTCTGGCAAACCAGAGCAGCGCACGGAAACACCGTTTACCTTCCCTCCAGAGTGGTACCTATTTATCTATTTGTACTTTGACGTGCTTTCAAACTGCTAGGTGGGCAGGAACAGGGACCGAGCAAAGGGAGCTCTGACTGCCGGTGAAATGAAGCATGCTTTCTGCATCTTATTGTCCACTTACATTTAATATCTGTCTGCAAACCAATTTAGATACTATCAGGTGGAAAGGCACAATAGAAATCTTCTATGTAGCAGCACACACAGAGAGACACAAAATTTTATTTGAAAATCTAGTAATATTAAACTTCTAAAAGTTTTCCTCTTTTTTTAAAAAAATGCACATACTCTGCAACAACATGTAAATAAGTGAAAGGGTTTCTAAAATGCAGCATATGTGATTCTCATCAGTCCCCACAGAAGGTCCGAAATGCTCAGTACTGCTGCTCCTGAGATTGGCTTCATCCACAACGTTACCTTCCCGGTGTGGGTGTCATGTTACACAACAATCCATATGTTAAAACAAAAACAAAAACATGGAGAAGCAGGTAGAGGGGTAATTCTCAGTAGTAGAATGGTGCATAACACTTCCCCATTCAATTTTTCCTGGCACCCCAAAGATGCACAAGCACAAGACAAAAACTCCTCTGGATCTCTACATGGGGAAAGAAGCTCAGAAAGGGAAAGCCATAATACAAATGTGATCAGGGCTGTCTTTACCCGGGGGTGCAAGGGGTGTGGGGCACTCAGGTGCCAAATTCGGGGGGGGGGCATGCCGGGGATCCACCGCCTAAGCTCTTAACTATCTACCTGTTGTGAAATAATAAATAATTTTGATCAAGCTAGAAAACAAAATACATACAGGTATATACCTACAGTAGGTATTACCAAAATGTATGCCTACTGTTTCACTAAAGGACTTTCGACTTTGTGTGCTCATTTACCAAAGACGCGTGGCGCTTGTCATTCACAACAAGCATAATAATAGTTAATTTGGGGGCTAAACTAAATTTGGAGGCGCTGGGCGGATCTTTGCACTCCAGCGGCACATATGGTACAGATAGGGCAGACATGCAAGTGGAAAGTAATACAGATTTAAAGGAGTGTGCAAACATCTTTCACAGCTGCTTGCAAAATAAGGAATGTATTTACCAGGAAGTGTCTGGCTGCATTAAGCTTTGCTGTAACTTTTGAATTCCATCTATTGTGAAATAAATCTAGTTGGTTTAACATATTGTTAGTTGGTTAGGGTAGCTAATTGCAGGTGGAAACCCTGGCCCTCTTCCTGCCACATTTTTATCAGTCAGAAGAAATATATATTGTAGGGTTGTTCCTCCCCCACTGCTTTGGAACCGCAACTTTAGAAGTCGTGCCAACTGCCCTCTGAAGTTCTTGACTCTCTGACAACACTTCTTCTGTCGTGTCAGCATCCTCAGTGAACACAGCTACTGTACCGTACAAAATAATTGTATTACATGGCAGATAGAACTAGGATATATGCATCAGATTATAAATAACTTAATTTTCCAAAGGAATTTTACATCTTAATCTGCTGGACTATCACTTTCACTTAAGCTCTGAAACGAAATTATGTTACTGTATTCCTGGGTATAATTCAATAACTCACCCATAAGGAAATGTCAGGTCATATTTACCACAATTCAGGGGCCATTAAGCGAGATCGGAAGGTCATTCTGTTTGAGCATTGTAAATGAACCTGTCCAAGAAAGTTTTGGTTAGGGACAACCAAGGACTCATTAAATAATCAGTTTGCCCAACCATCCACAACAGCAACATGAGGGCTGTTGCCAGGAGTCCTTTGAAGTTTGAATTGGAATTGAGCATGCATGCAAGAGCTTACATCCTTTTGATCACATCTGAGAAGAAATGGCATTTTAAAACATCCTCTCTTTCCACCAGCCTAAGAGTGCCGCACAACTTTATGGGAAATCGATGCTAGAATGGGAAGGGACTTTGACAACTGTGCATAGTGATAATTTGCACACACCAGTTATGTGCACTATAGTGTACTTAATTACAAATCGGGTTCTACCTTTAGTTAGAGCACGCGTTGCGGTGGGGCCTGGCAAGACACCTTCCTGGTCAGTGGGTTGGGGCCGCTGGCTGGCCTTAGCTGCAATAGGATCAGGAGGTGTTGCTGGGGAAAGAGAAATGTAGCAATTTGTGATGGACAGCCCAGCGTCCTTTATATTGCTCTGCACGCAGGGTGATCTTCCTCTTGGCTGCGTGCTTCGGATCACCCCCTCCCCCCTTTTATTTAGGCCTCTGCTTTGACCTTGCAACTGCCTGTCATGGGGTCGTCTGATTTTGGGGCAGGGGCCCAGGAGGAATTTTTCCATTTGGCTGATTGGCTGTTGCCATCTGGTTTTCGCCTACTGCAGTAGCAACTAGTCACAACTTGTAAGGTTGGCGGTTAGGCATTGGTTATTGTGTTGGATTACTGGATGGGTGGTGCCTACCTCCAGATTGATGATGAAAATGGTGTGCAGGGAATTCCGTTAAAGGAATCCAGGGGCTCAACATGCTTTGTTCGAACCCCCGGTATATACCGTGTTTTCCCAAAAATAAGACATACCCATAAAATAAGCCGTAGCAGGATTTCTAAGCATTTGCACGATATAAGCCATACCCCGAAAATAAGACCTAGTTATAGGCGTGGCTATGCAGCGTACTGACGCGGAGCGGTTAAGAAGACGGGCAGCAACTGAGGCAATAAGCATGAGACTTCCCCTGAAAATAAACCATAGTGTGTCTTCTTGAGGAAAAATAAATATAAGACAGTGTCTTATTTTCAGGGAAACACAGTATGTGCAGAGTGCTGGCCTTGCTCAAAAGGAAAGGCAGCTTAATTGTTATTCATGGATATTGAAAGCCAAATAATGAACACTCACAAGAGGCATTATTTTTCACATTAATTTTCTGAGGACAAAGCTTGGATTTTTGTAGGAATGTGTCTGTCTCCTTGCATTTTTTTTAAGTTCTTCATGCCTGCTGCCATTTCTTCCACGGACATAAAAAACCATGGTTTTACTGTGTATGTAGCGATTGATATGTTGTTTTGTTTTTCCTTTCCTTTTCCTTCTTTGCGTACTGCCATGGCCTTTGGCTCGCACACCACAATGCATGCATTTTCTACCCATGGGTACAATGTATGGTGTGAGGTCTCATGGCTGCATAAACATTTAGTCTCTGTTTTGGCTCTAGGCTACACTCTTTTATGGGTCCTGTTCTCTTAAATGTTAAATGCTTTGGGGATCAACTATTTCTACTGCAGGTGCTACTCCCATGAGTGGAAGATTGGCAGAGAGCTCTTTGCTTTCACCCTTTACTTCCATAATGTCAGCCTTCGCTACAATGACAGCCGTTATGGAGAATTAGTGATCTGTGTATGTGTTCCACCTTTATCTCCACCCATCTCTCTTGCACTTGCTGTGTTCATAACTGTGGGGAAATGACACCCGGGATGGACCACCCCCACCACACGTTCATCCCCCCCCCAAAAAAATAGTCCAGCCCACCACATGGTCTGAGGGACGGTGGACCAGCCCACGGCTGAAAAAGGTTGCTGACCCCTGGTATAAAACTCTATACCATCCTACTGATTTGAAAAAAGATAATGTAAAACCCAGATGGTGCACTGTTGCTTTGGTTTTTTTTTTTAAGAGTTCGCCTTGTGTCTTCTTGCCCATCCCTTGGCAAGTCCAATTGTTCCTCAAACGTTCTATGCTTTCTCTAAAAATGCTGTGATGAAATTCTTCACTCCATTTTGTTACATTGCAGGGTTTTTTTATTTTTGGCAAATCAATCTTTTCCTTTGACATTTATAAATGAAAACATAAAGCAAGCCGAATCCCTGGTTAGTGTCCATGTATTAAGGATGATCTTTCATGTATAGCAGTATTTGGCACTAACATTTCTGACTGGGCCCCAGTTTGGAAGCTGTGTTGGTAGCATTGCACCCTGTGGTTAAATAGTGGCTAATCAGTATTTATGAATAGGGTTTTGGAAGTCCCTAAAGAGAAGCACTTTTTACAATGAAGTTAGAGAAGTGTTCCCTACCTTTATGAAACAGCAGCATTGCTAAGCATCAAGATTCTGTGTGGTTACGTTACGGTAGAATGTCGCTATTTCTTCTCCACACACACACACCATAGCTGCATTTCAAAAAATGTGTAATAAAAATGCTGACAGTAATTTAAATGGAATATACATTCCTTATAGACATTAAAGCTATTTGTTAAGCTTTGTAATTACTATGCAAATCAAGTGTCATAGCTAAAAAATGGCAGTGAAGTGAGCAAATAGAAGGGGGGGGTGTCACTCAGCCTTAAAATACAACCAGCGAGAAGGATGAGGGGTGGTTTTTAACTTGCAAGTTCCTCACTCCTCCGCTCTCAAGCTATAGTTCAACAAAGCGTGTTCTCCTTCATCCCTCTGTTGCTGGGCAGGTTAGTTTGGATGGCCACGAATCTTATTGGGCACCTCTTGGTTGTTGGAAAGAATTGTTGGTATGAGCTTTCGTGTGCATGCACAGAAGTGTGCATGCACACGAAAGCTCATACCAAGAACAAACTTAGTTGGTCTCTAAGGTGCTACTGGAAGGAATTTTTTTTATTTTGTTTTGTTTTGCCTAGTGTATGGAACATCTATCTACTGTACAGTATGGAATTATTACAGAGTCTCTTGGGTCAGTACAACAGATACTTCACCATCTAGGATACCTATTCTGTATCCACCTCCAACTCCTATGAACCACCAATTTGTACAGTAGCACCTTTCAGACCAACTAAGTTTGTTCTTGGTATGAGCTTAGTTGGTCTCTAAGGTGCTACTGGAAGGATTTTTTTATTTTTCATTTTTCATTTTTGTTTTGGTTTCACCAATTTGTACCTAACTGTTGTTGTTGTTTTAGTAAGATCTTCTTGTCTCTTCCAGGTCACACTCTCAGTTGATTGGAGGAAACCATAAAGCTAAACAATCCTGACTTATGCCTCATTGTGAATGGAGAACGTGGCTTAGAAGATGCTCCAGAACCCTCTGAGATTAGGGATCCATCACAAAGGGCATAAAAAAACCAATCCTCTAAGACCAAAGACTGATGTTGTCCACCAGGGCCAACCAGATGCCTTTAGGGGGTGCTCCCAAGCAGGACACGCGCACAGTCATGCTCTCTTGCTATTATTCGCCAGGGAGTGGTATTCAGAGGTGCCTTTGATCCTGGAGTTCTTCTTCCAGTTGCAAAAAGCAATCAAGTAGCACAGCTTTCTCCTTTGTCTCGCACCTGGCTGTTGGGCAACTTCTCCAGATGAAGGAAGAAGTGGTCCACTGTAGTGACGGAGGAAGAGGACACACAAACAGAGTGATGCCTGAACCAGTATTGTACCTGTTGGCCTGCTCAGCCTGTCAGTCTTCTTGCAAAGTCGGAAGAAGCTGCTGTGAGTCTTCTTTGATTTTCAGTCTGCCCTCATCCTATATCCTTCTGAGATATGACAGTTCTATTCATAGAATATCCAGGACAATACTTTTGTCATTTATAATTGTTTCCAGAGCAAGCTTGGTACATCCCTTAACAACAGCTATAAAAAGACTGCAACAGTGTCTTTTATTTCACTCCATGAGCATGCTGTTTAGCAAACAAGGTTGGACCAATGTGGTCAGAAGAAGCTCACATGGTCTCATTTCTTTACACAGATTTCTTCTTTTGCAGAGTTAGAACTCCACCATATACCTAATGGAAATTGAGATGAACATCACCGAGTTCTTACATACTTTTTTTTTTTTAATAGTCAAGTATTTTCCTCACTGTATCTTGAAAAATCGCAAGGCTGAGGTAGAGGCCTAGGCACAGTAGCACCTAGGCTTACGTTACTCTCGGGTAATGTAAACTTCGGGTTGCGAAAGCAGCAAACCCAGAGGTTTTTCGCCCCCATGCGCAGAAGCGGCTCCTCCGGTTGCGGAAACCCCGGACGGATCCCATCCGCAACTGGAGGTACCACTGTATTCCTTTCCAAAGTAAATCCCACAGAATGAGATTTACTCATAGTCAAGTGAATTTAAGGATTGCAACATCACAGTGTACCTACCTACTCAGAAGTAAGCCCTATTGTACTAAGTGGGATTTACTGTACTGCCAGTTAGGAATGGGGAAGAAATTCAATTCAGAAGACATTCATTTAAAGGCAAACCTATCAGCCACCTTTGGTCAAATAAATAAAATATGTGCTTGAAGCTTGCCAAGAATGGAATACGGTCCCTGGGTTGAAAAGAAGGCAGCCAACCTTGGCTTAAGTATTGACTTTGATTTTGTTTTTAATGCACCTATGATACTTTCATCAGTTCTCAGTCAAATTGTTTTAAAATTACTGTTTCTCCCCAGAGTCCCAGAGTCCTAGACCCCTTCAGGGCTTAAAAAGCTTTCCTTAAACAGTTGCTGTGCCCACCAAAGTCCAGTGGTCGAGTATTTGCCTTGCATGAAGAAGATCACAGGTTCAAATCCTGGCACCTGCAGGTAGGGTTGGGCTTGGACTCCTCATTTTCCTTACAAGACTGCTTAAAACCCACATGAATTTCTGCAGCCTGGCTAATAGTGGCCCCAAGGAACATGGCTAGCCTTTGGTATAGTTGGCTAGCAAGCATCACAAATATATTTTATGATGGAAACATAGCAATCGAGAATTCACAAATATGTCACAAATGACAGAAAACCCATGGCAATCTTCTTATTCCCTTTGTTGGAGCAATTCATTAATTCAATATGAAATTCTGCAGGAGGAAATAGAGTCATTCTAACCTTTATATTACTTTTCCTATTTTGTGTTAATTTTCTTTCATGAACAAGAAGGCAAGGGGGATGAGAAATGTTATTATTTTAATTATCATCACAGAGGCTCTTCACCACAGAGTTCAACAATAATTTTATTCCCTGCAGAGTTTATTTGCTTAAATACGTGGAAGGGAATTCCAGAGGAGAAAAATGTCATTAAAATATGCTTTGCGGTTTATTACTGGGGAAGGATTCAACCGCTGAAAACAAACAAACCAAATATTATATTAGAATTGTGGCAAAAAGGTATGCCTTGCAATCTCACCTATGCCTTTATATTATTTTTATTAAATTAGCAGTATGCATGAATAAAGCACCCTGCTCCCCTTGCAGACATTCACACATGGACATTAAGGGTGTGGTTAAGAAGATGCCAAGGGAGGGGTCGCTAGCAACATCCACATGCTAATTCAGCTAGCGAGTTGTTGTTGTTTAGTCGTTTAGTCGTGCCCGACTCTTTGTGACCTCATGGACCAGAGCACACCAGGCACTCCTGTCTTCCACTCCCTCCGGCAGTTTGGCCAAACTCATGCTAGTCGCTTTGAGAACACTGTCCAACCATCTCGTCCTCTGTCGTCCCCTTCTCCTTGTGCCCTCCATCTTTCCCAACATCAGGGTCTTTTCCAGGGAGTCTTCTCTTCTCATGAGGTGGCCAAAGTATTGGAGCCTCAGCTTCAGGATCTGTCCTTCCAGTGAGCACTCAGGGCTGATTTCCTTCAGAATGGATAGGTTTGATCTTCTTGCAGTCCATGGGACTCTCAAGAGTCTCCTCCAGCACCATAATTCAAAAGCATCAATTCTTCAGCAATCAGCCTTCTTTATGGTCCAGCTCTCACTTCCATACATCACTACTGGGGAAACCATAGCGAGTTAGGTTGCCTAAATAAGATAATTTTATCCTCACAGCAACCCTGTGAGGTAGGCTAGGCTGAGAGATTGCGACCCACCCAGGGCAAAGCTTGTCAGTCTATACCACAGTTAATCTGGGCAGGAACAAATATTTCACAAATAAAGCTAGAATTCAGTTATACTTGAGTGAGTAACATGGCACCAAGCACAAATTTTGCCATCTCTGGTTGCAGGCAGTTCCCAAGACCTCCCAGGAACCCCACAATGCAATTTCTTCAGAGTCACCTTGTGGTGGAACGTTTTCACAAGACGGAAGCTTTCAGGAAGACTGATGCAAGATTTAAATTGTAGCTAGAAGGGCTTCCGGTTAGGTGCCGGGTAATGGCGGACGGGAGCTGCATAGCTCCGTTTACTGTGAGGCGTTAGGGATTACCGTGCCTGCGCCGCGGGTCCCTTAAAGCCACGGGAAGAGCGTCCCGTGGACCTGTGTCTTGTGGGTCCCAGACGTGCCGTCCTTGCTCCTAGTGGACCCTCGTAAGGGGGAAAACTAGGCGAGCGGGGCTCCGGTACGGGACTGAAGAGACGGCAGCCTCCGGTAAACAAAGCAGCGATTCTGCCAGACCTGAGCACCCGATGCTTCCGACTTAGAAATCTGTAAGAAGAAGCTCTGTAAGTAAACCCTATAAACTGTTTTGCAACTTTGAAGACATAGAACTTACAGAGAAAGCCTTAAAAAGGAAGCCTGTTCCCTTTGAACTGCTTGCTGGAAGCTCGGTAGCGCTTAAAGAGCAAAGCCGCGAATAACGGAAAAGTTTTACGAACTCTGCCAAACTTTTTAAAAGTGGATTAAAAGTTGTTTAGACTTTGTTTTAAGACTTATATATCACAGATATGGCAAAAGAAGTCACCGCTCGCCCTCAGGATTAGGATTCCGGGTCGGTAGCGGGCTGCGTTATATTGTTGCCATTTACTTTCGCTACTGTTTCAGAGACTGTTTACCAGTGGAGACATTTTAGATACTTTGTTGCCGGACATAGCTTTTTGAGATACATGGACATACTGCAGCAGGAAGGTGACGTAATTAAATTGAAAAGTTATGAGCAAGTTAAAGATAGAGTCACCGACTGGCTGCAGTATCACCAAGTGAATGAACTATTTAAATTAGATAAAAAGATTGGTTTTCAAATGGAAAAATCTAAACTGGAGACAGAACTGATCGAATCAAACTCTAAAAACCTTTCCAAGATGTATAATTTGTTGCTAGAGTGGCATACGAAAGACGAACTGGTTAAATCGGCAATGATTGACTGGGCGAAAGATGTTGGACATAATATTATGATGAATGACTGGGAGAGATTGTGGCAGAAAGGTATCAATTTTACTGCTTGTAATAGTTTAAGAGAAAACATAATGAAAATGATATATAGATGGTATCTGACACCAGTTAAGTTAGCAAAGATGAATTCTAAAATGTCAGATGTGTGTTGGAAATGTAAAGCTGCACAAGGTACCTTTTATCATATGTGGTGGTTGTGCCCAGGGGTAAGTGCCTTCTGGGATAAGATTTATAATGAACTTAAGAAGGTAATGAAAATTACCTATGTTAAGAAACCAGAGGCATTTCTCCTGAGCATGACCAATGAAGAAATTCCCAGTCAGGATAGAGTATTTTTTATGTATGCCACTACAGCAGCGAGAATTTTATTGGCAAGGAACTGGAAAGGTGAAGAGCTACCAACAGTGGAAGAATGGCAAATGAAGCTGATGGAATATATGGAACTCGCAGAACTGACCGCGAGAATCCGAGACCAGAGGGAGGAGAAGGTGACGCAGGACTGGAAGAAATTTAAGGAGTATTTAGTGAAATGTGTTAAATTGAATGTATGAATTATTTGTGCAGAGTAATGTAGAAGCAATGGCTTTAGCAGATTTAAGTTGAAAGTATTAAATAGAAGAAATTTTTTAAATGTGTTTTATCTTAGGATAAATAAGTTCAAGATATGATATTTAAGATGTGATATAAGAAGTAAGAAATATCAAGTTTTAGTTAATTCCTTTTTGATTAAAGAGAATGGGAAAAGAAATACAGCTACCTAAATAATATATATAACTAGAAAGGCAGGGGAGGGAATGGGGGAAGTCCCCAAGGAAGTTAAAAAACAAGAAATAATAGATAAAGATGTTAGAGGTTTGTATTTTGTATGTTATGTTTTATTATGTTTGTATTATGTTTTGCTTTTATGTATTATGTTGTTGATGTTGTTATGTTGTTTTAATGTTTAGTGTTTTTGTTTTGTTTTATTAGAAAATAAATTTTTTTTATAAAAAATAAAATAAAATAAATTGTAGCTAGAAGTTTCTCATAGCAAAGGATTGCTGTGCCAAACTCACAAAATTGAAAAAGAAGTATTGGTGGAGGCTTACGTAAGATGTCCTCATGCATGTCTTACACTGGTCTCGGCAATAGGAAGTGGAATCCTATTTCATTAATAAAACACACGGCGGCAGGAAGAGGCCCTTCTCAGTAGTAAACCTGAGAGGTTTACAAGAGGTATGATTCATCTGCTTAATTTCAGCATTCTTGGTTGCTGAAAGACACAGGAGCCCATCCAATTAACAAGGTGCCAAGCCCATTTCCTAGCTTTGTGCAGGGTGGTAAGAAAATGCAGGAGTTCTGGAGAACTAGTCAAAACTAATATACAGTCTTCTGCAAATCTCCCTAGTCCAGAGGACTCTGGGCTTGCATTATTAGGTTCTCCTATCCCACCATATTGCAGACAATCATACCTGCTCACTGCTGGAAGAGTTATACTTGCAACGATTATAAATCTAAGAAATTCCCGAAAGGATGGCCAGTGAAGGATGGGACATTTTCCTTTTTTTTTAAATGAAGTTAACACAACCAAAGAGAAATAACCTTGGATAAAGGCAAATGGACAATGTCATGCCAATCTGGGTTCCTTTTTATCACTCACATCAAAGATAAGAGATTTGTACTGCTAAGCTGATAAGATTAAATTCATTTTGCTTGTCTTAAGAAAAAAGGGACGGTCCATTCCTACTTTGTAAAATGAGAGAGAGAGAGAGAGAGAGAGAGAGAGAGAGGCGTAGAAATCTTAGAATAAAGCTTCAACAATAGTGCTTTAATGAGAATATGTTTTCAAATTGCTCGTTTTCCCCTTTCCCCTTTCCTCTTTTTCTGTTTCTCTTTGCAACAGATGGTCTCTTTTGAAGGTTTTTTGACGATCTGTCTCCAAACTTGTAAAGCATATATAAACACACACAAACACACCACCAAGAAAAGCTGAATCTTGATACCTGTATAATTTATGCAAATGAAGCCTTTTTAATTTTAATTTTTGCATTTTTACCATAACTTATTCTGCTGATGTTGGGGAGGTATGCCATGCAGGGCACACAGAACGAGTCCCACCTCCAGTGGCTATTCAGTTATCCTTGTGCTTACAGTACCTTTTGCCAAAATCCTGTGCAGGACCTAGTGGTCAGGGTGAGTATGGCAGGATCAAGAGTGATGTGGCACTAAGAGCCAACTGCTTTTCAAAATAACTTTTATTTGGTTTTGCAAATTTAAAATTATAATCACACCACAACAGATCCACAGTTAAAAGATTCCCTCGAATCTCTGGACTTCCCACCTTCCCCTCCATGGGTTCTGTTGTTGCATGTTGAAGTCCCCAAGCCACCCCCCAAAAACTCACACTTCAGACATAATATTTGTTTGGGTTTTTGGCAATAATTTAGGCCACAACTTTATTAAAATACAAATTATGTGAGTGGTTGCGTAGGCATTGGTTCAGACTAGCTGTCCGCCGGGACAGAGCTGACTTTCGGTCAGCGTCGGGAGAATGCCATCTGGGGAGAGTTAAGGAGGCTGGGGGCAGAGCCTCCCTCTCCCCAGAGGTCCCAGGGGCTCTTGCGTGGCCCTGTCCCCCTACCGGGGGTTCGGACAAAAGCATGTCGAGCCCCTGGATTCCTTTAACGGAATTCCCTGCACATCATCATCATCATCATCATCATCAGAAGTCTGGAGGTGGGCACCACCCTTCCAGTAACCAACACAATAACCAATGCCTTTCACAAGTTGGTGAAAACCAAATGGCAACAGCCAATCAGCCAAATGGAAAAATTCCTACTGGGCCCCTGCCCCAAAAGCAGACGACCCCATGACAGGCAGTTGCAAGGTCAATACAGAGGCCTAAATAAAGGGAGGGAGGGTGGGTGATCCGAAGCACGCAGCCAAGAGAAGGATCACCCTGCGTGCAGAGCAATATAAAGGACGCTGGGCTGTCCATCACAACATTGCAACATTTGTTTCCCCCCAGCAACACCTCAGGGTCCTGTTGAAGCTATGGCCAGCTAGCAACCCCGTCCAGCTAACCAGGGAGGTGACTTGCCAGCCCCCACAGCAACGCGTGTTCTCCCTAAAGGTAGAACCCGATTTACCCCTTTTCTACTGCATCTTTTTTCAATAATCCAAGTTTGTTTGTTTTTTTATAACTCCATTATATCCATAGTTCTTGTTACATTACAAGTGCTATTGCAGTCCTGCTAGTGTTTTGAACTGCTTACAGTGGTCTTCTAGGTAAATCATAATTTCCCCCTGTTCCTTATTGAAGTTTTGCTCTTCCAGGTTTCTGAACTTTCCGGTCAACTTTGCCATTTTGGCATAGTCCAACAACTTAATTTGCCATTCTTCTCTGGTAGGGACTTCATCTTCTTTCCGTCTCTGGGCTAACAACACCCGTGCAGCTGTTGTCGCATACACCACATATGATAAAAGGTGCCTTCTTTTCCTTTACATTCAGAGCCCACTGCTGATCCCTGCAAACTCCTGGAGTTGTTGCTCCTTTCTCATCGCTATTGACAGAGCGAGTGGAATAACAAGGAGTAGGTGCAGTAATTCTTGCACCCTTTCAACTTTTGTGGATTGGGTCCAGGGAGCAGGCAAGTGAATGGGCAGTGATAAGAGATGGGTGGACTCAGAGAAACTGAGGCAAACTGAGATTTCTTGCCCATTGGCACCCTAAAACTAAGTTTGTCTATTAATTACATTTTCTCCTAAGCTAAGGAGCTAAGGGCAGGGACATATAATCGCTATCCTGCTCACTCTGAAAGTCTTTGGGGCTTTGCAAGTGCTCAACTCAACGACTT
The DNA here is from genome assembly GCA_900245905.1 of Lacerta viridis. Classification (NCBI taxonomy): domain Eukaryota; kingdom Metazoa; phylum Chordata; class Lepidosauria; order Squamata; family Lacertidae; genus Lacerta; species Lacerta viridis. The sequence goes on along the minus strand of OFHU01000427.1, from coordinate 300,150 downwards.
GGAAAGCCTCACACACCCCTCGCTACTGCCTCAACTTTGTACTGTCCCTCCCCCAAGGCAAAACACAGACCCTGAGAAGAAATGGAAGGGGTCCTCCCTTAGTTTGTGTGAAGGCTGGTCGAAATAAGCTGGGTGGGTGGGAGAAAGGCACTCCTCCACGGAGGACCTCTGAAAGTGTGGCATTTCTATGGAAACCTTGGGTTTTCCCTTCTCCCACAGAATAATAATAATAATAATAATAATAATAATAATAATAATAATAATTTGTTGTTGTTGTTATTATTATTATTATTATTATTATTATTATTATTATTTATTATTATTACCCCACCCATCTGGCTGGGTTTCCCCAGCCACTCTGGGCAGCTTCCAACAGAAGATAAAAATACATTAAAACACCAGTCATTAAAAACTTCCCCAAGCAGGGCTGCCTTCAGATGTCTTCTAAACGTCAGGTAGTTGTTTATTTATTTGACATCTGATGGGAGGGCCTTCCACAGGGAGAAGGCCCTCTGCCTGGTTCCCTGTAACTTGGCTTCTTTCAGGGAGGGAACCGCCAGAAGGCCCTCGGAGCTGGACTGTCACTGCATCCGTTTGAATCACGCTGGAGTGGGAAAGGTAGTTACAGAACTAGCAGTGAAACTCTTGTATGCATATTAAACCAATATATAACTCACTCTATCTATCTATCTATCTATCTATCTATCTATCTATCTATCTATCATCTACCTACCTACCTACAGTATAACTACAAGTTCCACAAACATTTCCATTCCCTGAAGTGTCATTTTGAGATGTACACATCTAAATTACTACTCCCCCCTTCTCCCCCTTTGCTTGCTTTTCACCTGCACAAACAGCTAACCGTTAGTTCACCTGTGGAATGTTTCTTTTGCCTAGCATTTAATTAACATTCCCCTTAGGTTTGTTAATTGGTTGGGTCACACCATTGTTGAAACAAGCCTCTTTAACATACTAATCATAAAGGTCATTCAAGGGAGAGGAGAAAAAAGAGAAAAAAAAAGCCAAATATTCTGCCAGCAGATGCGGTGGAAAGCGAACAGTATGGTTCACAGTTATAGGAGAATGTGGGGTTTCAATGTTTGCGGGCTGAAATCGGCTCAAAGATTTATACGACCTGAAGAGAAACTGGAGTATATTATGGCTAAAATCAGCTTACTGTATGCATCCTCCTGTGTCAGAGAAATTCAGTGGCACTGATCTAGCTGTAGTTGCAGGTATGTATTGTGTGAAGAAATGCTTTCTTTGTGTACCTGAATCTACTGTCTTTTTTGGGTGATCCTCTCCCACAAGTTTTAGCTTACAAGGGAGGGAGAAGATATTGATCTGTATCTGCATATAATTAACAATACCCTACAAGATTCTATAATAATAATAATAATAATAATAATAATAATAATAATAATAATAATAATACCCCGCCCTTCCCCGCCAAACCGGGCTCAGGGCGGCTAACACCAATAAAATCACAACAAAAACATAAAACAATTCATTAAAATACAAATTAAAATACAGAGTACGTTCAATCAATGATGGGCTATCTCTAGCCAAACACAGCTATCAAATATAATAGCATCCATGTTTCTTAGCATTCATGTTTTCTGGAAATACCAAGAGAAAGGATGAGGATCTTCTTTGCGATAGGTTGATCAGAACTGCGTGCCGTGAACTTTGCAATTTCAAGAAAGCAGATTCCAACTAAACATTAGGAAGAACTTTCTGATGGTGAGAGCTCATCGACTGTAGGACGGACTCCCTCTGAAGGTGGTGGACTCTCCTTCCTTGGAAGTTTTTAAGCAGAGGTTGGATGGCCATCTGCCAGGGGTGCTTTAGCTAAGATTCCTGCATTGCAGGGGGTGGGCTAGAATCTAGGCACTTCCAACTCTCTAGTGACTGCAATCTACTCCCAGTATAATAAAACTAAAACAAAATCAAAAATTCTTTCCAGTAGCACCTTAGAGACCAACTGAGTTTGTTCTTGGTATGAGCTTTCGTGTGCATGCACACTTCTTCAGATACACTGAAACACTTCAGTGTATCTGAAGAAGTGTGCATGCACACGAAAGCTCATACCAAGAACAAACTCAGTTGGTCTCTAAGGTGCTACTGGAAAGAATTTTTGATTTTGTTTTGACTATGGCAGACCAACACGGCTACCCACCTGTAACTATAATAAAACTGGCAGTGATCTACCCATTGTCAATGCCCATAGTTGTTGAGCTTTTTTTAGGGGGAGAGCACAGGGTTGTGGAGCTTTTCTTTTTTTAGGAAGGAATGGATACAGTTGATGAGCATGGGGGGTGGGTTGCATAAAACAGCTGGCCCTACAGTGAAGGAGGAGGAGGAGGAGGAGGAGGAGGAGGAGGAGGAGGAGAAGGAGAAGAAGAAGAAGAAGAAGAAGAAGAAGAAGAAGAAGAAGAAGAAGAAGAGTTTGGATTTGATATCCCGCTTTATCACTACCCGAAGGAGTCTCAAAGCGGCTAACATTCTCCTTTCCCTTCCTCCCCCACAACAAACACTCTGTGAGGTGAGTGGGGTTGAGAAACTATATCAAGTAAAATAGAAACATCGTCACCGCACCCCACCTATCTCCCCATCCCACCCACCTCTCTCCCCCTTTTCTTCCTAATGTCTCAACAACAAAAACTGATTTGTAAAAATGTTATATGGAAAAATATGAGAGAGACATTGCACTACCTTTGTAAATCAAGAAAATCTTTAAAATAATTTTTTTTAAAAAAAAAAAAAAAACTAGCCCAAGGTTACTAGCCCAAGGTCTCCCAGCAGCTGCATGTGGAGGAGCGGAGACGCGAATCCAGTCCCCCAGATTGCAAGTCTACCGCTCTTAACCACTACACCACACTGGCTCTCAGGAAACTGGAGAGCTTTGGAAGTGACTTAGAATGGGATATTTAAAGGTCTAACAGCCTACTACCCTACCGCATTACAACAATCTATTGTCAAGGCAGGGAATACAATGTTTCAAAGCAGCAGTGGTGGCGATGGGACAGAGTGGTGGGGCAGGGGCGCGTAGCGATCACATAGGACAAAACGGGAGTTCACTATTTTAACTCCTGCAATCGACCGGGAGAACCCCGGCGATCTAACTTTCGATTGCCGTCGACCGGTTGGGCATTGCTGGACTAGATGGTCCTTTGCTTCCCATCCACATCTACAGTTCTATGATTTCAAGTGCTGCACTTTTTCATGGTTTACCTGGGGGGCATGGTGTCCATGTCAGTGTTGGGTGGGACCTGCCCCCATTCATTCACATCTACACAGAAACATACACATATGTCCATGTGATTCCACATAAACACACTCATAATAATAATAATAATAATAATAATAATAATAATAATAATTTATTATTTATACCCCGCCCATCTGGCCGGACAGACTAACAATCATTCATTCTTTCAGCACACAGCAACATGCATCCATTCCCCCTTAAAATTTTAAGTAATTCCATATCAAGTCGTGGGAATTTTGCCAGAGTTTCCATACTGTGTGATAAAGCCAGGTGTTATTGGCTATTAAAATCCCCACAAATATACATGGTCCTAGTTAATCACCTTGTGTTTAATATCTTAATTAACATTCCCAAGGAAAATGCTGCTGGAGATAACCCTGATAGACTGAGTAATCTGGTGATAAGGCACTGTGGTACAAACAGATCTGAAACAACATTTACCCTAAGTCCCTGAAATTTAACACCTGGACTCAGAACAAGTTCAAGCATGATTTCACTATGCAGTACCTATGCCCTCTTTCCAGAGCTCTTGAAAACACACCAGGAAGAAGGCTTTAAAAAAAGAAATGAGCCAGGCTAGAAGCCCAAAAGTGATCCCAAATTTTAATTTTAGCTCCATTTTAGACAAAGAATATCTGGACTGTTTTCTTGATTCAGCCCAGTGGTCCAACCTTTTGAAACGGGTCACTAACATCAAAACTCCATCTCATTTTAATGGTAAAATTGTATGAATTTGAAGATAATCTAATGTTAATCCCAGGAATGAAACATCCTTAATTTCTACACACTCCGAAAGGTTTAAACCTTAAACCAGTGTTTTTCAACCTTTTTTGGGCAAAGGCACACTTGTTTCATGAAAAAAATCACGAGGCACACCACCATTAGAAAATGTTAAAAAATTTAACTCTGTGCCTATATTGACTATATATAAAGTAATTTTCCCACGGCACACCAGGCAACATCTCACGGCACACTAGTGTGCCGCGGAACAGTGGTTGAAAAACACTGCCTTAAACTATCTGTTGTATTACCTAAGTCCAGTTGGGTGGATGGATTTATGTGTGTGGAGGAGGAGATATCTGAAGGCAACCCTGTTTAGGGAATTTTTTTTAATGCTTGATGTTTTATTGTGTTTTTAATATTCTGTTGGGAGCTGCCCAGAGTGGCTGGGGAAACCCAACCATATAGGTGGGGTATAATAATAATAATAATAATAATAATAATAATAATAATAATAATAATATTTTCTCAAAAGATGTACGGCACAGAATAACAGAGAAACGTTTTTTTAAATGACACTGTGAAGTGTTGTTGGCATATTAAAACCAATTAAATATTTTGGTGTGTTTTTACTGAGCCTCAAACATGCAAAATGCAACTAATCTGTTAATCACCGGTAAACAATATATATATTTAGGCTTGAAGAAAAAATGATCTGATGCAATATATATATATATATATATATATATATATATTGGAGGGGAAAGATTCCAACAGTCAAAATAAATGTTTTCCTGACTTTCATAACACTGGAAAATATGGCAATTAAAAAAAAGATAAACTTTTAAATAAGTAATGAAATGCACAATGCTATAGAAGAAGATAATACAGAAAATGGAAGGGTTGTTACACATTCTCAGCATTATAACATATAATGAGGTCTGCTGCATGGAACTTATTTCTTACTGGCACTTTAAAGAAGAGCAAACCACAGTGATTTGTAGGCTGGCATAGCTGATATGAAGGGAGAGTTGCTATATCAGTTATTTTCTATGATGTCACAGGTACTGTCCAATAGGTGTCTGTGATGCTTGTGCTGCTATATTCCACACAGCATTAACAACTACATTCTTTACTAATGATTCTTGGCTATCACAGGCAGTGAAGGTCCTGTGTGAGTGCCTGGAGGTGGTTGGAGGATGGATGGTGGCTAATGGATTGAGGTTGAATCCTGACAAGACAGAAGTACTGTTTTGGGGGACAGGGGCGGGTGGGTGTGGAGGACTCCCTGGTCCTGAATGGGGTAACTGTGCCCCTGAAGGACCAGGTGCAGCCTGGGAGTCATTTTGGACTCACAGCTGTCCATGGAGGCACAGGTTAATTCTGTGTCCAGGGCAGCTGTCTACCAGCTCCATCTGGTACGCAGGCTGAGACCCTACCTGCCCGTGGACTGTCTTGCCAGAGTGGTGCATGCTCTGGTTATCTCCCGCTTGGACTACTGCAATGCGCTCTATGTGGGGCTACCTTTGAAGGTGACCCGGAAACTACAACTAATCCAGAATGCGGCAGCGAGACTGGTAACTGGGGGCAGCCGCCGAGACCATATAACACCGGTCCTGAAAGATCTCCATTGGCTCCCAGTACGTTTCCAAGCACAATTCAAAGTGTTGGTGCTGACCTTTAAAGCCCTAAACAGCCTCGGTCCTGTATACCTGAAGGAGCGTCTCCACCCCCATCGTTCTGCCCGGACACTGAGATCCAGTGCCGAGGGCCTTCTGGCAGTTCCCTCACTGTGAGAAGCAAAACTACAGGGAACCAGGCAGAGGGCCTTCTCAGTGGTGGCGCCTGCCCTGTGGAACTCTCTCCCTTCAGATGTCAAAGAGATAGACAACTACCAGACATTTAGAAGGACATCTGAAGGCAGCCCTGTTTAGGGAAGGCTTTTAATGTGTGATATTTTAATGTATTTTGATTTTTGTTGGAAGCCACCCAGAGTGGCTAGGGAAATCCAGCCAGATGGGCAGAGTATAAATAAGAAATATTATTATTTGTTTAAACAGCTCTTCATGACAACTCTTCCAGTGTCAGTTTCAGCAGTTTTTGGTAAACCTAGGAATGCTTTGAAGTCTAAAGTTTCCTTGTTGGTGCCATCTATGCTTCCTTATTTTTCTTTATATGGTCACTGGGCTATCTATGTAATAATAAGGGTTAAAGAGATGATAAACGAGGGAAACCGAATTGTGACAAAATGAGCCATGAAGAAGAAGAAGAAGAAGAGTTTGGATTTGATATCCCGCTTTTTCACTACCCGAAGGAGTCTCAAAGCGGCTAACATTCTCCTTTCCCTTCCTCCCCCACAACAAACACTCTGTGAGGTGAGTGGGGCTGAGAGACTTCAGAGAAGTGTGACTAGCCCAAGGTCACCCAGCAGCTGCATGTGGAGGAGTGCAGACACGAACCCGGTTCCCCAGATTACGAGTCTGCCGCTCCTAACCACTACACCAAACTGGCTCTCCATGAGAATGGAAGTAAGAGTTCCAATAAAAGCAGACATCCTTGTTCAAATTCTCACAAGCAGCAGGTTCAAGATGTGTAGATAAATGGTTGCCTCAATAGGTACCAGGGATTTCTCATTTTTTCCAATCTTAAATTCATTCTGCATCAGCTTATGAATTTTCTAAGACCTGCTGAAAATTGGCAGCATTTAAGGACACGTTTCTGCAATTAATTCCCCCAATATTTGGGTTTTTTCCCCACCGATAAATGCATGTTTTGTGCACTTTATGCCGATATGTGCATTTTTGTGTACATTATTTGAGTTGAAGAATTGCATTGCAAAATTCAGGAAAAGTGAATTTTGAAGGATAGCTGCACTGTAGTTCACAAGCTATTTTGTACCTCCATATTGACACCAACATTTTATGAAGTAACATTCAGTCTCTCATTTAATTCTGTCACAAGAGTACTTATTTTTTACTTTGCATACTTAGAATCTCGATCTCTGAAGCCTCTGATGTTACCAAATAAAAAAAGGATGTGTGCTTTGCTACAGATGAATGATATATAGTTCTTATTCCTGTATTAATGATTACTATGCAAATTTTAAAATTTCACTTCAACCCAATGCAGGCTATTGAAGGACATGGGAAAGTGTGGGAACAATTCTTACTAAGTGCAGTAGCCCACAATATGACTGAAGTCTAATGGTTAAAGGATGCTGGCAGCTAATTCCTGTTCAATGATCTGCATAAGCAATGTATGACAAAATCTAAGGACCCCTATGTTCTGTTTGAGAGAGCTAGTGTGGTGGAGTGGATAGAATGCTATTTAAGCATTTGGTAAGGAAGAGTAGACAGTAGGTGTTTGATTTTTAAGAGAGAGATTGATGAAGACTGCAGCTGGCTTGGATCATCTTAGGAACTGCCTATGCTTTATACATAGCAGAGTGTCCCTTCTAAGATGATGGCTGCCATGGCAAACAGATGCATCATTAAAAACAAAAACAAATAAACTATTCTTCTTGATTTGGATATACTGGTTTTACCCACATCTAAACTTATGAATCTACAATGAATCTACAATTCATTAGTAGATTAATCAACTAAAACTAATAGATCAATCAACTAAAACTCATTAAGCATTTGGATAAAATAAATTCATGCAAGTTAGGCTTAATACATACAATGTGCTCAGACAAGTGCACACACGCACGCACGCACTCCCTTGGTTTGAAGGTTGTTAAATGCCCTTGTCGTTGATTCTTCTTAAATTTGGAAAGAAGAACAGCACAGAAGTGACAGTGAAGCAATATTAGGAGTACTAATTATATTGTCAATCAAGCGTGCCGAGAGGTGACGCTGTCCTTTTATCCTCAGCTAACCCACTTCTGCTTGAATATTCTAATGCATTAAATACCAGCAATATGAAACATTGCAGAGTACGTTGGAATCCTTACAAGACCGGAAGCCTGACATGATAAGATTGAGAAGGGATTTTCATAGGTAGGTTTTGCATAGGCAGGCAGCTTCCACCAAGTTTTCCTTTCTCTGACATGTTTAGAAAGAGTGTCAAGCGATTCATTAAAAAATCATGGTCTTGGTATATTTCCTTTTTTATGTGAGTGGTGTTGCCCCAGAAGTAATCCATGTCCCATTGCTCTTAAAATAGATTGCATTTTATGTGTAAAAAAAAATAAAGCAGATGTAAATATTTAATATACACATCCTGAGCCAATGGTATATCAAGGTGTAATTTGTTGTAGTTCATGTACATAATAAAACATTAAGCAGATCCTGCTGAGATGTACATACAGGACACTCTCAGAAGGGAATGAAATATAGCAAATCAAAGTTCACAAATGAAAGATGGAATGTAGTGGGGTCCCCCCTCCCCACTCTAATAAATTCTAATAACTGAAGTCAGCATTTCTGGAAATGGGCCACCTTCCTACCTGACACATTGGTATTGATTATCTCTGCATCATCTGTTTGTACTTAAGGATACAGGACTTTCCCTAAAAGGCTTCCTCCAAGGAGTCTCAGGCAGTTGTGGATTGACAACAGCAACGTTATTACAGCACCATCAACATACATTATGCTTTCTACAATTTCCTATATAGAAAAAGAATAGATCTCATCCACCTGCCCCTTTCTGCCAGCTCATCCAAAGGCGGCAGGGGGGAAAGGGAGGGGGGAGGAACAGCTGCTTCTGCCTCCAGAAGGGCAGAATCGGTGGAGTATTTTTGCCACCTACCAAAAAGCAGCCAAAATGGGATTTTCAGGAATTAAAGGAAACAGCAGGATAATCTTGCGCGGCACATTGGCAGCTGCAACTTCTTTTTTATAATAATCTTTTTTATTAAATTTTGCATACATTCTTTTAAACATCCATTAATATTCATCTCTTATGCATATTTTTTACTTCCATCTCAAGATTTTCAAATTTCCCAATTGGTTCAGACTAGCTGTCCGCCGGGACAGAGCTGACTTTCAGTCAGCGTTGGGAGAATGCCACCTGGGGAGCGTTAAGGAGGCCGGGAGCAGGGCCCTCCCTCTCCCCAGGGGTCCCAGGGGCTCTTGCGTGGCCCTGTCCCCCTACCGGGGGTTCGGACAAAAGCATATCGAGCCCCTGGATTCCTTTAATGGAATTCCCTGCACCATCATCATTCTGGAAGGGGGGGCACCCTTCCAGTAACCAACACAATAACCAATGCCTAACCGCCAACCTTACAAGTTGTGACTAGTTGCTACTGCAGTAGGCAAAAACCAAATGGCAACAGCCAATCAGCCAAATGGACAAAATTCCTACTGGGCCCCTGCCCCAAAAGCAGACGACCCCATGACAGGCAGTTGCAAGGTCAAATGCAGAGGCCTAAATAAAGGGAGGGAGGGTGGGTGATCCGAAGCACGCAGCCAAGAGGAGGATCTCCCTGCATGCAGGGCAATATAAAGGACGCTGGGCTGTCCATCACAACATTGATACATTCAATTCTCCTTAGAAACTCGCAGGAACCTATAAGAGCTGTGGCCAGCTAACCAACCCGCCCAGCAACCAGGGAGGTGTCTTTCTAGCCCCCACCGCAATGCGTGCTCTCACAAGTGAGATTTATCCGCTGGGTGAAGTTTGGCATCGTGGTTCATTTAAGGACTTTCGGAGACTTCAGTTTGTTAGTTTTGATGTTTTGAATCATTCCATAAAGTTTTCCATATTGTATTTGTTTCTCGTCATCGTGTTGCCTTTGATATTGCTGACTCACATTTTGCAACACAGGGGTTTGTTTGTTTACCGGGGGGGGGGGGGGGCGAGAGCAGGCAGGGGCGGGGCTGGCGCACGTCCCGGGGGCATGGCGTGCTGCCTGTGTGTTGGGGGGTACCCAGCGCGGGTGGGGGGGACAGCTGCAATGGCACCCCACCGGGATCATGCTGCCGGGGGTGGTGCGCTCCCCCCCCACACTCTTCTTCCTCAGCCAGTGTTGCTACCCTTCTCTTCTGTATGGTTTCCTATTGCATTCATTCCAAAATGGTAAACTCTTCACCACAGCAGCAGTCAGGTGAAATTTGGGCAGACTCCATTTTCTCAGAAAGGATGCACCCGCAAATTGCATCCAATTCCGAAAGAAAAATGAAAAGAAGAAAAAAAAAGTTATAGACTTTTCCTTTGTTTATCTTTAAATAAAAATGTTAAGGTGCTCTGCACAGAAATCCCAGAAAATATCTACAGTACCTACAGTTTGGAAGGTTTAATCTACTCTAGACGGGTTTATATACTTGCAAAAGGGGAGAATATAGTCATTATTTATTTATTTCATTTTCATTTTTATTTTTAAAATCTCATTATAATAGTGAAGGGGTGGAGGAGGGGAGGAACAGAGCTTCATTTTTAATAGATATAATTTGGTTCCAAATAACGAGAGAAAGAGCCTCTGCTTCCCCATGCTGCAGACACAAATATTGTGGCTGGTGCCCACCTCCAGTAAATATATTTCTGACTATGATTGCATAAGTTAGACATTCATACCCTCTCAAAAGTTAGTGGGCTTCTCCTTAGTTTTCTTTTCTTCTTAATTAGTGATCTTGTTGCATTGGTATAAGATGTTCTCTCTATCTCTCTTTATTGCCTGTATTTTTAACTTCACTTGAAAATCAAATTCCAGTTTTTAGAAAAACAAAAGACAACTTCTTCTACTTATATTTCCTTGTGTGCGCAGCTGCAGAGGAGTGTGGGCTGGGTTCAACAGCAGCAGCGCAGATTTGAATAGCTTAGGTCAGACCCTGACAGGGACTGGACTGAGGAGGAAGGGTGGGAACCGCCTCTCCTCTCTCCACACCTTCCCATGAAGAGGAGGACAGTATAGATTTAGAACAGTGGTTTGCAGAAGGGCATAGTTCAGAGGCTGCAGAGGGGAGAAGCTGGGGGAAATTGGCAGAGGAACAGCAGGAAGAAGAAGCAGCAACAGCAGGGGAGAGACAGCTGACAGACCCAGTATCTATGGAAAACATTTCTGACCCCCCACCACCACTCCCCAGGACAAAGGCAGGCATTGAGAGTAGTAGAACGGAAAGCTCAGAGGCAGAAAACACAGATCAGACGGCGCAGGGGTGACGTGGAATAGGAGAGACGGAGGGGGTGGGACTTTACTTGGAGCAATGCTATTATTCTAAGAGAGACCACATTCCTTTGTCTCTCTCTGTGAATATTGAGTAAATTACTTGCTAAGAATTCTTCTTGTCTTTTCTGTTTCTTGGCATCCCACCACAGGAGGGATAGGATTCCCTCCTGACAGATCCATACCTTGGGAGGTCTTCAACTACAGTAAGCTTTAGTCCTATTGGAATTAACAAGCATGACTAAGTCAGCGCTATGACTTTCAATAGGTCTATTCCAAGTAAAGCTTAGTTGAATAGCACCCCATGCATTTAAAGCATAAAGACTCCTGGGAATAGTAGTTTGCTAAAGTTGCTCCATGATCACTGCAGATGGCGACAGCAGTCACAAAATTAAAAGAGGCCTGCTTCTTGGGAGAAAAGCAATGACAAACCTAGACAGCATCTTAAAAAGCAGAGACATCACCTTGCCGACAAAGGTCCGTATAGTTAAAGCTATGGTTTTCCCAGTAGTGGTGTATGGAAGTGAGAGCTGGACCATAAAGAAGGCTGGATCGCGAAGAATTGATGCTTTTGAATTATGGTGCTGGAGGAGACTCTTGAGAGTCCCATGGACTGCAAGAAGATCAAACTTATCCATCCTTAAAGAAATCAGCCCTGAGTGCTCACTGGAAGGACAGATCCTGAAGTTGAGGCTCCAGTACTTTGGCCACCTCATGAGAAGAGAAGACTCCCTGGAAAAGACCCTGATGTTGGGAAAGATGGAGGGCACAAGGAGAAGGGGACGACAGAGGATGAGATGGTTGGACAGTGTTCTCGAAGCGACTAGCATGAGTTTGGCCAAACTGCGGGAGGCAGTGAAAGATAGGCGTGCCTGGTGTGCTCTGGTCCATGGGGTCACAAAGAGTCGGACACGACTGAACAACTGAACAACAACAAAAGTTGCTGAGAATTGTAGCTCTGTGAGAGGAAAACTACAATTACCAGGATTCTTGGCGGGGGTGGGGCATATGTGCTTTAAATGTGTGTTGGATGTGCCTTTAATGTGTGGGTCTGCCCCGAGTATGTGCCATCGAATATCCAGAATAAAGGATGTTGATTTCTGGTAACTATTTGTCTACTTGTGAATTCAGAGTGCTTTGGGAAGGAAAAAGGAAACAGGTACATCAAATGGACCGAAAGCATTAGAGAGAAAGGAAAATATTTTATCAGTTGCAAGCACAGTTTTCAAAAATTAGCATTCTGCTCTAACATTATCACCAAGGCTGCCTCATGTCGTACTGCAGACAGGGCTCACGCGATTGCAAACAAAATAAAACCATTTCCTGCAAAGAGAAATGTAGCCTGTCAAGGAGGTATTTCAGCCATAACTTTTCCCCAGCACGTAGTTTTGTTTTATCTACAGAATTAAAAATAAAAACAAAAACTGACCCCCCCCACAAAGGATTGAAATGCATCAAAGCATGCATTTTGTCACTGAAATATCATTTCCTTCCTTCATTTGATGAAGTAGGCTCTGCGGTCTGTGGAAGCTTAAGCCGTAATACAACGGTTAGTCCTTAACTCACTGCAAAACTTGTCTTTGTTGGAGGAGCAATCTGTTACCTGGGTTCTGAAGTGGTGCAGCTGGGATAAAGTTGCCACCTCTGTGAGAACCAGGCCTTTGGACTTTCCCATGCAGTACAGCACAGCTGGTTTCCCAGATGTGTAACTGTCACTGAGAAGCTAGAGTAGATGCCATTGGCTGTATTCGATCTGAAACAGCTAGATTTCTAGAAAAGTAATTTCAGACCCAGCAGGTGTGCTGGCTCAACTTCTCGTCCCATCAGTTTTAAATTAGTAAAACTTTATTAGCAGGAAGGGTTTGTAATGGGTAACATGAAGAAATATATCCCCCTCCGGTGCTTGCCAGAGGTAGATGCGGTTCATCCTGTCCACTCGGTTTCCTTGTCGTTCGGCAAGAATGATTGGTGCAGATTATTTTCTCAGGGGCATTTCATAACTACTTCACAGCATAGATGTTGAGGGGCATCTGTGAAACATCTTCTGTGCAGGCATCATCAACGGGTAAATGTGATACTTGCAAGCACACAGAGTGCATCACCAGGGAAGGAGGAATGGCTGCAGATTCAACTTGAGGGTAAATTTTCTTAAATGTGCACACATCCAAATATGAATGTGCACATGCATATACAGGTGAAACTCGAAAAATTAGAATATTGTGGAAAGGTTCATTTCTTTCAGTAATTCAACTTAAAAGGTGAAACTAATATATGAGATAGACTCATGACATGCAAAGCGAGATATGTCAAGCCTTTATTTGTTATAATTGTGATGATTATGGCGTACAGCTGATGAGAACCCCAAATTAACAATTTCAACTTTGGGGTTTTCATCAGCTGTACGCCATAATCATCACAATTATAACAAGCAAAGGCTTGACATATCTCGCTTTGCATGTCATGAGTCTATCTCCAGTAGCTAATGAAAACAATTGCTTACATAAATGGACTTTTCCACCATATTCTAATTTTTCGAGTTTCACCTGTATATGTGCATTTTTTTGTTATATGGTTCGTTTGTTGCTTTTAATGGAAAATCAATTAAAATATTTACTAAAAAGATGCTTGGAGTTGTAGTTTTGAGCAGTTGGGAAAGCAAATTTCAGTTCCCACGATTATTGTACTGGTGGGTGGGAGAGATGTGTGCCTTAAATGAATGGTGTCTGCATAACCATAGTTTTCTCCTTGGAAAACTAGTTCAGTAATATAAAACAAAACGCAGAATCCAAACTTGCAGTGGCTGCCCTAATGCAGCCAGTGTCATGCTACGGCCAAAGGGATCCTTTTCTCTCTCTGGGTTAAACCCTAAACCTCATCTTTACATTTTCCTGAATTGGTTTCCCCCCTGCCGTCGTTTGCCGGAGTTTCCCTCTCCCGTCCCAGCGCAGTTCCTTCTTCCTGACTTGCAAACCGTAATGGATCTCTATATCATACCGAGTTTGGAGGACTTATTCATTTTTTCTTGCAAAAGTTAAATAAAGTGCAAAACTTTCAGCCCATCAATCCTTTAGCAAGCTGTCCAAGGTGACATTTCATTAGCACATTTTGTCAGTGGATAAATTGTACAGCATGCTTGGAAGGGAAGGTGGAAAACATCCAGTCCTTTTTCATTAGATCCATCTGAAGCTGAACCACTGGAGATTACATACAAAAAGCACACAAGACAGAGGAAGCGCTACCCTGTCTATAAAGTGCATTAATCATTCATTCCTTTCCGAGTGCCTTAAGTCAGTGCCATGTCTCTGCTTAGGCCCAAAACCGGCTATTCAATTTTGAGCTGGGTGACAGATGCATTTCAAGGAAAATCACAGACATAACGACTCCTGCCAGGCTTGATAAAGTCCTCATTCATCAATTAAGAAGTTTCCAATAAGGCAAGAAGGATGTAGCAAAATGAGCCCATGCACACAATAATATGTTCGGCTTTCCCCTCTCTTATCCTCCTTTTTTTGCTGATCTCCGTGGTTATCCTTGCTATTCACTTTTCATACCACTCTTTCTTCATGAAGCTCAGGGTGGAAGAGTGGAGGGTCTTCCACTACGGCTTGTGGGCCACAGGACTCCTAAGGAGAATGTCAAGTATTTTCTTTTTAGTCCCAGCTCCCAAATCTCAAAATCACGCACTTTCTTCCCACCTCACACACTTTTTTAATGCTTCCATTCAAACTCCGAGAATCTCTGTAGGCAATTCTGTCATTCCGCTCTTCTCTGGTATAGCAGCTCTCTACACCACTCAGCTAATCCTAATCCAATAGTTAAAGGTATAGAAGAGAGGTCCTTCTGGTGTGTCTCTAAGCAGGAAAAAGTATCTTGCAAAATTTTAATACTAAGATATTCAGCTTTCCAGTCCCTGTTGTTAAGTCTCCATCTCCCTCTGGTTGTTCTGAGGGCAATTCCACCCTCTGTGCAGGGTGAGGTAGGTGTTAGGTATAATAGTTTAATTGACACAGAAATGAAAAAAAAATGTATGTGTATCCATGGAGTCTTATGAGGAACAGTTGAGGGAGCTGGGTTTCTTTAGCCTGGAAAACAAGAGACTGGGAGGAGATATGCTTGCCATCTTCAAATCTCCAAAGGGCTGCCAAATGGAGAATGGAGCAAGCTTGTTTTCTGCTGCCTTGGAGGGCAGGACCCAAACCAATGGATTCAAGTTACAAGAAAGGAGATTACGACTAAATATGAGGAAGAACTTTCTGACAAGGAACAGACTTCCTCAGAAGCTGGTGGACTCTCCTTCCTAGGAGGTTTTTGAGCAGAGGTTGGATGGCCATCTGCCAGGGGTGCTTTAACTGAGATCCCTGCACTGTAGAGGGTTGGACAGAATGACCCTAAGGGTCCCTTCCGACTCCACAATTCAGTTATTCTTTTTCTCTTCACCTGAAATCACCCTTCCCATCCTTGAGGGTCTTTGTTACCTAGAACTATCATAGTCTTCAAAACCTGAAATGCTATGAAAATTTCCAGGAGATGTCTTGCTGGGTTTGCTCAACCTGACTGATTCTGGAGCTCCCAGCTTTGAGCAACCTTCTTTGCAACTCCTCATCACATGATCCCTCTCCAGTAACACCTTGCCAAAACTGAGAAAAGCCGACTTCACCATAACACTATTCATTGTGTTTCAGAACATAACGGGCGAAGAAACCACTCTCTTTCCCTTTCCACCTTTCCACCCAGCAGAAGTTGAATGGCAACCTGTCATGGATGCTTTAGATGGGATTTCTGCCTTGCAGGGGGTTGGACTACATGACACTCGGGGTTCCCTTCCCACTCTACCATTCTATGATTCTAGGAAACTCTGCAAAGCTTCTGCTGGCCAGTGTAGACAATACTGGTCTTGATGGTCTAAAGAGGCTTCCTACAATTTTTTTGTAGCCTTCTGCCTAGGAGCCCAAGGTGCGCAAGGAGCTAGTGCGATAACCAGCCGAAGTATTTAGATGAATGAAGATGTCTCTCAATAATAAAACTGCCTTGCATAAAATTGAATTTTACTGAAGGATTAGCTGGACCGGCAGGAGGGGTGAAAAAAAAATGCTCCAATTACTATAAAGTCATTGAAGTGACAATTTCAGGACCAAGCATTTTCATTTTTGCAAAGGAAGTGGCCTTAAAGGTAATGTCTGCACAACCCCGTTGCCTTTCATCAATAAGCATTTGAGGAGCAGTCTTTGGCAGATTGCTTGAGCTGCTAACTGGGCTTCATCCATCATAGGAAGTGTTGCATTTTTCAGCATGGCTCACTCGGCTCCAACCTCTCTCTCTCTCTCTCCCCCCCCCCGCCGCCGCCCTTTCCAAACAGTAAAATTATATTTGGATTATGCATGCTGTTGTAAAACTGTGGTAACTATACAAGTGATAATATAAAATTATTATCCAGCATGTTTTACTTCAATGGGATCTTTGTTTCAGTGGTTACCAACACCGCTTTATTATGGTTATAAATATAAATAAAATATACTGTCGGTTGTTTTATAGTAGCATCTCTATTATTTCTCTAATTTTCTTGGGAAAGCTGTTGCTCTTGTTTTTGCGGCTTTTATCTATTCAGATCCTGAAAGGTGTTTTTGAGGGGGGGTGATTTTTTTTTTTTTAAAATACACCTGGTTGGTCGATTTTGGTTAAATTTGATGCTTTTGTTACTTCTGCATCCAGTTTACGCCAGATGAAACCCCACCTGCCTGCGCCCTGTCTCAGCAGAGTGGTGCATGATCTGGTTATCTCCTGCTTGGACTACTAAATTGTGCTCTATGTGGGGCTACCTTTGAAGATGACATGGAAACTACAACTAATCCAGAATGTGGCAACCAGACTGGTGACTGGGAGCAGACAGCAGGACCAGTGTCGTGT
Source organism: Lacerta viridis (assembly GCA_900245905.1). Taxonomy (NCBI): domain Eukaryota; kingdom Metazoa; phylum Chordata; class Lepidosauria; order Squamata; family Lacertidae; genus Lacerta; species Lacerta viridis. Next base: position 283,147 of record OFHU01000427.1, on the reverse strand, counting down.
AGTGGTTAAGAGCGGTGGACTCGTAATCTGGTGAACCGGGTTCGCGTCTCCGCTCCTCCACATGCAGCTGCTGGGTGACCTTGGGCTAGTCACACTTCTCTGAAGTCTCTCAGCCCCACTCACCTCACAGAGTGTTTGTTGTGGGGGAAGAAGGGAAAGGAGAATGTTAGCCGCTTTGAGACTCCTTCGGGTAGTGATAAAGTGGGATATCAAATCCAAACTCCTCCTCCTCCTCTTCTTCTTATTCTTCTTCTTCAACACCCATCCTAAAAGACCTACACTGGCTGAGCACAATTCAATGTGTTGGTGCTGACCTTTAAGCAACCTCAATCCTGTATACTTGAAGGACCATCTCCACCCCCATCGTTCAGCCCGGACACTGAGGTCCAGCTCTGAAGGCCTTTTGGCTGTTCCCTCACTGTGAGACCTGAAGCTTCTGGAAACCAGGTAGAGGGCCTTCTCAGCAGTGGTGCCCGCCCTTTGGAATGGCCTTCCATCAGATGTCAAACAGATAAAGAACTTTTAGAAGACATTTGAAGGCAACCCTGTTTAGGGAAGTTTTTAATGGTTGCTGTTTTATTGTGTTTTTAATATTTTGTTGGGAGCTGCCCAGAAAGGCTGGGGCAACCCAGTCAGATGGGTGGCATATAAATAATGAAATCATCATCATCAGCAGCATCATCATCATCATCCTTATATCTGCAATGGAAGCAGTTGAATAATTGAAACATATCTGATGTAGATTATGTTTTCTGTTAAGGCTTTCCTTCCTTCCTTCTTCTTTTCCAGTGTTCGCATCAGATAATTTTGTTAACCTTATTACTCCACTATGGCCCTTGTAAGCTGGTGCTCAGAATGGCTTTCTCTGCCAGGAGTCATAAACCTTAAATTCTTTTGTTCTTTCAAGCAGCATTCACACCAGATTATTTATTTCTGTATTCCTCTGCTACATATACTCCAAACTCCAACAGACTGGAGGGGACTTTCACAGGTAATTGGCACAATTATCCTTCGGAAAGGGCCCAAACTCAAAATTTAGTCCTTCACAAATCCATCAGGAAGCTGATTAGAAGGATACCTGGCCGGAGCAGTGAGTCATGCAGATATGCAAGAGACAACCTCTTTTGTGGGAGCAGTGCCGTAGCATGGGGGCAGGGGGGGCATGGCTCTGGGCACAGATTTATGAGGGGGCTCAACTAGAAACCTCCACAACAGGGTCCCTCATCGAGGCCAGAGACTCGGGGAGGCAAGCTGAGCCTGGCCCAGGCCTTTAGGTTGGCAACACCTTCTCCTTGGGGCTGGTGAAGGAACCCTGGGCCAGCTGAGAGGGAGGGACAGGGAGGGCTGCCCACCGAGGAGGGAGGAAGAGGAAGGCAAGAAAGCACTGCTGGAGCTGCGTGCATTGCCCAGAGTGCCTCGCTGCAAGGACAGGGGGACAAGGCAATGCAGCAGTGTTCCTGGCTTTGCATTTCTCTGCCTTTTTTATAATATTTTTTTTTTATTATTAATTTTCCATTTCATAACATTTAAGTACATCCTTGTTATTCACATATGTTTTTGCTCGCCGGAGCTAATCGACTTCCCTCCCTCCCATCTAACGGTTTCCCTAATTCATTTTTGCATCCTAGCACTTGTACTTCTTCACAATTACCATTAATTCATTCCCATTTTCCAAAATTTTAAATAAATACCAAAAGGTAATAATCATTAACATTGCAAGTCTTTTAAAACACCCCTACAAGTGTTGTTAATTGTTGACAGTTTTCCTTTAAATGTTGTACAAATTTACTCCAATCTTTTTGGAAGGCTCGATCACACTGGTTTCGGATTTTCCCGGTCAGTTTTGCCAGTTCTGCATATTCCATCACCTTCGTCTGCCACTCTTCAATTTTTGGTAATTCCTGCTGCTTCCATTTTGGGGCTAAAAGAATCCTTGCTGCCCTTTTTGCATACATAAACAGTTTCTGATCCTTTCTCGGGATTTCTTCACCTACTATACGCTTCTGGTTGTTTAATTTTTAACAAATGTGCTTTTGTACATTTTCTTTAACTCATTATATATCATTTCCTAGAAAGCTTTTACTTTACTGCATGTCCACCACATGTGATAGAAATTTCCTTCCTTTTCCAACATTCCTTATTTCTCATCCTGTACATTTTAACAAGTTTAGCTGGTGTTACATACCGTCTGTACATCATTTTCATAAAATTTTCTTTGGAACCACTGCAGGCAGTAAATTTAATTCCTTCATTCCATAACTTTTCCCATGTTTCTGACTGAACATTATAACCAAAACCCTTAGCCCATTTTATCATAACCACTCTGACCTCTTCATCCTTTGTATGCCATGCGTTTCTCTGCCTTATCTCTGCTCCCAGGTCGGGACTAGTTTGCAAAGAGAGACTCCCTTGATTAGCTGCTGGTTGGCGAAGGGATGGACAGCTGCCCAGTCCACCTACATTAGGCCCCTACACAAGAGGACCCTTTATTTATTTATATGGCCAATTTACTTCTCACGGTACTTAAAGAGCTCACTGTTCCAGCAAGCAGTTTGGGCATCATTGACACCCAGCCCAATCCGTTGCAGCTAAGTGCCACTGTGTTCAGTGGGACATATTCAGTAGCAAATGTTCATAGGATAGCTTATCTGTTTTGGGTTCATCAGCATCCCCATAAGAGTATGTCAGAGGTTGCATGCAGGTTGAGAACATGCATGTTACCTTCATATATCTTAACAGAGAATCACAGGGACTAGTCCCATCTTCAGGTTTGAAACCAAATTTATGAGAGCTTTGCTGGGTAGCGTTTAGATGTTTTAAAGCCCCCTTCATCCCCTCCTACATCTGGGAGAGCCTTTTTATTTTTTTGGCTTATGAATATATTACTTGTTCCCCCTATGGCACCGTCGCTTTGTTTTTACAATATTTTATATTACTATCCAATTAGCTCCACTGCGCACAGCACCATTTGGTAAGTGAGAATTTTGCCTTCATTACATTTTCATTACATTTCCAATAGTCTCTTATGCAATGGAGAGGTGGTTTATAGTATGATCAAAAGCCTTAATGTACCACCTGTTCTGGGCTGTAATACTTGCCCTCTTCAATGGAATAAAGGTCACAGAGGGAATTCCTTTAAGCATCCAAGGGACAGAATTCATAAAGACAGTACCATATACTGTAGATGATGAGAGGCGCCCCTCCCATCAAATATCTCCTTTTCTCCTTTCCCATTTATTCTTTTCTTTTTTTAGCTTCTATTTAGATCTCTGCGAGATAGCAGTAATGACGTATTTAAACGTGGGATTGTCGGAAAAGACGCTTCTGTCTTGAAAGGTTCTCCCCTCCTCCCCCAATAAGGCTGTTACAAAACACTCCACAAGAAGAGGATCGGCCTTGGAAATTTTTGTGCGATGGGGGCTACTTTAAAACGTTGCTCTTTCTTGGAACGTTGAAGCATCCCAGCTATGCAGCTTCATTTTTTACTCTGTGATTGTCTCATCTCCTGAGAGAGCCAGTGTGGTGTAGTGGTTAAGAGCGGTAGTCTCGTAATCTGGGGAACCGGGTTCGTGTCTCCGCTCCTCCACATGCAGCTGCTGGGTGACCTTGGGCTAGTCACACTTCTCTGAAGTCTCTCAGCCCCACTCACCTCACAGAGTGTTTGTTGTGGGGGAGGAAGGGAAAGGAGAATGTTAGCCGCTTTGAGACTCCTTAGGGTAGTGACAAAGCGGGATATCAAATCCAAACTCTGGGTGGCTCACAACAGAATATGAATACTAAAAAAGCAACATCGAAAATTAAAAACTTCCCTAAAATGGGAAAACATTTTTCTTTTAATATAAATTGAAACTTGTGAACCAACAGTTCCCATACTTTGTGTTGTGGCGTACCATTTTTTTTGTTGGGCGGGGGGATTGCCTACCTTTGGAGAGCCCCACTCTGGCCCATGAAAGATGAATGGTGGAACACAGTGTGAGACTTGCCACTATATGAGAAGTTTACTTATATATTCATTATTTATTCATCACATTTCTATCCTTCCTTTCCTGGCATACCTGGTTCTCTTCCTACCCATTTTATCTTCACAACAAACCAGGGAGGTGGGGGGGGGAGGAGCTGTAGGTTAGGCTGAGAAATGTAATCCATTGGCTATGAGAAGTTTTTGAAACACTACCTTAACCTCACCATCAGACCCTGAGTTTTCAGTCAACGGTCACAGAAATGCAAACAGCAACATTATTTAAAATTAAGCTGTGTTTAAAAGCCTCTTTGGCTAGTGGTAAGTTCACACACACACACACACACACACTGGGAACACCTCTGTTGACAAACATTTCGGTTTTCAAACGCCATAAACCCGCAAGTAAATGCTTCGGTTTTCGAACGTGCCTCAGAAGTCGAACCAGAATTGAGTTTTCCGTATTACTTTTCCATTTTGAGGTTCCCATACTGAGTTTTCAGTTTTTGAATGTTTCGGAACTTGAATGGTCTTCTGGAACCACACACACACACACACACACACACACGTGTGTATAATAATAAATTTCAGCTACTAAATATATTCAACCTCTCCACTCATAAAAACGCACTCATTTGCATGCACCAGTTCAGATTCAGAATTTAAATAACAGAGCAATGCAATTATTATTATTATTATTAGTCGTGTTGTATTAAAAAAATCGGCCCTGAGTGCTCACTAGAAGGACAGATCCTGAAGTTGAGGCTCCAGTACTTTGGCCACCTCATGAGAAGAGAAGACTCCCTGGAAAAGACCCTGATGTTGGGAAAGATGGAGGGCACAAGGAGAAGGGGACGACAGAGGATGAGATGGTTGGACAGTGTTCTCGAAGCTACTAACATGAGTTTGGCCAAACTGCGGGAGGCAGTGAAGGATAGGCGTGCCTGGCGTGCTCTGGTCCATGGGGTCACGAAGAGTCGGACACGACTGAACAACAACAACAACAACAATTTAAAAAATAGCTCATTTAGGCAGCAATTCCACACACATTTAATTGAAATTAAGTCCCCCTGAACTGAATGGGACCTAATTCAGACTAGACATGCATAGACTTCAAACATGACAGAAGCAGTACTTGGTCACATCCCCACTGCTAGATCACTTTGTTCTTTGGGAGCAGCAAAGCTAGGTGGGTAGATCACAAAGGATGTTAACTGTGCCAGAAGCAATGTAACCCCCCAGGGATGATAGCTTGGAAACCCTTCGTTTAGCGACCTTGCCCTCACTCAGAAAAGCCAACCCACACAGAAGCAGTTTCTACACATGGGTCAGTCTCACTACCAGCACAGATTGCTGGCATGTAGATTCATGAAAGTAGGGAGTGGACAAATTATTATTATTTGCATCTCTTGTGGTGGAAAGAAAAAGCTGGAAGTATGTGGCAGGTAAAGAAGGCTGATTGACGAAGAATTGATGCTTTTGAATTATGGTGCTGGAGGAGACTCTTGAGAGTCCCATGGACTGCAAGAAGATCAAACCTATCCATTCTGAAGGAAATCAGCCCTGAGTGCTCACTGGAAGGACAGATCCTGAAGCTGAGGCTCCAATACTTTGGCCACCTCATGAGAAGAGAAGACTCCCTGGAAAAGACCCTGATGTTGGGAAAGATGGAGGGCACAAGGAGAAGGGGACGACAGAGGACAAGATGGTTGGACAGTGTTCTTGAAGCTACCAACATGAGTCTGACCAAACTGCGGGAGACAGGAGTGCCTGGCGTGCTCTGGTCCATGGGGTCACAAAGAGTCGGACACGACTAAATGACTAATCAACAAAATGTGGCAGATACAGTCTGGGTGCCCCTTTGCCCATCTACATATTAATTGAGCTTGGGAAGAAAAATAGCAATCTTCTGATGTGTCTATTTGCCTTAGGAAGAAGGAAATCCCCCCTCCACCCCCCCAAAGAAAGACTGATGGGAGTTATATTACTAGTGTATCTAATTCTAGGTAAATCACTATATACAAAGTACAATATGAAGACAGGGACTTACACTATATTGTGGCACTTCAGAAAATAAGTGGCACTTAAGTACCTGGAAATTTATTTGGCTTAGACAAGGTATCTGAAACCTGCTATGATGTTTTCAGTTACTATTAAGAATTTATGGCAGGTTTGCAAACAGCAATAGACTCTTGGGTGAACTGCTGTTGTTGATTTAAAGCTCTGAGGGACCTTTCTGCATTATGACTGTCTTTTCCACTGACACATTTTAACCTCAAAGCATCAGCGCACTCAATGTTTCATTCATCTTTTGGGGATTAATATTGGAGATTACCTATCTCAAGTGGTTCAGCTCACCACACAGTAAAGTTCTCTCAACTCACCCAAAACTCTGCAGATCAAAAGTTTGTGGCTAATTTTTTTTTAAAAAAAAATCAACCGCCCCCCACCTTCTCAAAGCAGTACAGTGGCACCTTGGTTTAAGAACAGCCCTGTTTACAAACTATTCGGTTTATGAACCCTGCAAAACCAGAATTAGTGTTCTGGTTAGCAAACTTTACCTCGTTCTACGAACAGAAGCTGAATGGTGGAAGGGCACCGGCGGATTTAGTTCATAAACCAAGGTACCACTCTACTAAAGGTAGGTAAATGTGAGGTAAAGTCCAGCTGAATTTGACTGTGGGGTGCGGTGCTCATTTTGCTTTACAGGCCGAGAGCGCCGGTTTTTGTCTGAAGAAAGCATTTCCGGATCATGTGGCCAGCATTACTAAACCTCTTCTGGTGCAACGGGACACCTTGGTTTCTAAAATGTGTAGTTTCATCTACACTGTGGCGGAGCTTCATGCTCCGGCACCGGGGGGTGGACAGCAGGTGGGGGCATGGCTGGTGTGTGCCCCGGGGGCATGGCGTGTGTCCTGGGGGCGTGAGGTGTGTCCTGGGGGCGTGGTGTGCCGCCTTGTGAGGTTTGGAGCTTACAAGGTTAATAAGCTCAGGAGGTGCGTACTGCCCACAGGGATGACGTGTCACACATCTGGGAATTTATTGCTGTAAACGGAAGCCTGTGTGAAATGTGACACTTTTGTTTTTCTGCCTGAACATTCTGACTTTCGGTTTTGACCGGAGACCGGACAAGATGTGTTCTGTCTCCCCAGGAATGTTCTGTGATTTATGCATGTAAATAAAGCTTCTAGATTAGGAACAAGCTTGAATCTGTAGACTTTATATTGCTGGCAAGAATCTCAGGCACACTGGGCACACACCGACGCTGCACAAAGAAGAAAACCTGCTCTGCTGTTTTAACTGCTGTTTGCTAGTAAGCGCAACGGAAGTCTGCTGGACTCCATTGTTGTTTGCAGTGCTGCAATGTTTTGAGGTTTTCCCAGCCCAAAACACACAGACGCCTGTGGGGACGTGGCGCCCAGCGTGGGCGGGATGGCAGCCGCAATGGCACCCCTCCGGGATTGTGGTGCCAGGGGCGATGCGTTCCCCCCGCCCTCCTCTTCCTCTGCCAGTGCATCTACATACTAGATATGACATCTTGGTGTGTTCATTTTGTCGTTTTGTCAAGGAGATTAAGAACTACACAACTTTTAGAAGACACCTGAAGGCAGCCCTGCATCAGGAAGTTTTTGATTTTTGATGCTTTATTTTGTTAGAAGCTGCACAGAGTGGCTGGGACAACCCAGCCAGATGGGTGGTGTATAAATATTGCTGCTGCTGCTGCTGCTGCTGCTGCTACTACTACTACTACTACTACTACTACTACTACTACTACAAGTGGTATTGCAGTACCTGCTGGTGATATGTTCTTCCCAACTGGTCATTTTAATGCAAGAAGTTAATTCTTTATTGCATCACATCTGCCTTTATAATTAGATACTCATAGCTTTGTTATTTAAAGCTGGGCATTTCCTACAAGTTTATAAGGAAACTGAGCTAATATTATCTAAAAAGAAGGCAAGTAATGCAGCGGTGATGGTCTTACTCCCTTACTCTTTCTTTTTCTTTCCTTCCCAAAAGCTGAAAACCTAAACTGAACAATTGTAAAAGCTTTCAAGCTAATCTGGTTACTTGCCTTGATCTGCTAAAGAATTTGTGTTAATCTGTCTATATTTAGGACAATTTAGCGGTCTTTGATCCTTTACTTAATGAGGGAACATTTCATAGTCTGAGTGCTCTGCTGCTTGCACCACTTGATGTCAATGAGGCAGAGCTGAGAGGCATTTGGGGGATGTATTGTCAGTCAGATCTTTCCAGCCACTGATCATCCATCAATGAAGACACTGAGATTGTTCAAAGATCCACATTTGCTGCATTGGGGAAAGTGAAATGGATGCCTGCAATTGAATTTCTTGCTTACTTAGGTGTTTGAGCATGAAAAGGGCTATGGATTTTGCAGGTTGTGTCCTCTGAGAGCCAGTGTGGTTGTAGTGGTTAAGAGTGGTAGACTCATAATCTGGTGAACCAGGTTCGCATCTCCACTCCTCCACATGCAGCTGCTGGGTGACCTTGGGCTAGTCACACTTCTCTGAAGTCTCTCAGCCCCACTCACCTCACAGAGTGTTTGTTGTGGGGAGGAAGGGAAAGGAGAATGTTAGCCGCTTTGAGACTCCTTCGGGTAGTGATAAAGTGGGATATCAAATCCAAACTCTGGGTGGCTCACAACAGAATACGAATAATAAAAAAGCAACATCGAAAATTAAAAACTTCCCTAAAATGGGAAAACATTTTTCTTTTAATAAAAAATGAAACTTGTGACCCAACAGTTCCCATACTTTGTGTTGCGGGGGGATTGCCTACCTTCGGAGAGCCCCATTCTGGCCCACGATAGATGAGTGGTGGGACACAGTGTGAGACTTGCCACTACATGTGAAGTTTACTTATATATCCGTTATTTATTCATCACATTTCTATCCTATTTATTCATCACATTTCTAGTGATAAAGCGGGATATCAAATCCAAACTCTTCTTCTTCTTCTTCTTCTTCTTCTTCTTCTTCTTCTTCTTCTTCTTCTTCTTCCCTCTTTTAAACGAGAGATGCTCCACATTTGCCTGAAAGTACAGTGGTGCCTTGGTTTACGAGCTTAATCTGTTCTGGAAGTCTGTTCTTAAACCAAAGCATTCTTAAACTGAGGCGTGCTTTCCCTACTGGGGCCTCCCGCCGCCGGTGCCCTTCCACCGTTCAGCTTCCGAGGCAAAGTTCACTAACCGGAACACCTACTTCTGGTTTTGCAGAGTTTGTTTACCGAATAGTCAGTGAACAGGGCTGTTCGTAAACCGAGGTACTGTTGTACTGCACTAAAGAAACCGCACCAAGTCAATGTGAGTTTCATGTCCCGCTGCCAGGACCTGCCAATTCCCAATATTAGAACAGGAGGATCCTTCTTGAATCATCATTCTGCCATGGTTCTCAGCATGGATCAAAATCAGCAAGAGACAGGGCACCTGGGCAGAATCATGAGACCATATCCCAGGAGGACTGGGTGGATTCCCTCCTCCTGCTGGACCCCTCAATTACCACCATTGGTTATTGCAATGATGCAAATTATTTTGGATCTGGCTTACAAGGAAAAAAATATGTGTCAAGTTCAGGCCCCCAATACTATACCATGAAGGATGAGCAAACCCTATAGCTGGCCTGGTAGCATGTTGACAGCCACTGTAGCTCTTTTAAAAGTGGTGTTAGGTGCTCACAGTAAGCTGCCACAGTCAGCCACTGAACCACCGTGTTGTGTGCTAGCTGCAGCTTCTTAAGGGCAGCCCCACGCAGAGGGCAGTACAGTAGTCTAGTCTCAAGGTTACCAGGGACAGTCATGGCATCTGCACCAACTGAAGCTGGTAAAAGGCACTCCTAGGCACTGTGGTCACCTGGGCCTCTGGCAACTATGATGGATCAAGGAGCACCCCCAGATTATGCACCTGCTCCTTCAGGGGAAATATTAACTCATCGTGTAACTAGGTGATCTTTTCCTTCAATATCAGGGCGGTCCCTTTCAGGAGCAGCTGTATTCTTTGAGAGCTGCTGGCACTACCCTGTCGTGCAGCAACACATATAACACACCCTGGATCTCCCCCTTGGTCAGCTCAAATCATCCATGACCAGCAAGGGTATCTGCAAAGATCTTGTCCCCAGCCTCAAACTGGGGAACTGGGGGAAACTGGTCCCACAAATCTGGACAAGACAGTGCATTGGGGATCTTCTTTGGAGCTGTTGCAACAATGGCTGAGTCAGTCACTTTCCCCCAAGGAACTTCCTTTTTCCTTTTCCTTTCAGTTGAGGGTGTCACTGAGAAATGCAAAGGCATTCTGGCCTAGACTTTGGCAGCTATCCTTTCAGGACAAAATGGTGACCTTGAGGCCAAGGGCATCTTGTATGGACTCAAAATTGAGGAGGAATTCTGCTATCTGGCAACAAGGCTGAGTACATAAACTCTGTTACTGCTGGAAGTCACTTATTTAACATCCTCTAGGAACCTGCTGCTATCTTCTGGACAGCTCCTCTGCTGCCCAACAAGCTACCTTCTGACGGCTGACACTGCTGGACAGCTTGCTTTCATTTCCTGGAAGGTTGAATTGAGACACCCCTTGAGTATCTGATTAACACATCGATCCAGATCCCTGTTCAGCCATGGAGTTTATTGGATACCCTCAGGCAAATCACTGTCTCTCAGCCAAACGTATCTCATAGGAATATTGAGATGAGAAAATTGGCTATCCAGAATATGTTGCCTTGATCTCCTTGCAAGAAGAGAGGGCTGCAGTGATGGCCAGGCACTCCTTCCTGTCTCCACAGTCTGATCTGCTGAATGTCTGATAAATAATCCATTTCTCTCCAGATTAATTACAAATGGGTCTGGCTTCTTGGCGGTTTTGCATGTCCAGTGACTGTGGGAGACAAAAGAGCTGGTCTGGATTGAGCTTTGCATGTGTTCCATCAAGGCAGTTGTTATCACAGAATCGTTGAATTGTAGAGTTGGAAGGGACCACAAGGGTCATCAAGTCCAATTGCCTGCAATACAGGAATCTTTTGCCCAACGTGGGTCTTGAACCCATGACACTGAGATTAAAAGTCTCATGCTGTACCGAGTGAGCTATCTCAGACATCATTGATAAAAACCACATCCATTAAGCCACAGCATGAGCAAAATGAGTCTGAGGACAGGGAGGGCAAAGAAAAAGGGAATCAGTGCTGGGGAAAATAGCACTGAGACAACACAAACATTGTTTTGACACAGACAAAGACGAGCACAAAACGAGGTAAGTAGTTTTGACTCATCCCTTCTTTAGCACACAAAGGCACTGTTGGGGGGGAAAAAGCACCAGATGCTAAATTACTGGAATTATGGCTGCTGTCTTTCTAAATCTGCCTTTTTAATGGGAAAAAGCAGCCTCAATTTGCATTTTGTGCAGATTTCTGATATTCACTCCCTCTCACACACAAACTCCTTTGCTCCCGCTTAAGATGCATGCTGGAAAAAAGGTAATCAGAGGAGCAACCAAGCATCGTTTTTCAAATGCTGAGGCAGTGAGGCGGGCGACACCTCCTGCACTGAAGTGGAGCCAGGATCAGAGAAATTAGCAGTGCCATCTCACAGCCCTGAATACACATGTAAAAACCCTCTGTGTGCTTTATGGCAGATGCAGCATTATCCAGCAAAACAATAATAACAATAATAATCATTACTAAGCTAGCCGTAGCGAAGTGCATAATCTAGAAAATTAGAATATCAAGAGAAGGTAAAGCATACTTGAAGGTGCCTGGAGCGTTGACCAGCTCTGATTTGTTATTGAAAATCCTTACAGATTCCCATTTACCTCCTTGGTTTTTCACTGTGCCTTGCCATCTTTCGTCTCCTGTCCAAAACAGCTTCAGCAGCAGCAGTAACAACAACAACAACAACAACAACAACAACAACAACAACAACAACAATTTAAAAGCATTGGTTTAGCTGCTTCCATGGACTGATCAGTTGGCCCTAAGCAAACCACCATGTCAGGCTTCGCAGAATCAGATCCCTCCCACGGTGGCAGTAATTAAGCAGATCAAACATAATAATAATAATAATAATAATAATAATAATAATAATAATAATAATTATTTATACCCCGCCCATCTGGCTGGGTTTCCCCAGCCACTCTGGGCGGCTTCCAACAGAACATTAAAATGCAATAATCTATTAAACATTAAAAGCCTCCCTAAACAGGGCTGCCTTCAGATGTCTTCTAAAGGTCTGGTAGTTGTTTTTCTCTTTGACATCTGGTGGGAGGGTGTTCCACAGGGCGGCGCCACTACCGAGAAGGCCCTCTGCCTGGTTCCCTGTAACTTGGCTTCTCACAGTGAGGGAACCACCAGAAGGCCCTCGGCACTGGACCTCAGTGTCCGGGCAGAATGATGGGGGTGGAGACGCTCCTTCAGGTATACTGGACCAAAGCCATTTAGGGCTTTAAAGGTCAGCACCAACACCTTGAATTCTGCTCGGAAATGTACTCGGAGTGTCCTGACCAGATAAATTCTTTAATAATCACAGTGAGAGGCAAAGGAAGGCATAGCATGCAAAAAATGGTGTTGCTCCCAGTAAAGGCTCACCCCATTGATCTACACCACTTCTACGTCGGGTAATCTGAGTTTGTTGCCATTGTGCTTTCTGCTCCATCACTTTCCAACCCTGTCTAGTCTTAGGGGAAGGGGGGGGTGGCTTCAGGAATGATGTCCAAGGACACTGAATCAGCCAGCTGTCTCTCTCCTAGTGTATGCTCTTCCAGCTGCTCCTCACCCAGTATTTCCCAGCTTTCCCCCTCGGGACTATGCCCTTCTACAAACCACTCTTCTAAATCAATACTGTCATCCTGTCCTTGGGAAGGTTCAGGAAGAAAAAAAAAAGGGGGGGTCCCACCATTTCTCCTCAGTCCAGCCCCTGACACTCCATCTCTTTGGCTCAGTCCCACATCATTGCCCTCCTGACAACAGTGAGGCCGCCGATGCAAAACACAAGCTTGTTGCAAGACTTTCTGAGCCAGAAACACGCCCCCCCTCCAACATTTGGGAATTGCAAATGGTTCAAAATGCTGCAGCCAGACTGCTGATGGGTGTGTGTTACAGTGGACATGGGACGCCCTTGTAGCAACAATGATTTATGAGCTCAGAATTTTTCAAAACTCTGATTCTGACCTTAAAATAATATTAACCTAATAATATAAATAAATAAATAAATAAATAAATAAATAAATAAATAATAGTAATACACCACCCATCTGGCTGGGTTGTCCCAGCCACTCTGTACAGCTTCTAACAAAATAAAACAAAATAATGCATCCAAAAACTTCCTGATGCAGGGCTGCCTTCAGATGTCTTCTAAAAGTTGTGTAGTTCTTTATCTCCTTGGCATCTGAAGGGAAGGTGTTCCACAGGGCGGGCGCCACCGCCGAGAAGGCCCTCTGCCTATTTCCCTGTAACTTCACTTTTCCCAGTGAAGATCCTCAGAGCTGGACCTCAGTGTCTGGGCTGAATGATGGGGGTGGAGACGCTCCTTCTGGTATACAGGGCCGAGGCTGTTTAAGGCTTTATGAGCCTGCCCAGACATTAAAATCTGAAAATGGACTATCCTGTAAATGTATTTATTCATTTATATTTACATTTATATCCCTATAAAGAGCCCATGGTTCTTTCTCCTCTCTATCTTCACAACCACCCTGCAATGTAGATTAGGTTGAGAGAATAGGAATGGCCCTAGGTCACCCAAAAAGCTTCATTGCTGAGTGGAAATTTGAACGCTTGTTTCTCAGGTCACAGTCAGGCACTCAAACCACTACACTATACTGCCTCTCTACGGCACTACCTTTTCAGTGCCTGCAGTAAGACTTTTGGAATTCCCTTCTCAAGAGGTTCACCTTGTCCCCTCTGTGGTGACTTTTCTTTAGGTTGGCTGATTTTAAAAGCATACGTTACGCTTCCGGTAGATGTGATTATCTCTGGTTTTTGTGTGTGCTGTTTGTGTGTGTGTGTGTGTGTGTTTATGATGCATCTCTAGTTTGATCCATTTTCCTTTTATTTCTAGCCAACTGAGAAAAGCTCTGTTGGAAAGGCAGGATCTCAATATTCTTAATGGCTAACTAATTAGATAGCTAAATAACTCATTGGCGTGCTCTGAACATTCAAGGAAAGTGCACTATAAATAGTGGGTGTTGCTGCCATTGTTTCTTCCTTAGGACAATCTTGGTTGGGTGTTCTTTCTCCTAACATGTTGGGGAAAGTCACTACAAAGCACTAAAATATTCATCGTTTCTCAGATTTTGTGAATTTAACAGCCAAGGTTGACTACAGGCAGACAGGTTTGAATAGAAATAGTCTTCAGTCCTGACAAACTGGCACAGGGCAGGTTGATTTTGTACCAATTCAGGAAGGGATTCCCATGTAACTCCATACAAGGTGCTTCCCTGTCCCAACTTTGGGCTTTTGAAGCACATTGCACCTGGTGTTATTGTGATGTCAGTTGATTGACAGGTGGACGGTTCCAAACATCTGCCAAATTGTGCTCGCAGGACAAATCTTGGTAAGGATCTGTCCCATGGAGCCAAAATGGTTCCACCTCCTGGTCTATGGTGTGCAAGGAGATCATTATTCTTTAAAGCTGTAGATAGTCTTGCATAAAAATCTTTATACTGCATATTTTGGGTAAGTAAAACTCTGCATTAAGAAGCATTTCATTTGTTCCAAATGTTCACCATTTCTCTTGGGGGTGGGAGTTATTGGAGAAATAAACAGAAAAAGTGGCTCTTCCTTTCTTCTCCCCCCCCCCTCTTTCTCTCTCTCTCTCGTCTTTCATGCAAGGTCTTCACATCTCCAGTTGCAACAAATTTAGCACAAGGTCATCGAAATCATGGAAACTTTCCTCATTTACATTAGTTCCTTTTGCACACTCTTTATTTAGTACTCCTATCAAGTCACTGCCCCCAAAAAATCTGCTGGTAGTTAATGAAAATTACCAGCTCCTCCTTTCCTATTACTTATTTTTACAGTGCTTTCCATTTTTCTCCTTACCAGATTGCTTACATTGTTAAAAGCTTTCTACTTATCACCGACACAGTTATTTATGTTGCCACTTAGCCATGGTGGCCTCTCATGCCTTTTGGCTGTTGTTCTTGTTTTTACACGGCTGAACTTTCCCAAGGATCTATTTGAATACGTACTCTTCTTTTTCTTTCACTTCCTCAGCTGCCAGCAGGAGTGGGGGCACCCCTGTACGCAGCAGGCAACCTTGAAGTCGCCTCGTACCTGTTCAGAAATAAACAATCTACTATAATGTAAACCCAAATGGACTCTGAAGAGCAAGTTGCCAAGGAGATTATCTCTCCTCAACCATAGTTCAGTAACAGGGCACAGACCCCAAATATCTGAAAGGTGCACACTTCTTCAGATACCTGTGCATGCACACGGAAGCTCATACCAAGTACAAACTTAGTTGGTCTCTAAGGTGCTACTGGAAGGAATTTTTTTAATTTTTAATTTTGTTTTGAGGAGATAAGAAGCTTGCAAGAGCACCAGATTGAGTCTGCCACTTCGGCGATCCCTCATAGCTGAGTAAGATTGTCTTCCATAAACACGGTTTTAACAGTGAGTCTGTAAGTGGCTGTGGAGGCCAATTCTGGATCCACATGTCCTTTCACAGTGGGGACATTGGTTTCTGGGAAGGAATTGATCACGGTAAGGGTTTGCCAAGCGCGCCTTCCTCTTAGCACGTTTCTCCCTTTCGTCCTGAGTTCAAGCGTCTTCAAAGCCCAGGACACCTTTGGTAAAGAAAGCATTTCTGTTGCTTTAGCAATTCAGGGTGTAACACAGACTCTGGTGTGCAAAACATGGATGGAGAGTGGTTCTTTCTCCCTGTCTTATAATCCTAGCACCTGGGTTATCCAAATGTGTGGAACAGTGGAAGCTTCAGAACATAGAAACATTTCCTTGCACAGTGTGTCGTTAAAAAGAATTTTCTTCCACAAGATGAGATGATGGCCACCAATTTAGATGCCTTCAAAGGGGGATTTGATAAATTCATGGTCGATAAGGTTCCTAATGGCTGTTCTCATGATGCCTCTATGCTACTTCCAGAGACAGAGGCAATTCGACTCTGATTAACAGTTGCTGAGGAACAACAGCTGGAGAGAGCTATTGTCCTCATGCCCTCCTTGTGGGCTTCCCATAAGGCCACTGTGGAAAATGGGCTGCTCAACATGATGGGCCTTTGCACTGATTCTTCAGGACTCTCCTTAGTCCTATTTATGAAATAAATTAAGCCTGGACTCACCTCAGAGTGTTTTTATCTGATCCAGGAACATTCTTTGATTCACCCCTTTGTTGTTGTTCATTTGAAAACAGAAGAAAACCTTAGTTTGAGTGTAGCTGCTTCATCAGTGGCAAATGTTTTTAACCTCTCCAAGAGAGTGGGGGTGGATGGACTATTAAAACAAAGTGGGGGAAATGAAACAACAGGTTCCACAGCACTTACCGCTCCATTAACTTGTATGGAGTTTTGCTCGAAACACTGTAGGAAACCACCAAATCCTATCAAGGGGTGGATTGCATATTTTGTGCTGGGGGGTGGGGGGGAAGCAGAGGGGTGATTCAAAGAATCCAGGGGAGATTGTTTTAAGGGGGGGAAAAACCAAAGGGGCTTGTGAATCTACACAGTGTTCCTGATACATTCTTTAAAAAGTATTTGATTGAATGCTAGAATTCCGTAATCTGTCTCCTAATGCTCATAAGCTTTGCAGCAATAAACTTTCCTAAATGCTAAGTTTCAGAAAATGCTGTGCAGGCAGATGGCAAATATGTGCCTAAAGTCTATCCCAAAGCTGCAAACATTGCCATCTGCTCCGGCACCGATCTCCCCGTTGCTAGTCCATTGACAATGTTTAGACTGCTTTGGAAATTTGATCCCATGCTATAGTTTCATGCCCATGCCTCCGATTGCGCACAAAAACACCAGCAGACTGAAGCTTTCTCTACCCCTTTCTCGAGGCATCTAATCAATGGCTAGATTGGCTGTTTTGTAACACGGGGGATTGGCTTCAGCTCCAGATGGAGCAAAGGTGCTGCGGCGAAATGAGCATCATCGCTGTTCTCTGGGGGAAACCACCCAAACAGCTCCATTGATGTTGATACCCATTCTGCAGACAGCTGCACTGAGGCTGGAACTAGCCATTATGCCTTCCAGTACCAAAATCTGGTGGTGAGTGCTAGCAGAAATGGAGTCACAGTAGGGCAACTGAGAAACAATAAATCAAGCAGACTTGGGGATTTTCAAGATTTGCAGAAATAATAGCAAATTATTATTATTATTATTATTATTATTATTATTATTATTAGGCTGGAGTATTGTTTGCGGGGGGTTGAGAGAGCTGTTGCTGTTATTGATATTATTGTTACTTCTTTATTTTTAGATCGTGTGATTTATGTGGAAATTGTTTACATTTGGTTGTGTACGTTTTGATGTGTTTTATTTATTGTTTATGACTTTTGGTATGTGTTGGGCTTTTGGTTTTAACTGGAAAAGCCTCAAAACCAGTTTAGCACTTGGAGTGGTGTCCAGCTACGCTTCCTCTGCGTTTTCCTGCTTCTCCAGTGCTTTTGCAGAGTTTTTCAAACTTCAAACTTCTTACTTCTTCTTGCGCAACGGTATGTGTGCCTTTTGTGCCAGCAAATAAACTCCCACAACGTCTGGGTTGTTTCAAGCAAGTACGCTTTATTTACAAGCATATAAATCACGAAGCTTCTCCAGGAGATACGGACGACATCTCCTGCCTCTCCGGTTTGCTCAAAAGCGAAAGTAAGACAGACCAGGAAATAAACGGTGTGTCACATAAATCACAAACACATTGCATGCAGCAGATACCCCGGATGTTTGTGACACATCCTCCCTGTGGGAGGGGCGAACAGTTGAGCTTCTTTAACCCTGAAAGCTCCAAACCTCACAGTATGTTTGTAATTATGTAAATCTTGTCATGTTGTAAGCCGCCTTGAGCATAGTTTCAACTATGGAAAGGCGGCATACAAATAAAATGATGATGATGAAGAAGATGATGAAAGGGCCACTCCCCTAAAAAAAAAAAAATCAAGTGAGCCCTGAGCATATTCAGTAGACACAGACTGTGATGGCCTGGGAGTCAGACTCTGATGCTGAACCTGAGGGATCCCAGCCTGCACAGGATTCCCCGCCTCCAGAACCAGCTGAGCCGGGGCCAGGGCTTGAGCCTGAAGGATCCCCACCTGTGCTGGATCCCCAGGTGCAGGCATCAGCAGAGTCTGCTCTGGCTCCTGATGGGAGGGAGGACCCATTGCCTGCAGGTGCTCCACTCCCAGCCTCTTCAGAGGAAGCTGAGGCAGCCCCTGGGTCCAGTAACCCACCAGCCTCTCCTGAGCTACAGAGGCTCAGGGCAGAGAGGCGAAGGGAGTTAAGTGCCTACAGGAGGAGTGCTCGCCTCCAGGCCCGGAGGAGAGGCGAGTCTCCGGAGGATCGGGGCCGCCCTAAGCATAGGGCCAGATAAAAGCCAGCCAGACCCAGCCCAAGTTGCGTGAGCAACTTAGTTGCAAGCGTGTGCTCAACCTGCAACCTTGTGCCTGAACCTGCCTTGGACCTCGACCTGCTCCCTGCCTTGCTCCCCGCCGGACTGACCTCCTTTGGACCCCTAGACCCAGGACTGGACTTGGACCTCGCTTCACGGACAAACCCTTGGGGCCAGCACACAGACTTTTGAGTGTCAACTTGGAAAGTTGATAATGGAATGGAGCATCATAGAGGGCATTGTTCGATTTCCACTTCATTGTAACATGCTCTGAGTTTACCTCCAGATTGTGCAACACACCGTCTTGGACTATTAAAATTTCTTGGGCAGGCCCTGACTATTGATCAATAGAGCCTTACCCTTCAAGTAATACCAGAGTATTGTCCTGTCACACCCCCTTAGGTATCCAGCCCAGATGGTGAAATATTAGAATGGTTACATGGGGAGCTATTTCATTTACTCGCTCTGCGAAAAGGTGAGATCACACACAGATGTAGATGTGGAAGCCATTAGAGCTCTCTTCATTGTTGAGGACTCCTCTTCCTGAACAATTGCATGGTGGGGTGTCTCTGTGTGTGTCTCTGTGTGTCCTCCTTCTCCCCTGCTGTATATATTTTGACTTCGTACATAGGCTCCTCTCTCCACATGGAAGTATTTCTGCGTAGGTATATTGCAGACATACTATGGGCTGGAGGCAGAGTTTGCTGATACAATACTACTTATTATTAGGTCAGTATGCTTTTTATTTTTTATCATGTTTTTTATATATATAATTGATGTTCTGTAATGTGTTTTTAATGCTATATACTGCCCTGGCGGTATATAAATTGAATTACCGTACTTTTATGTCTATAAGACACACCCATATATATAAGACACTCCTATTTGGGAGGACTCCAATTTAAGAAAATGGGGGGGGGAGATGGTACAGAGTTGTTGAGCTTTTTTTTAAGGGGGGTTGCCTAAAAACGCTCACCCGCACACACATCGCAAAATCCGCCTCCCGTCTGCCCCATCGCCGGAGCGTCAGCCAATCAACAACACCCATTGACACAGCAACCAATAACATGCACAATAGCCACTGACAACCGTGGCAGCAACCAATCAAATGTCCACCCTAATCACTATCCACGTATAAGATAACCCCCACTTTTTTGTTACAGGTAGGTAGCCGTGTTGGTCTGCCATAGTCAAAACAAAATAAAAAATAATAAAATAAAAAATAAAAAATCCTTCCAGTAGCACCTTAGAGACCAACTAAGTCTCTAAGGTGCTACTGGAAGGATTTTTTTTTATATTTTTTTTTTTATTATTTTTTGTCCCCACTTTTTAGCATGACTTCTAAAGAAAACATAGTCTTATACACAGAAAAGTACGGTATTATTATTATTATTATTATTATTATTATTATTACTTCCCCCACACATTATGTACATCCATTCTTTCATCTGCATCCATGGGTATTAACAAAGTGTTTAACTCAATGGACCTATGGTATCGAAAACTGGCTTTGTATTTCTTTTTTTAAAAAAAAAAATTATTGAAGATTTTCTTGATTTACAAAGGTAATGCAATGTCTCTCTCGTATTTTTCCATATAACATTTTTACAAATCGGTTGTTGTTGTTGAGACATTAGGGAGAGAAGGGGGAGAGAGGTGGGTGGGATGGGGAGATGGGTGGGGTAGGGTGACGATGTTTCTGTTTTACTTAATATGTGTAGGGTTTGGTGTCAGCGTTGTCTGTGCAGGTTCTCTGTTGTTCGCTTGTGCTCCTTTAGTGGTGAGAGAGGTCGGGGTTGGTGTGGGGTGTGATTCTTCTTTTATGCTTCCGGCTAGAACCATGGCTCCAGTAGTAGACCCAAATGTATTTAGCGCCCATTTTGAAATCCGTGCCTTGGCAACCACATGACATCAGCAACGAAGGGCAACTTATTCTAAATATGGGCTGAAATGTTGATCTTTCTGAAAATCAAAGCGCTGCATAAGAACCTCTATTTTTAAGTGCTTTGTAAACCAAGTGGGGTGTGTGTGTGAATTTTTGTTAACAACTGCTTGGGAGGACCTATCGGGTGCAGGTAAAAGTCAATCCCGTAAACGTCTTATTCGTAAACCCTCAAGTTGGTTGTTTTTCTTGGTAGAACCCATTTTAAGGAGGAGGAAGAGACCTTCTGTTCGGGAGAATCTGTTCAATGAAGGATTGGTCCTCTGTGTCTTAACAGGCTTGAACTGAAGTCAGCTAGCAGATGGTGTGTTGGAGGGGGAGCACAGGCACAACTCAATAAAAGTTTGTGTCTTTGTCCTTATTTCTAAATCAGGGTATGAGAATGGGAGGAGCAGATATGGAAAGAGTTGAACTGTGCAAATATATTTTAAAAAGTTTTGCATATTTCATTGCATATTTTCAGAGTCTGCCATATAACTTACAGTACTTTCTTTACTTAGATTTATTCCCCACTGGTCCTCCAGGTGCATGGTTCAGATCCTAGTGGCTGGGGAGACAAGATCGCCATACTTGTGTGATGATATTTCAAGAAGAGAATATTGAAATCTGTATATTCTTGTATGCATGCAAACCACACCCACACACACAAAACTCAGAGGTTTTATTGAAATCAAGTGGTGTATACATTTTTGTTCAACACACACACACACACACACACACACACACACGTTGTTGTTGTTGTTCAGTCATTCAGTCGTGTCCGACTCTTCGTGACCCCATGGACCAGAGCACGCCAGGCACGCCTATCCTTCACTGCCTCTCGCAGTTTGGCCAAACTCATGTTAGTAGCTTCGAGAACACTGTCCAACCATCTCATCCTCTGTCGTCCCCTTCTCCTTGTGCCCTCCATCTTTCCCAACATCAGGGTCTTTTCCAGGGAGTCTTCTCTTCTCATGAGGTGGCCAAAGTACTGGAGCCTCAGCTTCAGGATCTGTCCTTCTAGTGAGCACTCAGGGCTGATTTCCTTGAGAATGGATAGGTTTGATCTTCTTGCAGTCCATGGGACTCTCAAGAGTCTCCTCCAGCACCATAATTTCAAAAGCATCAATTCTTGGGCGATCAGCCTTCTTCTTGATGGTCCAGCTCTCACTTCCATACATTACTCACACGCATACACACACACACACACATACACACACACAAAAAAAAACAGTACTGTCCACCATAACATATTGGTAGTGATACCAAGAAACAATGTGGCATAGAAGTTACAATGTATCTACTAGGATGTGGCAGTCAAAACCATTGACATAGAGGGAACCTCAAGAAGCACAGTGAATGCCTTGATCCATGATATCACTTTTTTGACACACGGATGGACAAATGAATTAAAAGTTCATTCCAGGGAGCAGGGGAATCGCCTTTGAGTTCTCCAAGCATAATGCAACTTTTGTTCAGATGAGTTTTCTCATACGCCTATTATTTCTGCAGAATGCTACTTACAACTGTCCTGGGCCTATTCAAGCCAATGAACTAGAATTAAAAGGTTCATTATCTGTTTGCTTAATCCCCAGTTCCAGCCATTTCCCTCAAATTAAGTCTTGCTTCATGCATGATTTGCTTTTACAGATATATGACAACAGGAAGACATCTAGATCTCCTTTAGAATAGGACAGATACTAGGAGGGCAGGCTGTTTTATTACAGCTGATTAGCTGCGAGGTACGGCAAAAATTATGGTGCAAAAGAAATGTAGATTTATATTTAAAATATTTTGACGAATGGTTAATGTATTTTAATATAGATGTTTACCCACTAGGCACTGTGTGGACTAACCAGAAAAGGGGAGGAAGAGTTAGCACAAACACAAACTTCTAAGCAAGGAAATACAAATAATATTAATTATTACAGCAGGCAAGGCCATTTTATGCAAAATATATGGCAATGTAACATGTTATGTGCTTTTAGTTAATAGTGGTGGGAAAATATTGTTTAAAAAGGTGTAGTCATAGGTATATCAGTGTATTCAATTGTCAAATTGTGTTATTATTGGTATTATGGTTTTTGTTGTATGTGTCTTTTGTGGATGATGTTTGTATTGAAAAAATGATTAAATAAATTTAAAAAAAATATTTATGATGTTTTGAATTTTGTGTTCTCTCGGTTTTTGCAAATGCAACTTGCTTTGAGACATTTTATGCAGTAAGAGAAGACTAAATGCAATAGATAATGAGAAATAAATAAATGTAGAACACTATAAATATGAGAGGTGAGGAATTCCAACCTGTTTGAGACATGCCCTTACATTTTTGTTTTGTTTTGTTTTCATGGCACGATCCAAAGAAAAGCAAATTTTGACACTATTCGGTTTCCTCCAACTACGTTTTTCTTCCAGCAATTAAGTAAGCATTAGCAAAATTGCATTTGCATTTCATTTAGGGACCCTCTTTTTCCACAAAGGAAATTGCATTCAAGGCAGCTCACAGCATACAAGGTAAGCAGCTAAAGGAAATAAATCGATAGCTTTTCGATAGCAATGTCTGTGCAAGCGGAAGGCAGGTTGCACAGCTAGTTTTTCCTCTTCGCCTCCTCTCTCCTACACCCTCCTGTAGCTCATCACTCAAAACCTGCTCCAGACGGTCAGCCAGTAAGACGGTGGAGAGTTCAACCTTTGAAACTGGGCAAAAGGATCTT